>OY856409.1:1578936577-1579521577 GCA_963693085.1 Alisma plantago-aquatica | reverse complement strand
TAACGGGGAACAATTTGAGAAGGAAGTGAATGATAGCCCCAGGAACAAGGATAGAGGCTCCAAGATCGTTGGATGCGGAGGTGATTCGAGGGTGACCGAGACACATAAAACTCAGTCGTCCAAGAAGAACCATCAATGACCTTCTTTATGGCTAATGTTTGTGGTGCTGGCAAACCACGGAAAAGGAGGAAGGTAAGGGAAGTTATTCGTTCGATTCAATTGTTTATAACTGACCTCATTAAAACAAAAAATTAAGAAATATAACCTACAACTTCTGAATAAGATGCTACCTAGAGGTTGGAATATGTTAACTAACCACGATTACAATATCAATGGGCGCATTTGTTTGGGGTGGAACCCAAAATCATGGAGTGTGGTTCCTATTGATATGGATGATCAACAAGTCACAACAAAATACAGTAATCTCATCATCTTCATCTCTGTGGTGTATGCCCATAATTTAATGAGCTAATGGCTTGAACTATGGGACAAGTTGGAAAAACTATCCAAGGGTATCTCGATCCCTTGGTTAGTCTATGGGGATTCCAATAACGTCAGGAAGAAGGAGGAGAAGGCTGGAGGAAAAGAAGTCATAAGCTCAGTCCTGAGTTCTTTTAATACAACCATTGATAAAGTCGGGCTGGTTAAATTACTTGTCATCGGGAGAGAGGCTTTTACTTGGCACAACAACTTGAAGAAGAAGAAACACATTGCTTGCAAGCTAGATTGGGCACTAGTAAATGGTGATTTGCTAGATATGTTCACTGGCTCCAAGACGAAACTCCTAACTTATTGTTTTTCTGACCATTTAGCTTTGCAAGTTAACCTCAAAGAGATGACCAAGAAGAATAAGCATTTTTGTTTCTTAAATTTCTGGCAATATTGGCTGGGATGCGATGAGATTATCTCTAAAGCTTGGAAGGAAGAGGTGTATGGTAATCCTCTATTCTGTTTTAACCAACGACTAAGGAACGTGAAGAAGGCCTTGGAGAACTAGTCGAGGAAATTTGTCAATTTGCAGAACCTTCTTAAAGAGGAATACAGAGAATTAGATGATATCTCTAGAGTGCTACGATCTAACCCCCTTGATGAGGAACTCATTGAGGCTGAGAGAGTTACCCTAGACAATGTAGAGATTTTGGGAAAGGTTGAGGAATGATACTATTGGCAAAGAAGTAGATCAAAGTGGATTGAGAGTGGGGACAGAAACACCAAAATGTACTGCTCAATCATCAAAAGGAGGAAATCTATTAACACTATTACTGAGTTGTATGATGATGATGGCAACTATATTGACAGTGAGGAGGCCATAGTCCATCAAACGACTGAATTCTTCCAAACTCTCTACAACCAACAAAGCAGCAAGACATCATCCCTTGGGATTAAGTGGAACAAGATCATCACGGATGATGATAATACAATGTTATAAAGATGCCCAGGTGAACATGAAATCAAGGATGCGGTGTGGTCCATTGGGGCTGACAAGAGCCCAGGTCTAGATGGTTTCAACGAGTTCTTTTACAGAAATAACTGGACTACCATCAAGTCGGATCTAGTTGAAGCTATTCAACAGTTTTTCAATGGGGGTAACATGGTCAAGCAGATTAACCATGTCTTTGTAGCCCTTATACCCAAGAAGGAAATCATTTCTACCCCTGTAGACTTCAGACATATCTCATGTTGTTCTGTTCTATACAAAACAATTACCAAAATTCTTACTACAAGGTTGAGTTCTATACTTCCCAGAGTTATAACTCCTAACCAGGGAGCCTTTATTCAAGGAAGAAGGATAGAAGACTGTGCTATGCTAGATATGGAATTTACACTAAACTATAATGTCCAACGCAATACACCCTCATCTTGCCTTAAGCTGGATATTATGAAAGCATATGACACTATCAACTGGAACTATATGTGAAACTTTCTTACAGGCTTAGGATTCAATGATACTTGGATCAATTTAGTGAAGCAGTGTGTCACCACTGCATCCTTCTCTCTTCTGATGAATGGAACTTTTAAGGGCCATTTCACTAGTTCTAATGGATTGAGACAAGGCAACCTTTATCTCCTTTACTTTTTACGATTGCTATGGAGGGCTTAACAAGGGTGATTGAGGAAGCTTCCAAGGACAAAAAACAAAAAACCTACACTATCTGAAAGACAAAGGTCATGTCTCATCTGCTCTTTGTTGATGATATTATCATGTTTATGGAAGGAAGGATGGGTACACTCACTAAACTGAAGTACATCCTCACGGAGTTCAGCAAGTTATCAGGTATGAAGCTTAATGCAAGTAAGTCCCACATCTTCTACTAGGTCTCTTGTAAGAACAAAATGAACCTGGCTGAAGCTATATGCATGTAGATAGATGAATGGCCTACAAAGTACCTCAGTTACCCTCTAGCAGGTGGTAACCTCAGACGGAAATACTACCATGAGTGCTTGGACCGACTTAAAGATATGATCACTAAATGGCTGGGAGTGAAAATGGCCATGGTTGGAAGACTTGTGCTACTCAAGAGTTCGGCTATGGGACTCATCAGATACTGGCTATCATTAGGTGAGATGCCTCATTTAGTTCTGCAAAGAATGGAGATTTTACTCTTAGATTTCCTTTGGGGTAGCTCGATCCATCCTGTTAGCTGGCTACGCTTGTCTTGTCCTCTGGAGGAAGGTGGCTTGGGTCTACCATCTCTATATGACTTGGATGACTTCTATACCTTGTCCCGGATTTGAAGGCTTAGGGAAGGTAGCTCGATCTGGGCCAATTGGATGAGTATTAGATATTCGGGTGATCTCGACATAGTCCCAAACCACAGATGGGGTTACTCGGCTTCTTGGTGCAGAATGGTGGAATGCTGGCCTAAGTTTTCTAACACCAGTGTTGAAGATCTGTGGCAGTCTAATAGACAGAGAAACTAGGTAGACATCTATGTTGCTGTCTTATGGACCTGACTTCACCATCCTGGGTGGAGTTTGGTGTCCTTCCGAGCATACAAAGACTACCTACCCACATTGATGAAGGTAAAGAAATGGAAACCAGATATTAATACCACTTGCTTCCTATGTGGCAGTGGCGAAGATGATAGTGCTCATTTGTTTGATGGCTACAAAGCATGGAGATATATCTAGAGCCATGCTAGACTAAAGCTAAAGAGGCGAGGTTACAAGAACCTTGATGATTCTCTGCGAGAGATCCATACTTTGCCAAAGGATGAAAAGACCTTTAACATCTCATTATATCTGCTTGCATTCACCTTATTTGGAGAGAAAAAATCTCGAGATGGCTGGGTAACAGGAGGAAGGGTGAGCTGTAGATTTTTTGTATTCTAGAAAAAGAAAAAAAAATTTGTACTCATGTTATAAGAGTCAATTAGTTTCTATACCTAGTACAATACTAAGAAATTGGGATCTAATATAGATCTTTAGTTTGATGTAAGCTATACAGATGTGTGTGGCTTGTAATTTGTGCCCTTTTATGGGTTTGGAAATATATTTGCCAAGGTTTCCGATATATATATATATATAAATATATAAATATATATATATATATATAAATATAAATATAAATATATATATACATACATACATATATATACATACATACATATACATACATACATACATACATACATACATATATATATATATATATATATATATATACACACACACATACATACATACATATATATATATACATATATATATATATATATATATATATATATATATATATATATATATATATATATATATATATGCCGACAAGGAGTGACTCAAGTGGTCAAGCACAGTTTCTCCTCACAAAGGGACCCGAGTTCGAATCTCAACTTTCACCTTGATTTACCACCCTCCCGGATGTTCGGCCTCCATCACGGGCGTGGGAGAGGGGGAGAGAATGCCTCTCAATATCCCATATATATGTATATACACACACACTATATATATATACATCTATATATGTGTGTGTATATATATATATATATAAGCTAGGATTTTGGTGGTTGGTCGGTAGAGAGTTGGTGGAATGCGGTGTTGGAGTATTGGTGGAGTCTCAGAATAATTGGTGGAGTAGGAAGGGCTGATTTACGTTTGGACAATTGATAGAAGTGAATGATTAGAGGTGGATTATGGTTGATGATTAAGGTGATTAGAGGTATATTAGGGTCTATGATGTTTATATAATTTTCTTTAGGGTGAACAGAGAATGCTTGCATAAAATTAATTAAATAACGTTAGGGAACTTATAGTTGGCGCAGAGCACGTCGTTGATCTCACTGAGTGATCGTTGGGAACGTCAGTGATGCTTAGGAATCTCGTTGATCTTGTTTTTAATCAAAGAAATGATCTTTGATTATGATTAAAAGAGGAAAAGCATGCACACACAATTGATCATACAAATGGAAATTTTATTGGTAAATGGAGGGTTTACACTCAGAAAATATGTGGAAACTAAGAACACATGACTATATAGACGAAATTACAATATAAGTGAAGTGGAGGAAGGATTACAAGACTTAGAAATTCTCTAAGGAGGAGAATTTCGAGCTAAGACACTTCCTACTATAAAAACTAAACTTAATAAGTAAGGGGAGCTCTTTGGGTGGAAGAGTGTTGTGCCTCTCACAACTCTTTCTTTCTTCTTCAACTTCTTTGCCTTTTATAGACACTTTGGATGGAGTGGACGAAGTTCTTTGTCTTGCCACTTGCTCTCTTTCATTTGTGTCTTTGACAAGTGTTTGTTGATGATGTAGTGGCCAAATTTGATGAGTTTGCCACTTGTTCATTCAACCTTGTACCCTAGACAAGTGTTTGTTGCTTTTCATGCAATAAAATATTCTTGTCCTCTTCTCCATTTATTTTTTATGGAGATGTCACTTCCATGTTTGAGTGACTTCGTTTTTTATAGATGGAATTTTAAGCAAAATGTATCAAATATTTTGCTTTTACTTTTACCACATCATTGTTTCTATTCACCTTTTATCTTTTACCAGACTATTATTTTTATTTACTTTTACCTTTTACCCATTACTTTTTTACCACAACTTTTTACTGTGCGGTAACTATTTTTTCACTTTCTTCCTTTTTCCATCTACTTCAATTTTAGATTTATTTGAGTCCTCTGGACTATTTTCATCCATAACTTTTGACATTTCTTCAAAGACCATCAACTGTAGTTGATTATCCTCAATATTTGGATTTTCAATTTGAATTTTTCTTATCAACTCTTGCTTTAGTTGACTAAATGAAAACATTCTATTTGTTTTAGTTTCTGGGTTATATTGGGATTCAGAAACTAGTATTGGAATTAATTTTCCCTTTAAAATGGGATCAATATTAAACTTGTCCCACCATTTGACATATATTTGTCTTTCTAGAATTGGTGGTAATTCAATTATTTCTTTCTCCCATTTCCATTGTATAATCCATGGTATTCCATGAGAAGAGATATAATTCATCATGTTTAGATCTTCCTCAATAAGATCGTTGCCCATAATATTTTTCTTTAATTTTATGGGGAGTATTTATCTTATTGCCCCAAAATTTTTCCAGAATTTATAGAAAAACCAATTCGGCAATTTGGTTTGTAATGACCATTTTACTGACCATGTGTGACTCATTAGTGTATTTTGAACATATAAAACATTTTCCCAAGTATTTTGATAATCCCAATAGTTGTAATATTGGGGTTGATAGAATGTTTTGAATCGTCTTGGAATATTAGGGTTTCCTTCTTTATTCCTTTCAGATAACATGATTATTTTTTGAATTTTTAGTTGAGAAAACTGCAAGTTTCTTTTTGTGGATTTATCTCTAGAATTATGAAAAACTTTCACACTTCCTATTTCTAAAAGTATTTTCTCATAGTATATTTGGTTTTTCCCAGGGAGGGTGGGAATATGATTGTATCCTTCAGAAAAATATTTATTTATTATATATTTAATTTCTTTTGAGAGATCCTCATTTTCAAGAATAAGCACCTCTTCAGATGATTTTAGTATAAATTCAGAGGATGTTTTAGTTGATGAATCAACTTCCATGTTTTCTGTTTTTTCTTTCTCCCTCCTTGTCTGTGTTATTGCGGGAGGACTTTGTTTAGTAGCCAAAATTGATGTCATCATGCTAGTCTTTTTGGAGACAATTTCCCTGCAAAAATTCTCTCGATAAGAAATCAGGTAAAAAATTATTTTCTCCTTTTATGAATTCTATATCAAAATCAAATATAGCTAATATTGCTTGCCATCTAGTAAATATTTACTTTGAGGCAAGATTTTTAACATCCTTTTCTAAGACAAATTTAGCTTATTTACAATCTACTCTTAATAAAAATTTATTATTTAAAAGATCAACTTGAAATTTTGTAATAGAGAGAACTATGGCTAATATTCCATTTTTTATAGTTGAATAATTTTTTTTGGTTTCATTCCACACTCCTGAGGTATATCGAACCAAATGTTTTTTATTATTAATTTTTTGTTTAAGAATTCCTCTGTATCCTATATCTGATGCATCTGTTTCTACTATTTTATAGGCTTCTGGGTCAACAATATTTAAACATGGTAACCGTTGAACCTTTAATTTTATTCTTTGAATGGCCTTGGTGTGATCTATGGTCCAACTTGGTGGAATCTTTTTTAATCTATCTGTAAGGAGTTTTCTATCTAGTGCCAGATTTTCATAAAAATCAAATATATAGTTTAAGCATCCTAAAAATCTTTGGAGTTGTTTTTTCTCTAGGATTTCATCTGGGAATTTGTTAGCAAAGTCTATGGATCTTATTATAGGTGATACAATTCCCTTTCTATTTTGTAACCTAGAAATTGAATACTTGTTTGAAATAGTTTCATCTTTTTAGCGGAGACTACTAGTCCATTATGTTTTACTATTTGAAGGAATGTGTTTAGGTGTTTCCAATGTTGGTCACAATCTTTAGAGAAAATAAGTACATCATCAATATAGACTATACTAAAAGAAGTATATGGATTAAATATCTCATTCATTATTTTTTGGAATTCTAATGGAGCATTTTTTAGCCCAAAAGGTAAAACATTCCATTCATAGTGACCAAAAGGTACTGTAAAGGCAGTTTTATATCTTCTTCACTTATTTGTATTTTCCAGAATCCAGATTTCATATCAAATTTTGAGAAGATATTAGAACCATGTATTCTTTTTATTAAGCCGTGTTTATTAGGAATTGGATATCTGATCCATTGGAGTACTTTATTTAGAGGTTTATAATTAATGACAAGCCTAGGAGCCCCTCTTTCTATTTCAGATGTATTTTCTACATAGAAAGCAGCGCAACTCCATGGAGAGGAGCTAGGTCTAATTAATTTCTTTGTCTCAAGTTCTTTTATTTCATTTTTACATATTTCTAAAAGTCTTTGATTCATTTGGATGGGTCTGGCTTTTGTTGGAATTTTAGTTTCATCAAAATTGTTAATGTATGGTAAAGTACCTTCATATTTCTTTCTATACCAGAATGCCGAGGGTAGTGTGGAGCGGATTTCTTTTTCAACTTTTTCTTGAAATTCTATTATTAGTTTTTGAAAATTACTACTTTTGATTTAATTATAAATTCTTTCAGTTTCTATTTCTGTGTTAAGTTCGTTAACGAAGTTTTCTTTGTATTTGATTGAAGTGTTTATTTGTTGTATAAATGATACTTTGGGTTCATTTTTGAACTTAAAGATAATCATTTTTCCATTTATATTAGTATGTACTCCTTTTGTATCTACTATAATAGGTAGTATTTTATTCAGGAATGGTGTCCCTATGATTATATCCTCGGTTATATTTTTGGCTAGCATGAAAGTAGTTTAAATACATATATGTTTTATACAAACATGGACATTAGGGATTTTATAATTGATTTGTAATTTTTCATTGGTGCATGAATTGACATTGTGTGTGATTTTTTCAAAATATTTGGTTGGTATTAGACCTTCTCTAATGCAGTTTAAGTCTGCTCCAGAATCAAATAAAGCTAGTTTCTTAATAGTGGAATCTGGGTTAATTTTAATTATAACATCTCCCTTCCATTTCCTTTTTATATATTGTTGGATGTTGTTTAGGGATTTGTTTTTGGATTTATTTTGACTTTCTGAATTTTCATATGTCTTTTTAGTTTCTTTTAAATCTTTTATTTCCTTTTTAAAATTTTTTTATTCTCTTTTGAAGTCATTTAGAGTTAGTTATTTTTCAGCTATTTAGTATCATATGAAATATTTTGGTTTGGACTACCTTTAGAGTTGATTTCTTTTTTATTCATTTTCATATATTTTGAAAATAATTTTAATTTTTCTTGATCACTTTTAACATTATTAATAGTTTCAAGAATGAAGTATGGTTCTGTACTTAATACCTTTACAAAGTACTCTTCACTTTCTTTACTTTTAGTTTTAGATAGATTATTTACTTTATCAATCATGTGTTTATTGAAAGAATGAGAACTTTCTTCTTTTAATTGTAGTTTACTCTTATTTGTTATATTTTGAACTGACAGGTTTTCAGGAGGGTTTTCATGATGCAATGGTCTAATTTTACTGTTAGACTTATTAGGCTCATACCACGGTGGAACAAGCCTATAGATTTTTTCTTTAAGTTCTTTGATATAATAATTTTTATATCATTCAAAGAAATGTATATTTTTCTATGGTATTGCATTTGTGAATATCATTTTTATCTAATGTAATCTCTTTCTTTTCTATCAAAGTTTTTATAAAATTATTTTGTCTTGAACTGATTTCTATCAGATAAAAAATATTCTCTTAGCTTTTCTTTATTGATAGTGAAATTATTTTTATTTTCCATTGAATTAATTTCATTTATGGTTTGAAGGGTATTTACTATTTCATTGACACATGTTAGTGAGTTAAGCATTTTATTCAACATAATTGTTTTTATTAAGAAAAGTTTTAAATAGCTGAAGATACAATTGTCAAAAATAAAGAGATCTGAGGCTTAAATCTTAAAAATTTTAGAACCAAAGGAGCTTGATATAAATAATGATTTTATTGAGCAATCTTATTCTCTTTTCAATAAGTTGATTCCTAGTGTCCTGTCAACAGTTGAACTACTACGACAAGGAGGCCTCAGACCTAGGTATTTCTTAAAGAAAATTGAATATGATACACTCAGAAAGGTTTGTGGGTGAGAGATTGAAATTATCAACCAAGGGATTACTAAGTGGCCTGTCAATAGCTAAACCTAGCCCTATAAAACCCTAAACGCCTACCACGGCTAAAGCGGGTGTAACGGGCTACCACTACGACAAGGAGGCCTCGGACCCTAGAACCCTAAGAAGGAAGACCCCGAACTCTCACCCCTTCAGAGAAAAGAGAAAGAGACACAATTATATCCCAACCACCCCTAACACTGCTCTGCGACAACTGTAAGTTCCCTAACGTTATTTAATTAATTTTACGCAAGTATTCTCCGTTCACCCTAAAGAAAATTATATAAACATCATAGACCCTAATCTACCTCTAATCACCTTAATCATTAACCCTAATCCACCTCTAATCATTCCACCAAGTTGGACCACAGATCACACCAAGGCCATTCAAAGAATAAAATTAAAGGTTCAACGGTTACCATGTTTAAATATTGTTGACCCAGAAGCCTATAAAATAGTAGAAATAGATGCATCAGATATAGGATACGGAGGAATTCTTAAACAAAAAATTGATAATAAAGAACATTTGGTTCGATACACCTCAGGAGTGTGGAATGAAACCTGAAAAAAGTATTCAACTATAAAAAAAAGAAATATTAGCCATAATTCTCTCTATTATAAAATTTCAAGGTGATCTTTTAAAATGCAGGAGGACTTTGTTTAGTAGCTAGAATTGATGTCATCATGCAAGTCTTTTTGAAGAGAATTTCCCTGCAAAAATTCTCTCGATAAGAAATCAGGTAAAAAATTATTTTCTCCTTTTATGAATTCTATATCAAAATCAAATATAGCTAATATTGCTTGCCATCTAGCAAATATTTTCTTTGAGGCAAGATTTTTAACATCATTTTCTAAGAAAAATTTAGCTGATTTACAATCTACTCTTATATATATATACATATATATATATATATATATATATGGCTAAAAGAATTGTGTACCTGAGTACATGTAGCTTACATGTACCCATCTTTATTTATGATGCTTGTAAAATTCTATTGAATAATCCAACCTTACGGTGTAAAGTATACCCTTTAGATAAGATGTGTATAAAAATCACCACAATATGATATTCATAGATCATCAAATGAAAGAAAATTTGTATTTTCTAATTAATGGTAAGTTGCAGAAATCGCAGAAACCGTTGAATGATATATTACTATATCTCATGGTGTATATGAGATATGGTTATGATTTTTTTAATGGCCGGTACATGTAAGTTACATGTACCGTCCGGTACACACTTCCTAACCTCTCTCTCTCTCTATATATATATATATTGAGTGATTAGAGGTGGATTAGGGTTTGTGATTAAGGTGATTAGATGTGGATTAAGGTTTGTGATTAAAGGATAATATGTATTTAATTTGTTTACGAATATGGGGGAATGCTTGCGTAAAATTAATTAAATAACGTCAGGGAACTTATAGTTGGCGCTGAGCACGTTGTTGATCACACCGAGTGACTGTCGGGAACGTCACTGGAGCTTTGGGAACCTCCTTGATCTTGCTTTTAATCAAAGAAAGGATCTTTGATTATGATTCAAAGAGCCAAGAACATGCACACACAATTTGAACTTAACAAAACATAGATGGATATATATATATATATATATATAGAGAGAGAGAGAGAGAGAGAGAGAGAGTCAGGCTAGAATACACTCGAGTGTATCCGGAGCGGAATACACTCAAGTAGTTTTTCATGATGCAATATTTTTTTTGAAAATCTAATTTGTTGATCTTCTTAAACATCTCGTGAATAACTCATACGCAAAATTTGAGCACATTTGGATATGTATAGCTCATGTTATGAAGACCGCAAAAATTATGCATTTCAAATTAGTTTCGCGCGTCGATTTTATTGCCCTTGGATGAGTGACTTACACTCATCCAAATGGGCTCAACATTTGTATGTAGCCTAGTTATAGTTTGACGGTGAAGATCAACGGTTTACATTTTGAAAAAAATAGTCTTGATATGCAAACACACTTGAGTGTATTCGTGCGATCCGTACACTCGAGTGTATTCTAGCCTGACTCTCTCTCTCTCTCTCTCTATATATATATATATATATACATAGAGAGAGAGAGAGAGAGAGAGAGTCAGGCTAGAATATACTCGAGTGTACAGATTACGTCGTACACCTCAATGATGCTTGCCTATCTAGACCTTGTCTTTCTAAAATCCAATCCATTGATCTTCATAGTTACAAACTTACAATAATAATAGGCCATATACAAAATTTGAGCTCATTTGGATGAGTGTAAGTCACTCATCCAAGAATAACAAAATCGACGCACAAAACGAATTTGAAATGCATGATTCTTGCCTCCTTTAGATGCACGACCTGTAAGTATCCAAATGAGCTAAAATTTATTATATAGTATGTTCTTAAGATATTTAAAGAGATCAATGGTTTAGAATTTTTAAAAAGTTACTGCATCTTTAAAAATGATTGAGGTGTACGGTGCCTCCGGTACACTCGAGTGTACACTAGCCTGACTATAAATGAGTTAGGCTAGAATACACTCGAGAGTACAGATCACGCCGGACACCCCAATGGGGTTTGCCTATCTAGACCATATTTTTCCAAAATCTAATCCATTAATCTTCATGATATCTAATCCATTAATCTTCATGGTTACAATAATAATCTTACAAAATTTGAACTCATTTGGATGAGTGTAAGTCACTCATCGACGGACAACAAAACCGACACACAAAATTAATTTGAAATACATGATTTTTGCCTCCTTTAGATGCACGACCTATAAGTGTCCAAATGAGCTAAAATTTATTATATAGTATGTTCTTATGATAATTAAGAAGTTCATCGGTTTAGATTTTTCAAAAAAATATTACATTTTCAAAAAATGACTGAGGTGTATGGTGCCTCCGATACACTCGAGTGTACACTAGCCTGACTCTCTCTCTCTATATATATATATATATATATGTATATATATATGTACATATATATATATACATACATACATACATATATATATATATATATATATATACATACATACATACATACATATATATATATATATATATATATATATATATATATATATATATATATATATATATAGAGAGAGAGAGAGAGAGAGAGAGAGAGAGAGAGAGAGAGAGAGTGTGTTAATGACAAGTAATACTTTAGATTGGAAAAATTGTGAGAAGGGTGAAGAGTGAAAGTTAATGAAAAATAATACTTTAAAAATGCCACAGTGTGATTGACTAATTAGCACTCTATTGTATACTTTTTAATATAGTACAGCGCTATCCGTGAGGAAAAATAACATTGGGAAGAGAAGAACTAAATTGTATTTCTACATACGCCTTTTTCTCCTGTAATATTATTCATAGCACATTCGTTTCATGTTGTGGGGATTGCGCTTCAGCATCCGTGGCGCCAGTTTTCGGATTTGCGTGCGCTGAACAGTGCAACAGCTTGCAGCCACTAATTGCTGCTGCTCTTTCCGCTACGATGACCAAAGGGTCGCCGGTACAGGTCCTTTACGAGCTCTGTAAGAAGACATTTACCTCCTCGGCCTCTGGAAGCGTCGCTTCTCCCCACGCCATCCAAACCCTCTCTTCGGTTCTCGGTACGCTTTACCTCAATTTCTTCCGTTCCACTGTTCTTCCTGCTTTTACTCTGCAAGCGCTTTGCCTTGAGATACTCTTGCATTGAATTGGTTCCAGCAATTCTGTAGTTTACTTAACGCTGTTTCTTTTCATTTAAAAAGAAATTAAATATCTTTAGAGGATGATTGGTGATGCATAGTTCTAAAAAGCAAACTTAGCCGGCAATAACATATTGTGGGGACCTAATGAAGCACATAATTCCTCATTTCTCTCAGTAGTTTTAGACCTAGCAGCTATATCTTTCTCAATCTTGGCAACACGTCTACAGAAATGAACATGGATTTTGATAGAAAATAAACGAGTGAAACAAATTCACTTTGAAATAACCAAGTGCTACATGCACATTTAAAGCCAAACCTGCAAGATTATGGGCATTTGTTTGTGTGCTTGCTTATCCATCAGCGCAGTATCAAGGGTACACGTGATACCATGAAGTCAAACTGGAAGCAAGGGAAACAAAACAAAGAATGATCAAAGCGCAACAACAATAATTGACAAGGCAATTATTCGATGAAAATCTATTTTTGATATGACTAAACATACATACAAGCGAGTTTTTAGGTGCCTTGAGCATACGAATTCTCAACATGTCATTTGGAGCATAAAACAAAAAGAAGAGAAACCACCGCCCACTAAACATCACCATCACATTCTCCCTCATGTATATTTACCATTGCCAGATGGCTTGAACTGCTCAAGCATTGATACCGGTGGGATTCCATTTGCAAGGGAAAACCATTTATGTTAGTGTATGCAGTCAGAGGTGATCGAATAAGGATACTTCTATAATTGCAACGTGTTTTATTCAAACACTATGAGTAATTAACATGTGAGCAGACATAAATTCATATTAACGACCCCTTTCATATGTAATAGTGGAGGAACCCATCATGTACTACAATCATTAAACTATCATTTTAAAAGCCAATCATCCCCGAGCATCGCACATGATGTCCTTCGGTCATGACGTGCTAAGAACTATACCCAATTATCAATAAGTAACTTTTTAGTTTGCAATTCAATGACTGTCCCTTCTTGTCAATCAATAGACTCCGACCGAGTCTGAGTGGACATCTTGCCACATAATGTGCTTCCCTCGGAGAAGAACCAAGCAATCTCCCTTAACTTGGGATGAACAATCAAGCGATAGGGACAAGCCTTACACAACCATAGGCGTCATATACTATTGGGGGCGCTGAACATTAACTTACTTAACAATTACGAGTTCATATGATTGCTATGAATTTTATTTGTGACTTTACCATCAAAACTGTGCTAGATTAGTAGCATGCATAATCAAGCGTCATCACCAATTTATGAATGAAGAGTTGCAACCAGTCTTATTAAGGAAAGTAGCAAGTGGATGAGTCATGCTAAAAGTATAGCTATAGCAAAATAATTCTAGAATAGTATGATAGGTCAAAGAACAATGTATAAAGCATAAAGTTCTAGGTAATCATACCATCAATATCAATGCCATCATTCAAATTTATTAGACTAAGAGAATTAATGGTTTATTAATGTTAACTAGTTTTTTATTTAAGTTCTTTATATTCTCTTGTTATTTTCCTATTCTACAAGGACCTCTATGTAATTGTTCTCTTTATAAATATACGGGGTACACACATTGTGTACCTTAACCCTTACAAACAACTCAAGATGGTACCAGAGCAGGTGCTCTAGCCACCACCCTCCCCGTAGCCGCTGCCCTCTCCTTATCTCTCTCTCTCTCCCCGCCGGTGACACCCCCCCGCCCCCCACGCCCTACGCCCCGCGCCCCACGCCGCCCACATTGGCTGGCCGCAGCCTGCTGCCGCTGCGGCACTAGCCCGCCGCCGGAGGTCCTTCGTGTGAGGGGCTGGCCTACTAGTGCAGCCCACACGCTCGTTGTTCGCCTCTGGCCGTTCATGTTGAGGGTCTTCGGAGACCTACCCCTTCTATCTGCCCGCGTCGGCCCTTGAGCCGTCGGGTTCTCTACTGTGCCTCGACATAGTCTACATGTAAGTTGGTCCTTCCAGTTGTTCTATCTGCCTGCTGCCACCTAGCCGGAGGATCTAGGCGGTTCTGACTCCTGGTGTTGTTCTCTGCTTTTTTTGGACTCGGTCTCCCTTATGGCTTTCTCCCATGAGGACTTTCGTCGTCAGGTGACTACTGTGAAGATGGGCGCAACAATCAACATTGGGTTTTCTCCATGGAGATCTTTGCGAAGTCACAAGACAAGCATTCCCATCTGACTGAGGCTCCGCCTACTACTGCTAAGTCCTAGGAGAAAAAGATCTATGATGACTGGGTCAAGGATGACTCGACTGTGATGACGTGGATTCTGAACAACAGTAAAACTCGCATTAGCGTTACTCTACTTCGTCTCCCGACTGCCAAGGAGGTGTGGGACCAACTGGCCAACACCTACTCCCATACCAAAAATCCGAAGAAGGTGTTTGACCTGAACAAACAGCTGCCCTGTGTGCACTTCACTGGACTTGATATTGCTGACTACTTTTCAACCTTTAAGGGTGGGCTGAGCTTGAGAATCTTCATCTCTTATCTACTGACTTAGCCACAATGCAACGACAATGGTAGGAACCCCAGGTTGTCCAGTTCCTCTACGGCCTTCCTGACTCATATGCTGCGGTGGTGGACCAGATTCTTGCCAGCGATCCTTTACCTACATTGGAGAGTGCCTTTCAGCGTCTCCAACGCCTGCCGGCTTCCTCGTCAAATATGCCTTCTGACACGGGTGACCCTACTGCTCTTGCTGCTATGTCTGGCCGTGGCCGTGGTCGTGGTCGTGGTCGACCTCCGGACAACCGTTCTACTGCTCCTGGACGAGGACGTGGGTCACTTGGCCGTGGCTCACTTGGTCGTGGCTCATCTGCTGATGCTTCTAGAGGTGCCACTGCTCAGCAGTACTGTGACTTCTGTGGCCGCAACAACCATACTGAAGACAAATGTTGGAAGAAACATGACACACCTGCGTGGGCCAATGCTGCGTCTGAGGGTGCTTCTCAGACGCCTTCTGCTGCTCCCTCGACCACGTCCACTGCTGAGTTCATCTGCTCTGAGGTGGAACGTCTTCTGCTTGAGAGGACTGGTGCTTCCTCCTCAACTACTGCTGAATCTGGAGCTCATGCGGTCACTTACTCTGGTTATGATTCTGCCTTCTTGAGTGATCCTTCTAGGTAATACCAAATGGGTGATTGACTCTGGAGCCTCTTCTCATATATCTGGAAACCGTTCTCTTTTTTATAAACTGTCTAAACCTTGTTCCAAATCTACTGTTATGCTTGCTGATGGTTCTAAATCTGCTGTATTTGGGATTGGAGATATCTTTGCTCAAGTCCTTCTGCGCTCTGCGTTATATGTGCCAAATTTTCCACTGAAGCTACTATCTGTCAGTAAAATTGTGCTCAATCTGAACTGCAGTTTGACCTTTGCACCGGGTACTTGTGTTTTTCAGGACCTTCGCACGAGGATGAAGATTGGTGGGGGGCATGAAGGACCTGATGGACTCTACTACTTGGATGAGTTGAAATGGATTGACACTACAACTCTGGCTTGAACACTATCATCTTCTGTTTCTGCATTACAGTGACATTTTAGACTTGGGCATCCATCAGCTGAGAAATTAAAACATGTTATTTCTGGTGTAGGCTCGCATAGTTTTCAGTGCGAAGCATGTCAGTTAGGCAAACAGTCCAAAACTGTATTTTCCAAAAAAACTCATATAGGTAGCAAAAATATTTTTGATATGGTGCATGCTGATGTACAGGATCCCTGTCATATTCCAAGTTTATCTGGCAATAAATATTTTATTTTGTTCATTGATGATTACTCCCGTGCTACCTGGTTATTTTTGTTGAAAGATAGATCCCAAGTTCTGCCTACTATTAAATTCTTCTTTGCTAAAATTAAAACTCAGTATTCTATGCCTATAAAATCCTGCGTACTGATAATGCATTGGAATTTGTTCAAAAAAATGTTGAATTATTTTTGTCGTTCTGTGGGGACAATTCATCAGACTTCTTGTGCTTATACACCCCTACATAATGGTGTAGTTGAAAGGAAAAATAGGCATTTACTTGAAGTTACTAGAACTATCATGCTACATTCTAATGTTCCCAAACATTTTTGGCTAGAAGCGGTTCTTACTGCCTGTTTTTTGATAAATCGCATGCCTTCCTCTGTTATTGGGAATAAAATTCCTGTACAAGTACTACAACCCAATCTTCCTCTGTTTTCTGTTCCTCCGAGAATTTTTGAGTCGACTTGTTTTGTTCGCTTGCTTGGACCTACTCAAGACAAGTTGTCTCCTTGAGCTGAAAAATGTATTTTTTTGGAATACTCAAGGACTCAGTAGAAAGGATACCGCTGCTATAGCCCTGTTAATAAAAAGTGGTTCACGAGTAGTGATGTCGTTTTCTTTGAGGATACTCCATACTACTCTACTAAGGGGATTATGTTGAGTTCAGATCTGATTGCAGCGCCTCTGCCTATTATTGGTGATTCTACCTCTGCTGTGCAACCTGATGAGACTACGTCTCCTCCTCTCATTGTTTACCAGCGCAGGAATCAGCCGTCGCAACCTACTCCTGCTCAAGACCCCCCACTGACAACCAATCTTCTCCTTCAGAAGGTCCTTCCCCTACTGAGGTAACTTCTGATCTAGATTTACCTATTGCTCTCAGGAAAGGTACTAGATTATGTACATCTCATAATATTGCTAACTATGTCTCTAATGCTCATCTAAGTGTTCATGTTAGTAATTTTGTTGCTGCTCTATCTGCTGTCTCTGTACAAAAAATGTGCATGACACATTACATAGTACGGCCTGGACACAAGTCATGATTGAGGAGATGGCTGCTCTCACTGACAGGGGTACCTAGGATTTGGTTGATCCTCCTTCTGATTGCAAGCCTGTTGGATGTCGTTGGGTTTACACTGTCAAGTATCATCCTGATGGAACAGTTGAACGCTTGAAGGCCCGTCTCCTGGTGAAAGGGTACACTTAGACTTATGGTATTGATTATTTTAAAATCTTTTCTCCTGTTGCCAGGCTAAATTCTGTGCGGGTTCTGCTCTCTGTGGCAATCAATCTGGATTGGCCCCTTATCCAGCTGGACGTGAAAAATGCCTTCCATTATGGTGATCTCCAAGAGGAGGTCTATATGGAGCAACCACCTGCGTTTGTTGCTCAGGGTGAGTCACATAAAGTCTGCCGTCTCAAAAAGTCTATTTATGAACTCAAACAGAGTCCACGTCCTGGTTTGACAAACTGAGCAAGATTCCGTCTTCTTATGGCTTTCTTAGATCTCATGTTGATCATTCTGTCTTCATTAAAAAGACGTCCACTGGTATTGTGGTTCTTATTGTGTATGTTGGCGACATTATTTTATCTGGCAGTGATCTCTCTGAAATTATTGCTACTAAAGCCTACTTATGCAAGCATTTTGTCACTAAAGATCTGGGTAAACTGAGATATTTTTTGGGGATTGAAGTTTCTAGAACTGCTAATGCTCTTATTCTATCACAACGAAAGTATGTTCTTGATCTTCTACAGGAAACTGGCATGCTTGGAGCTCGGCCTACTGATACACCTCTAGATCCTAATGTGAATTGGGATGATGATGAATCTCCTCTGTATCCTGACAGTAAAAGATATAGAATAGTGGTTGGCAAACTGATCTATTTGACTGTCACTAGAGCTGATATTTCTACTGCTGTTGGTCTTATTAGCAGGTATCTTGACAAACCTAGACAGTGTCATTGGGAAGCACTGTGTCATATCTTGAGATATCTGAAGAAATCTCCTGGTAAAGGCCTATTTTATAGAAAACATTGTTATTGCTCTCTTGAAGGCTATTCCGATTCTGACTATGCTGGAAGCAAGATAGACAGAAAATCTACTTCTGGTTATTGCACCTTTGTTGGTGGAAATCTGGTTACTTGGCGGAGCAAAAAGCAAAATGTTGTTGCCAGATCTAGTGCTAAGGCCGAGTACCGTGCTATGGCTCATTATTCCTGTGAGCTTCTGTGGGTGCAATCTCTTCTAAAAGAACTTGATGTGGGATCTTCTGCTCCTATTCCTATGCACTATGGTAATAAAACAACTATTTTTATTGCAAATAATCCTGTATTTCATGAGCGGACCAAGCACATTGAAGTTGACTGCCACTTCATCAGAGAATCTATTCTGACTGGTCGTATCTGCACTCCTTTTACTCGCTCAGAAGACCAAGTTGCTGATATCTTCACAAAGCTACCGGCCAGAAACATTTATGCTCTCTTGTGGACTATGCTCCAACTTGAGGGGGAGTGTTAACTAGTGTTTTATTTAAGTTCTTTATATTCTCTTGTTATTTTCCTATTCTACAAGGACCTCTATGTAATTGTTCTCTTTATAAATATACGGGGTACACACATTGTGTACCCTAACCCTTACAAACAACTCAAGAATTAATACAATCTAGATTAGCAGTTCTTTGATTCACACAACATAACATCTTGGTATATAGAGTATAATTAGTGAATATACACAAGACTTGACTGAAAATACCACCGTAATTATTTTACCTATTATATTGCAATATATAAGGTACTAGCAAGGCAATGACAATCTCAATCATCCCCCTACAAGGGGTATTCGCTCTACATACCTGGTTCTGGAGGGACCAATAACACACCTTTTTGACCGCAATCTCCAGGCACCCAACACTATCTCCATCTCTAGATTTGGCCCCGTTTCATAGCTTCTCTAAACAAGCCTGGTCCCTAGGTCACATATCCAATTTCCTTCACCCGATGTTGTAGGGATGGGGGTAGGGGTTAGATTTTGGGCGAATATAGGAGAAAGATGTCTAATTGGGGTAGGTAGGCAGGATGGAGAGAGGTTTAGGGGGAATGAAGGGTAGCACATGAGAGGGAGGAGGCAAGTGAAAATGAGGCGATGGAGGTGTTGGGAGTACCAGTGGGCGGTCATCCCCTTTTATAGGTGTTGAGGGTGTGGAAGAGTTTGAATTAGATAAGAAAAAAGGGGAGGAGGTGGGAAAAGTAGAGCGGATTGCTCCAAAAATCTCTAGATGTGGAAGGCGGACTTTGCTTGTTGCAATCTTCTCCTCCTTGAATTCTTCATCACGTGAGAAGGGGAATGTGTAACATGATTTTATCATTGTCCCTTTCAGATTAATAAGTCTATGTATCTTCTGTATATTGGATTAGTCCTAAACTGTGTAGATGGGTCATTGGCAACTGCCCATAGTCCTATATAAAACTAGCTTTTTCCGTAATAAACTTAAGTCATTATGCTCTAGTAATGTTCCAATAACAATACAAACTCAAGTCATCACACTCAAGTAATATCTTGGTAACATAGTGTGGCAGAGAGCGACATCATGGAGATGCATCCGCCATTAAACATGAAGAGGTCATGATTATCCCCTCTGGGAACAACGTCCTCACCACCACCACTCCTTTGTCCACTGCCCTCACCGCATGGAGCATCTTCATTGCTAAGGAGACGTTATCTCCTCTCCTTTTCCAGTATATCGTTGTCGTCCTCATCGTCACCCAAGAACTCGGTTTGGTCTCCTAGGAGCATCCTTCATAATTCCAGTGATGTTTTTGTGTCTCTAACACCCTTCTCAATGTCCACAATGGCAACAGACAGTGGTGGCATGACGTACCAATAGCCTTCTAATCGATCATCATGCAATGTAGATCTAGCATGGCGATGGCGGACACGACGTGTCAATCACCAGACATAGTGTGTCGTCGTTAGGGTTAGGGTTTAAATCCTCAACTAGCGGTGGCATACACGATGTGTCAATCACCAGACGACTTGTGTCTTCAACGCTAGGTCCCAAGGAACCCAAAGATGGCTACACGACATGTCGTGTCCCTAGAATAACATGTTTAAAATCAGACATGTCAAGCATCGAGACGACGTGTTTGAATCCCGCCACTGTTTTTCCAAGGAAGAATATTTGTTCCTCACATCTTGAAGGTCAACATGGCATGTGCTAGTCCCTAGATGATGTGTGCCAAGGCAGGAGATTTGTTCATCACTCTTTCAAGGATAACAAATTGCATACTAGTCCCGGCACAACATGCTATCTACATCAACACGGTGTGTTCCTCAATCCAGAAGCCGTAGCTAGTGCTATCAAGGCCAGTATCTTGTCTCCTAACCACCCACTTCTTCCGTGGAACCCCACATCATCAACATTATGGAAAACGAGAAGAAGGAAGTCAAGGAGCCTCAACAATCTCCCATCTGGTTTGAAGTTGAAGGGAAAGCATCGACAAATGAGTCTTTCTCCCAATGGGAGCAACACGATGCCAACCTTATTTCAACTCTATGAAATTCCATAGAGCCCTAGGTAGTAGACAGCACCGATCACCTCGCCTGTTGCAAGGAAGTCTGGGATCATCTGTAATTCATGTACTCATTTAACATCCCAATGATGTATGATATGAGTGTGGAGATGTGCAATCTCCATTAAGAGAAAAGAGTTTGCATTTTGCAACAATACTTCGGGGAGATGACTCGCATCACAGAGGACTTGAACACCTGGCTTTCAAACTCCACTGATCCAGTCAAGCTTTAGACTCAAGGAGAGGAGGTGATTGTCATCAAGTTCCTTGTCGGTCTTTGCAAGGAATGTGAGGAAGTCAGAAGTCAAATCCTATCCTGAACCAAACTCCCTAATCTGGCAAAAGCATATAAATGTCTTCCATGCCTTCCTTGAGCAGGATTCTCTACCAACTCCAACAACAAATCATTCTGCTCTTGCTTCCCAAGGCACCACTAACATATCCTCCACACATGGGCGTGGTCGTGGCAGTAAAGGGGGAGGATGTTCGAGGAAGGGACCGACCCGAGTCCACCCACTGTGGCAAGAAGGGTCACTACAAAGACATGCTACGAGCTTCATCCTCTACTGCAAACATTGTCTCCACTGTATGAATTTTCTAACAAACCCACTCATCAGGTCAAGATGAGTTATGAGGAATACAATTTACTTCTGTAGTTTCAGGCATCCCAACATGCATCCTCATCTCTCACTTCATATCCTCAAAAGTCAGGAGCATTTAGTTTAGATACAACTTGCATTTTTCAATCTACTTATATATGTTTGACTTCTTGGGTTCTTGACTCGGGTGCAACAGATTACATTACATGCATATCAGTCTCATTTCTAACCTATCCACCACCAAAGCCAAAATATCCCAGGTTACCATTGTTAATGGTACTTCAGTTACCATCAAGGTACTGGGATTATGTCACCACTTCCAAATTCCATCATGACATTAGCTCTATTAATTCCTTCTTTTCCCTTCAATTTACTTTCTTCTATTAAACTAACTTGCTTACTTCGATATCCATTACATTCGACCTTAATCATTGTTATATACATGATCCCCGAACAAAAAGCAGTGCTGTGGTGGGTATGAGGAAGTTGGTCTCTACTACCTTGGCAAGACTCCTAAGGCTTTTGTGATCGCATCATCCCTACATATCCATAGTGGTCTACGTCATTGATCTCTTTAAAGACTACATATATTGCATCCTAAGTTTTCAAGTTTATCCAAACTTGTTTGTGAGGCATGTCAGTTAGAAAACACCATAGATCTATTTTCGAGTCACAAGATCATATACATGCTGATTCGCTTTTAATATTGTTCATTATGATGTTTGGGGCCCAATATTGTGCCATCAGGATATTGTTACTCTGTGACTTTTATTGATAAATTCTTAAGGACCACTTGGTTTTATTTAATGAAAGATTTCTATGAAATCTTGTCTATTCAAATTTTTGTATCGAATTCGAAACACAGTTTTCACAAAATCAATATCTTTTGCACAGACAATGCCAAAGAATATTCTAGTCACATGTTTACTTTGTTTCTGTCTAACAAAGGGATTATTCATCAATCTTCTTATCCTCATACATCCATGTAAAACAGTAGAGTAAAAAGAAAGAATGAACTTATTATTGAGACTGCTAAGACTCTTCTCATCACATGCACGTTCCCGAGGAACTTTGAGGAGATAATGTTCTTGTAGCTACATACTTGATTAATTGTGTTAACATATATTCCTATTTTATATATTCTGTTAATTGTTTTGTTATTTCCATATTATATGTGGACCTCTCTGTAATTGTTTCAATGTTATATATATGAGGGTGCACACATTGTGCAACCCTACGCTTCCCAAAATTGCTTTGTCTTTCACATGGTACCAGAGCACTAGATCCAGTCGGCCGTCACCCTCCCTTCCCTCCCCTCTCTCTCTCTCTCCGGCCGCCCCCCCCCCCCCCCCCCCCCCCGCGGCACAGCCGCCGCCGGCCAGCAGCAGCCGCCGCCGCCGCCGGGCGGGCAGCAGCCGGGCCGCCGGCTTCCAGCCGCCAGTCGGCGGGCGCCGGGCCAGCCGCCAGGGCCGGTCCTCCTCTCCGCCGCAGGGGGCTCGTACGCCTCCGCGGCCGTTTGTCACCGGGCAGTTGGCTACGTGAAGGTCCGGTGGCTTGAACTGACGTAGACCGTTTTTCGTTTCTGTGCCTGCCTGCCCGTGTAGACCTTTGTGTCGCCGGGCTCTGTCGCCGGGCTCTGTTCTGCGCTTCGGCGTAGATCGTATGTGAGAGGTCTTCTCCGTGTTCTTTGTGCCTACTGTGCCTGTCTGACGGTGTAGCCCGTCTCCTGCCTGCTCGTGCCTGTTCCTACTGTGACTTCTGCTCCCATGGCGTCCTCGCATGATGACTTCCGCCGTCAGGTTACCACTGTGAAGCTTGATGGGCGCAACTATCCACACTGGGTCTGCTCCATGACGATCTATGCCAGATCCCAGGGCAAGTACTCACATCTTATCCGTGCGGGTTCGACAGCACCCGCAGAGGACGCTGATGCTAAAGATGTGAAGGCGTATGACGACTGGGTTCGTGATGACTCCACCGTGATGACCTGGATTCTCAACAGCAGCATTGAGAAGATTAGCGTCACACTTCTTCACCTGCCTACGGCGAAGCAGATGTGGGATCAGCTCGCCGGTACTTACTCGCATAGTCAGAACCCCAAGAAGGTGTTTGACATCACCAAGCAGCTGGGACGTCTACAGTTCACGGGGACAGACATTGCGGATTACTTCTCTGACTTCACTGGATTATGGGGTGAACTGAAATCCTATCACCCTCTCTCCACGGACCTGGCTACTATGCAGCGTCAGCGCCAGGAGCTTCAGTTGGTTCAGTTTCTCTGTGGATTGCCCGAGTCATGCTGGAGTTGTGGACCAGATCTTAGCCAGTGACCCTCTGCCGTCACTACAGAGTGCCTACAAACGCCTTCAGCGTTTGCCTTCGTCTTCCTCTTCTCTGACTACTGATGTTGGAGACTCTTCGGCCCTTGCTGCAGCTTCTGGTCGTGGCCGGGGTCGTGGCCGTGGTCGTTTTACTGAGAGCCGTCCTCCCCTGGGTGGAGGACGAGGACGGGCTGCTCCTGGACGTGGAGCCTCTTCTACTGCCCCTACTGCTGGTGCGCGTCCTCAGTCAGGACAACGTCTTTGTACCTTCTGTGGCCGGTCCAACCATATTGAAGAGAAATGCTGGGGGAAATATGGTAAGCCGGCGTGGGCCAATGCAGCTGCTGATTCCACTACTACTGCTTCAGAGGGAACGACTCAGCCTACTGATTCTGCCTCCTCGGGTGCGACTGCTGACTACATCCGTGCTGAGGTGGAACGTCTTCTTCTTGAGCGAGCTGGTGCGTCGTCTCAAGCTTCGACTAGTGGAGCTCATGCCGCCACTTATTCTGGTTATGACACTGCCTTCCTGAGCTCTTCTTCTACTCCTGGTAATACTAAGTGGGTCATCGACTCCGGTGCCTCTTCGCATATTTCTGGAAATAGATCACTGTTTCACAAATTATTTAAACCTGCTAGACCCTCTTCTGTCATGTTGGCTGATGGTTCCAAGTCTGCAGTGTCTGGAGTAGGGGATATTGCTTCTGACTTTTTGCTGAAATCTGCCTTATATGTGCCGCGATTTCCTTTGAATCTGTTGTCTGTCAGCAAGATATTGCGGAGCTTACAATGTAGTCTGACTTTTATTCCTGGTTCTTGTGTTTTTCAGGACCTTCGCACGAGGATGAAGATTGGTGGGGGGTATGAAGGTGCTGATGGACTCTTCTATCTGGATCATTTGCCCAAAGCAACTAAAGCATCTGTGACTCCTGCATTGTCTACCTCAGTTTCTGCATTACAGTGGCACTACCGGCTGGGCCATCCCTCATCTGAGAAGCTTCGATATTTAGTGTCTGATCTTGGCATTTGTCGTTTTCAGTGCGAGTCATGTCAACTTGGAAAACAGACTAGAGCTGTTTATCCTAGACGCAGTCAAATTAGCAGTAAAAATATATTTGATATAGTGCATTCTGATGTATGGGGACCATGTCATGTGCCTAGTTTATCTGGTCATAAGTATTTTATTCTGTTTATTGATGACTTTTCACGGGCTACTTGGTTGTTTATGATGAAAAGTAGGTCCGAAGTCTTGTCTGTTATCAAGTTCTTCTTTGCTGAAATAAAAACTCAATATGGTATGCCTGTCAAAATTTTTTGTACTGATAATGCACTGGAATTTGTTAAAAAAGATGTAGATGTTTTTTGTAAATCTGTGGGTACAATACATCAGACCTCCTGTGCTTATACACCCCAGCAAAATGGTGTGGCTGAGCGTAAAAATAGACATGTGGTAGAGGTTGCTAGAACTATTATGATGCATGCACATGTTCCTCGCTCGTTTTGGCCTGAGGCTATATTGACTGCTTGCTTTCTGATAAATCGAATGCCATCATCTGTGATTGGAAACAAAATACCTATTCAGGTTCTTCAACCCGATATTCAGCTTTTTACTGTGCCTCCTCGGATCTTTGGATGTACCTGTTTTGTGCGGTTAGTTGGACCTACTTCTGATAAACTGTCTCCTCGTGCTGAGAAGTGCATGTTTTTGGGATATTCTCGTACCCAGAAGGGATATCGGTGTTACAGTCCTACTGCAAGAAAATGGTTTACTAGCAGTGATGTTGTTTTCTTTGAGGATACTCCTTACTATCCGGCTCGTGGTGACAGTTTACAGTCTGATCTTATTGCTTCACCTCTACCTGTTACTTCTGAATGTGTGCCTGACACTACTGACAAAGTCCCTACTGAGGCTGATAAGCCTCCTCTTATAGTTTATCAACGCAGGAACAGAGTGCCTTCTACTCAAGAAACCCCCCATGAAAACCAATCTTCACCTCTAGAAGGTTCTGCTACACCTGAGGTACATTCTGATCTTGATTTACCCATTGCTCTTAGAAAGGGTACTCGTTCCTGCACATCACACAGTATTGCTCAGTTTGTTTCTACTGATCATCTGAATGTTCATTCTAGCAATTTTGTATATGCCTTATCTGCTGTTGCTGTTCCAAAGAATATCCAGGATGCTCTACAGAGTACTGGATGGTTGTCTGCTATGAAGGAGGAGATGTTAGCTCTTGCTGAACGAGATACTTGGGAGTTGGTGGATCCTCCTCCTCAGTGTAAACCTGTAGGTTGCAGATGGGTGTATGCTGTGAAATATCAACCTGACAGCACTGTTGAAAGGCTCAAGGCACGCTTAGTTGCTAAAGGCTACACCCAGACATATGGTATTGACTATTTTGAGACCTTCTCTCCTGTTGCTCGCCTTAATTCTGTCAGAATTCTTCTGTCTGTTGCTGTTAATCTTGACTGGCCTCTGTTGCAACTAGATGTGAAAAATGCCTTCTTGTATGGTGATTTACAAGAAGAGGTCTATATGGAGCAACCTCCTGGGTTTGTTGCTCAAGGGGAGTCTCACAAAGTTTGCAGGTTAAAGAAGTCTATTTATGGGCTTAAGCAGAGTCCCCGGGCTTGGTTTGATAAATTGAGAAAAATTATGATTGATTTTGGTTTTCTGCGATCTCAAGTGGATCATTCTGTTTTTACCAAGAAGACTTCAGCTGGTATTATTATTCTGATTGTCTATGTTGATGATATTATCATATCTGGCAGTGATTCTCTTGGTATTCAGGCTACGAAATCTCATCTGGGCAAGCACTTTGCTACTAAAGATTTGGGCAAACTTAGATATTTTCTGGGCATAGAAGTTTCTAGAAATTCTAATGCTCTTGTGTTGTCTCAGAGAAAATATGTCCTAGACATACTGCAGGAGACTGGTATGCTGGGGGCGAGACCTGCTGATATTCCTCTAGATCCTAATGTAAATTGGGATGATGATTCTTCTCCTCTGTTTGCTGATCATAAAAAGTACAGGAGGCTGATTGGTAAACTCATTTATTTGACTGTCACCAGAGCTGACATTTCTACTGCAGTGGGTCTTCTTAGCAGATACCTTGATAAACCCAGACAGTGTCACTGGGATGCTCTTTGTCAGATTCTACGATATTTGAAGAAATCTCCTGGCAAGGGACTTCACTACAGGAAGCATGGACACTGTTCTCTTGCAGGGTACTCTGATTCTGATTATGCAGGTAGCAGAGTTGACAGAAAATCTAATTCTGGGTATTGTACGTATGTTGGAGGAAATCTTGTTACCTGAAGGAGTAAAAAACAAAATGTTGTGGCCAGGTCCAGTGCTGAAGCTGAATATAGGGCCATGGCCCATACTGCCTGTGAATTGTTGTGGGTGCGCTCTCTGTTAAAAGAGTTCGGGGTTGACTCTTCTTCTGCTATACCCATGCACTGTGATAATAAAGCTGCTATCTTCATTGCGAATAATCCAGTTTATCATGAGCGCACTAAACACATTGAAGTAGATTGTCATTTTATTCGGGAATCCATTCTGACTGGCAAGATCTGCACTCCCTTCACTCGTTCTGAAGACCAAGTTGCTGACATCTTCACCAAGCTGCTGGCGAAGAAGCAATTCTGCATTCTGATGGACAAGTTGGGCATGATTGATATCTATGCTCCAACTTGAGGGGGAGTGTTAACATATATTCCTGTTTTATATATTCTGTTAATTGTTTTGTTATTTCCATATTATATGTGGACCTCTCTGTAATTGTTTCAATGTTATATATATGAGGGTGCACACATTGTGCAACCCTACGCTTCCCAAAACTGCTTTGTCTTTCACAAATTGAATGTCATCATCCGTTCTTAACAATCAGACCCCTTTTTGGATTTTGTATCCTAATCACCCTTTCTACAATTTTCACAGATTTTTGGATGTATTGGTTTTTTCCATGAGCTTGATGTCGGTCATGACAAGCTTAGTCCTTGTGAAACTGAGTGCCCGTTTTTCGGATATTCCAAAACTCAAAAGGATATCAATATTATAACCCATCTGAAAATTACTTCCTTGTGTCTATTGATGTTACCTTTTTAGAAGATACTTCAATAGTTTGGAAAATCTTTAGATGTTTCTCAGGATGTTTAGAAAATTGAAGATTATCTTCTTTTTCCTATGATTGTCAATGCCACACCCAGTAATCCAACTGCCCATCCAAACCTTGGTCTTTCGCATCATGATTACGACTTTGCAAGTCTTCTAGACAATCTGGCACATGTACAAGGCGACATGACACAACTCAACCCACCTTCAATCCCTGCTAGCTCTAGGGAACCCTTGGTTCCTCCAAATTTTGATGATAGGCTTATCGTTTTACATATGAAAAAGTGGTCGTGCACTTTACATCCAATCTTTAACTTTGTTTTATATGACTGTTTATCACCTCCTTATGCTGCCTTATTATCCAATCTATCATTTGGCCCGATACTTGATATTGTATCTGTTGATCTAAATCAATCAAGTTGGCGGCAAGCTATGTAAGATGAGATGGCTGTCCTTGTGGGAATGATGCATGGAGCCTTGTGCTTACTTTTTCAAATAAAGCAGTTGTCAGTTGCAGATGGGTATTCTGAGTCAAAGTCGGTCCAGATGGGAATATTCATAGCTGAAAGCTAGGCTTGTAATGAAGGACTATACACAAGTCTATGGAGAGGAGCACTTGAATGACCAAGATGATGTCTATTCGTGTGTTGAGTTCCTTGGCTACTCATTTTTCTTGGCCCTTGTATCAACTGGACATCAAGAATGCCTTTCTTCATGGAGATCTTTCTGAGGATACTTATATGGTGTCACCTGGGTTGTTGCTCAGGGGGAGTCTCAGTTTTTTGGTTCATAATTCTCTACATGGTTTGAAGGAATCACCCAAAGCATGGTTTGGGTAATTCAACCACGTAGTCGAAGCGTTTGGTCTACAATGATTCTGTCCGGATCACTCAGTGTTTTATCAATATGGATCTTCTGGATATATTCTCCTCGTTGTCTATGTAGACGACATTGCTAGTATAGGTGGATCAAAAACACATTATGTGACTGACACAGTTTCTTTAGAGCAAATTCTAGACCAAAGGTATAGGTCATCTCAAATACTTTTTAGATTTTGAAGCGACAAGGTCCAAGGATGGAATTGTTATTTGTCAGCGCAAGTATGTTCTTGATTGTCTTGAAAAAATTGGCATGTTAGAATACAAACTTGTAGAATAATTTATTGATCCTAAAGTCAAATTATACAAAGATCAGGGGACTTCCTTGAGGATCCATGGAGATACATGAGACTGATCGAAAAAATTAATTAAAATATAGTTACTCGACTAGATATCTTCTTTGCTACTAGGTGTGTTAGCTAATTCATGGACAAACCACACACTTGTCAGTTGTCACTAGGATGTAATCATCGTGTTCTTCACTATCCCAAAAGAACTTCAGGAAAAGGCAACCTTTACTCTTGTCATGGGCACCTGCAGGTGCATGGTTTCTTAGATGCAAAGTGGACAAACTCTGTCATTGACCGATAATTTGTCACCGGTTATCGTGTCTTCTTGGGAGAAAATCTTTCTCTCCTAGAAGAGCAAGAAACAAATGATCAGTGCCCACTCTAGCGCATAATCTGAATATCGGGCTATGGCCCATGTCATTGGTGAGATTTTATGGGTTAAGAACTTCATGGAAGGACTAAGATTTTGCAGATAGTAGCTATGAACCTGCGATGTGATAATCAAGCTGAAGTTTACATTGTTTGTAACCCCGTCCTTCATGACAGGACTAAATATTTAAAAGTGGTCTGTTACTTTGTTCGCGAGAATGATCAAGACAAGTTGATCAAGTTCACTTCATTTTGTTCAGAAGATCAACTTGTAAATATGTTCATTAAGTCTTTAAATGGGTGCCGAGCGAAATTTCTATATAACAAACTTGGCGCTATGATATATACACATCAGTTTGAGGGGGGATGTTAGACAAATAACTCTATATGTCTTATGTATATTGAAATTACTCCCAAACCGTGTAGATGGGTTATTGGCAGCCACCCATGGTCGGATGGTCCTATATAAAGGTTAGCCGTGTTCATAATCAAACTCAAGTCATCACGCTTCAATAATACTCTGCTTGCAATACAAACTAAAGTCATTATGTTCCAGTAATATTTTGGTAACAGACCCCCTTGATAGTTTCAGGAATTACAATATAAATCTCAAAGTCATGTTCTGTTAGACAATGCGGACCAACCAGTGCAAAAAAGAAGAGAATACCATCGACAATCAGATTAGCGCAATGATGAGAGATAAGGAAGTGGATGTGATAAACAAATAACATAAGATGATGTAGTATATGAATAAAAAAAGAAAATTCAAAGCGTACATGATTGGTAAAATTGGACCTCCTAACTGTTTTGAGCCACAAAACTAGGAAGCTACTGCAGAATAGTAAGTGTTACAAAGGAGTATAGTTCATAGATAATCACGGATGAAAACCAATGACAGCTTCTCCATTGTTCTGCAAATTGTAAACAACGTTAACAGTTCCATGACAGCCAATAGGACTGCCAATTACATAAATCAAAGAGAATTGAGTCTAAAATAATTATTGATTAAGTTTCAATAAATATCTGAAAATCCAAGAATTGCATGAATAGACTAAATATATCTTTTCAAGGGAGGAAGTCGAACAGCCTCAGTGAAGCATTCTACAGCATGTGAATAATTGCTTCTTGAAAAAACCCTAACTACCAAAGACAATACTTTGCAATTCAGCAACTATAGAGAGCAGGTATTATGATCATTCACGCTACAATGTAACATGCCATAGATCCCTGCTTCTGAGCCTAAATGCAAAGTTTTGGAATGAATGGGTCAACATGCAACATTTCAAGATCATATGATGCTTAAAACACAAGTGGACAGATCAGATTCAGATTCATATTAACAGTAATAATTCCCTGAAAATACTTCTCCAACTTTCAGGATTATTAGTTCTGAGGACAATCAAAATTCAGAGGGCTTAGACTGAAGCTATCAAGAGAGAAATAACATTAGGCCATTTGAGCAGATCTGTACAATGGGCAGCTAAAATGATACAGAAGAAAGAATTCGTTATTGGCACAGAGAAAATCGGATAGGCGAATACAAAATTAATGGCTGCATGCCATTAAATGACTTTGAAGTTTGAACAGTACACCTGTAAACAAAATAGAGGCTGGGAAGCCTTTTGGCTTTGTAAACCGTAGCATTAAGGAAAGAGAACACATCCTGTTTGAAAAACTAGACAATGACAAGGATATACTTCTACTCATAGTTTTAAAAAGCGGTATCCGTTGTACGTTGGGAGAGGTCACTGAATAGAGTGTATGCGGTATGTGGGAGAATATGCGGTTTTGGATTTTTATTTATTTTTTAATTATTTTATCTATATAAATATACAATAATGATACAAGTACATATTTAAATTGTAGAATTACATATTGTAGATGCAATCATGCAAATATGCAATCAAACACTACTTAAATATATACAAATATGCAATAATGAGCTAAATTTATAACAACCATAGATGAATGTAATGAAAAAAAGAGGAAATGGAAGCAGATTGTAGGCTGAATGTAGGTGGCGGTTAAAAAATTGCCAGCTTGACAGTTTGACCATTCAAAAATCGGGGATAATCGGCATTACATGCGGCTATGCGGCCTTATACTGTTTTAGGCACCAATTTCCCATATGCGGTTCTATCAAGGGTCTGAACTGCATATATGGCTGCATATGCGGCCGCATGAACTGTTTCTTGAAACACTGCTTCTACTTCGGCAATACCTTGGAGGTGGAGATCTACTTCCACATGGGATGATGAGCTCTCTCTTTCACTCTTGAAAGATGCAAGTACGTTCCGGGTCATCATCAATGAGAGCTAGCAGCAAGCTGGCCGCAAGAGGCTTACTATTGCTCGGCTTGGAACTAGTAGGCACCAATCCCATCACTAAGCCAGTGACGCCTGTCTCCAAAGTGCAACTGTCCCTCCGATTGATTAATCCCTCTTTCTTCTTCCTCATTCCTTCTTTCTGTGTTATCATGACTCCTATAGCAATTAAAAGAAGACAAGAGTTAAAGACCCCAGTAACTTTAAGAAAAAGCAGGGCAAAGTATTAAATGTTTATTCCTTTCCATCCAGAATCCTAAACCGCACGGTTTAGTGTTTTATATGTAACTTAGGCGCCTCATGCTATAAGTTACAATACTAGAATCTTGTGATTCCTTCCTACCGTGCCTTTATTCCGGTAATGCATCTTATTTCTGCTTTCTGTTCCTACACACTTCTATTCTGGCAACACCGCTTCGCCCTTCCCTTCTTGTTTACACCGTGCTCCTAAATCGGTACACATATTTGTTATCATGGCTGTACTATGATTTGTAAGACATGCCAACTATTTCTATTACCAAAATGAACGATGATAGATTTTTTTGCTATGGATGAATGTCGTGCAAACATTCCTCGAACCCCGCAACGAACTGAAATACATGAAAGAAGCGACACCTCTAGAATATGAGGCTAATTGTCTTATTATTGATATGATTAAAACAGAGTACAGTGGTTCTCTTTTATAAGACAAGAGAAAGACACATGGTTTAGATATACCCAATATGGGATAAAACAAGACAAGGAAAAGAGAGAAAAAGACTAAGTAAAAACACAGGAAAGTCTATATACTAATACTCCCCCTCAAGCTGGAGCATAGATGTCAATCATGCCCAGCTTGGATGTCATATCAGTGAAGCGCTTCTTCGGAAGAATCTTTGTGAAGATATCAGCAATCTGCTCATCAGTATGAATGTAAGGGGTAGAAATCTGACCAGATAGAACCGCCTCACGAACAAAATGACAGTCCACTTCAATATGCTTCGTGCGCTCATGGAAGGTAGGGTTGCTAGCAATGAAAGTGGCTGCTTTATTGTCACAATACATAGGAATAGCAGATGAATCAGAAAATCCAAAGTCCTTCAGCAGGCTCCGAATCCAGAATAGTTCACAAGTAGTATGTGCCATGGCACGATACTCAGCTTCAGCACTAGAGCGAGCAACTACAGACTGCTTCTTGCTTCGCCAAGTGACAAGGTTACCTCCCACGAAGGTACAGTAGCCAGAAGTAGACCGACGGTCAACCTTGCTGCCAGCATAATCAGAATCAGAATAGCCAAGGAGTTTGCAATGCCCATTTTTTTTGTAAAGTAGACCTTTTCCAGGAGAACTTTTCAAATATTTCAGAATATGACAGACAGCATCCCAATGGCATTGTCGAGGCTTATCGAGGTAGCGACTAACCAATCCAACTGCAGCAGTGATATCAGCCCGAGTAACAGTAAGATATATGAGTTTCCCAACCATACGTCGATACTGCTGATTGTCAGGGTAAGCAGGAGACTCCTCATCATCCCAGTTGATGTTGGGATCCATAGGTGTGCTAGCAGGTTTCGCACCCAAAAGACCAGATTCAGATAAGAGATCCAGGACATACTTCCGTTGAGATAAGCAGAGACCAGAAGAAGACCGGGACACTTCTATCCCAAGAAAATACCGAAGTGAGCCAAGATCCTTGGTAACAAAGTGTTTCTCCAGATAGCGCTTTGTAGACTGAATACCAACAGAATCGCTTCCAGAGAGAATAATATCATCAACATAAACAATAAGAATAACAATACCCGCAGAAGTATTTTTCACAAAAACAGAGTGATCAGATTGGGAACGTCTGAAGGAAAATTGCTGAAGAATATTGCTGAGCTTGTCAAACCACGCTCTAGGGCTCTGTTTCAAGCCATAGATAGCCTTTTTTAGCCTGCAGACTTTGGAATCCTCCCCCTGACACACAAAATCGGGAGGTTGAGACATGTATACCTCTTCATGAAGATCACCATACAGGAAAGCATTCTTGACATCAAGTTGATACAGAGGCCAGTCAGAATTGACAGCAACGGAAATCAGAATCCGGACAGAGTTCAGACGCGCTACTGGAGAGAAAGTTTCAAAGTAGTCAACTCCATAGGTCTGGGTATACCCCTTTGCCACAAGTCGCGCCTTAAGTCGTTCGACAGTACCGTCGGGATGGTATTTGACAGTGAACACCCATCGGCATCCAATTGGAGAGCAATCAGCAGGTGGCTCAACTAGGGTCCAGGTATGACGGTCAGTAAGAGCCTTCATCTCTTCTTCCATAGCCTGACGCCACGCAGGATGGCGAAGAGCCTGAGCAGCATTCTTAGGTACAGATATCGCAGACAGAGCCGCAGTGAAGTTAGCAAAATTAGTACTCAAATTAACAGTAGAGCAGAAATTTCCAATCGGATGCATAGTGCAGGTACGGGTCCCTTTCCTCAGACTAATAGGAATATCAAGATCAGAAAATACCTGCGAGGATGGTTGATCTGGCACCGAGGAAGAGGACGATGGAGGGGCCATGGAGGGAGCTGTCGGCTTCGGTCTTCTTTGATAAACTTTCAGAGGTGGCTTTTCAATCAGATCCTCAGAAATAGTAGGTACATCATCCACCACAGGCAAAGGTGTATCAGCAAGTAAATCGGAAGTGAGCGCAGAACCACCCGTGGAGTAGAAAGGCATATGCTCAAAAAACACCACATCCGCAGAGACAAACCACTTTTTAGAAACAAGATCATAGCACCTATATCCTTTCTGAGTGCGAGAATATCCCAAAAAAACACACTTAGTTGCTCGAGGATCCAATTTAGTGAGGCCAGGCCGAAGATTTTTAACAAAACAGGTGCTCCCAAAAATGCGAGGCGGGACAGAGAAAAGAGATGCATCGGGAAACAGAATCTGAAAAGGAATCTGATTGCCGAGCACAGATGAAGGCATGCGGTTAATTAGATAGCAGGCAGTGGCTATCGCCTCGGGCCAAAAAGCTTGGGGAACATGATAGTGAAAGAGAAGGGTACGAGCAACCTCGAGAAGATGACGATTTTTGCGCTCAGCAACCCCATTTTGTTGTGGGGTGTAAGCACAAGAGGTTTGATGGATTGTGCCCTGGCGACGACAGAAAGAACTAACAGATGTTTGCATGAATTCCAAAGCATTATCAGTACGAAGAATTTTGATAGGCTTAGCAAATTGAGTGCGTATCTCAGTAAAAAAGTCAGTAATTTTTTCCAGAATAGTGGATCTATCTTTAAGTAAAAACAGCCAGGTAGTTCTAGAAAAATCATCAATGAAGCTCAGAAAATATCTAAAACCGGAAGTACTTGTGACAGAGCAAGGACCCCAAACATCAGCATGTATAATATCAAAAGGTGCTTTAGAGCTGATACAAATTTTTTTTGAAAAAGTAGCACGAGTTTGCTTTCCAAGCTGACAAGTTTCGCAATGAAAATCAGAACTAACTATATCTGGTAACACGACTTTTAATTTTCCAATAGAAGGGTGTCCCAATCTATAGTGCCACTGGATGTCGTCACCGATGATGTCAGATATGCAGCTGTCTTTGGCTCGTCCAGGTAGTAGAGTCCATCCGGTCCCTCACCCGAACCAATCGTCATCCTCGTGCGCAGATCCTGAAATAAAACACCATCCGGATCAAATGTAATAGAGCAACGAAGGCTCTTCACAGTTTTACTCACAGAAAGAAGATTAATAGGAAACTTCGGGACATAAAGTGTAGAGCGCAGAGGCAAACGACCAGTAGGACAAATATCACCAATGCCAGTAACAGGTGATTTAGAACCATCAGCTAAGGTAACAGGAGGTATAAAAGAAGTCTGCTGCAGTTTAGAAAATAAAGCAGGATTGCCAGATATATGAGAAGTCGCACCAAAGTCAATAACCCAGGAATTTTTACCAGCCGTAGTCAGAAGAGCAGCACTGCCAGTATGTGAAGCCTCAGTAGAAGACGCCAGACGAGCCTGTAGAAGTTTTTCAAACTCAGAGCGGATCCAGTCAGCCGTCGGTGGAGCAGGTTCATCAGTTGTTACTTTGTTGGCCCACTCAGGTTTGCCATATTTGATCCAGCACTTATCTTCATTATGGTTGGTACGTTTGCAGTGAGTGCAATAGCGGGACTCAGCTTGATCGGATCCAGTTCCACGACCAGGAGCAGAGAACCGTCCTCCGCGACCACGACCTCTACCACGACCACGACCACGGAAGGAATCACCAGAGCGGACAGCAAGAGCAGCACCGTCAGAGGTGTCAGGCACAGGTTGAGACACAGAGGGTAGACGCTGAACCCGTTTGAGAACATCACGGAGAGTAGGCAAAGGGTCGCTGGAGAGAATCTGGTCCACAACACCGGCGAAGGACGCAGGTAGGCCGGCGAGGAATTGAACTAACATAAGTTCATTCCGTTGGCGGTGCACTTCTTCAATATCAGCAGTCAGAGGGTGATATACCCGGAACTCATCCCAGAGAGCACAACAGGAGTTGTAGTAGTCCTCAACAGAGTCGGTGGCCGAATACTCCTGTTTAGCAAGCTGTTTGAATATCTCGAAGACCTTCTTCGGATTCTGCTGGTGAGAGTAAACATGGGAAAGCTGGTCCCACATTTCTTTGGCAGTCTGAAGTCGAAGCAAGGACTGGCTGATTTTTGCTTCAACACTATTCACCATCCAGGTCATGACCCCATAGTCCTCTTTGGACCATAGATCATAGGCTTGCTTGGTTTTCTCATCAGCGTCTGCAGCAGGAAGATCAGGGCCCTTGGTAGTCAGGTGAGAGTAGCGTCCTTGGGATTTGACATATAACTCGAAGGAGGCAGCCCATAGATGATAGTTGGAGTGATCCAACTTCACCGTAGTGACACAGAGAGTACGCGGCGGGAGATCGGAAGTCGCCATCGCAGCAGTAGTAGAAGAAGAGAAGCAGCACGGGCACAGATCCAGACAGTAGTCAGCAGCAGTAGTAGACAGCAGTAGAAGTCCAACACATGGACTAGTAGCAGTAGATAGGAGATCCGAGCATGGACCTCAGAAACCCGTATAGGGCAGGAAGAAGGAAACAGAACCTACGCCAACATGGAGAAGTGCGCCAACATGGAGAAGAGATCACTCCACCATGAGGCGTAGGCAGTCAGAGCCGGAAACTGGTTTTTAAGCCTTCAACGTGCCAGACTGGAAAGTGACAAGGCTGTACGTAAGCTTTTCGGAAAGGAAACGGAGACCGAAGAGAGAACCTGTGGTTGTCTAAGCCACAAGGAAAGATGTGCTTAGGGTACGGGGATTATAGGAGAGGGAAAAAGGTGGTGGAGAAAGGGTGGCGGTGGCGGTGGGGATGAGGAGGAGGCGGCGGCAGCAAGGCCTGCCGGCTGCAGGTCAGGGAGAAACAGGGAGAGGTGGCGGCGGGTAGGGGCAGGGAGAGAAAGGGAGAGAGGGTGGGTGGAGGAGGGAGAAGAAAAAAGGAGAGAAGAGAGGAGGGGATGGGTGGCGGCAGCAGCCTGCTGGGAGGGAGTGGGCGGCGGCTGAAGGAGGGTGGGCGGCGGCTGAAGGAGGGTGGCGGCTGGGGTAGGGTTAGGGAGAAGGTGGGTGGCGGCTGGGGTAGGGTTAGGAAAAAGGCTAGGGTGGATCGGCCCGCTCTGATACCATCTAGAATATGAGGCTAATCGTCTTATTATTGATATGATTAAAACAGAGTACAGTGGTTCTCTTTTATAAGACAAGAGAAAGACACATGGTTTAGATATAACCAATATGGGATAAAACAAGACAAGGAAAAGAGAGAAAAAGACTAAGTAAAAACACAGGAAAGTCTATATACTAATAACACCAACCAAACCAGATGACATGCAGATGACGGGTTACAATCAAGTATTGTCATGGCTCTATGGGAGCATGGAGCCACACATCATCGTTCTGAAATAATAGAAGACGTCTACTTGATTTATTAGATAGGAGAAACCCTGCTCCTATAAATAGGAGAACAGGGAAGCGTACAGGACATAAGACAACCCTAATGGGCCAAAACACTTAGGCCCATATTACAAACTAATAATAAAACACTAACTAACTAACTCTGAACACTCCCCCTCAAGCTGAAGTTGAGAGAATCCCAAATCAGCTTGTAAATAGAGAGTTGAACTAAGAAAAGTAAGAAACAGAATAAAACAATAAACCAAGCCCATACAGAGTTTTCTCCCCCTCAATATTACATTAAAGCACTCAAACATTCCGACACTCCCCCTCAAGTAGATACTCCAAGCAAGCAGGCAAGCATGTCACAGAAGCTTCTTGATCATCTGGAGCAGAAATAAGCAGCAACACAATCATCTGGAGCAAAAGATAAAATAGCTGATAGGCACCAGGTCTTCATCAAAGTCGTCGTCGTAGTAGCTAGAGTGCTGGATCACAGTGGTAGAGTAGCAGAGCCCAGAGAGTGCTGGATCACAGTAGCAGTAGCAGTCAACGTACAAATAAAGTACAGACGGGTCAACGTACGAAACAGAGCACGGACGAGCCAGAGAGTGCCGGTACACAGAAGTAGAGAGTCGATGTGCCAACAAGGCACAGATATGCCAGAGAGTGCTGGTGCACAGCAACAAAAGTCGACGACGTAGGCAGATAGAAGACCAGTGTACAAACTAGCAAGCAAATAAATAACTCCAGTATGCAATGTAGACGAAGCTCCATGTAAAGTTACAACAAAAGTCTTCATCATCTTCCCTCTTCATAAAATATTCATCACAATAGTGGGCGTCAAAGTCCAGAGAGTGCTGATTCACAGATTCCAGAGAGTGCTGGTCCACAGTAGAAAGTCAACGTGCAAAATAGAGCACGGAAAACAGTTAGTGTAAAAGCACAAAGCAACATGTAAAATGTGCTAATCATAGCACAAGTAGTATCAATGACGTCCAAATATGTAACTTCATAGCAGCGTTCGAGGTAGATAATGAATAATCAATAATAGCAGCAGAAAATTTCATATAACAACAACACAATCATGAACAAGCCACATAACAATAGACGGATCCACAGAAGCAAAATGAACACACATATAGTGACAAAAGGATCCATATATCAGTAGTATAAGTGGCATGAAGATCCATGTAGCATCATAACTGAATTCTTCTTCTTCTTTCTTCATCTCTCCTCCGTTTATCCCCCTCACACCAACCACGGAGAAGATCAACGGTTGGGGTGGACAAACACAAGTTCCACTGGATTTAGGAAATCAAACAAAAGAGTTGCAAGTGGTGTAAAACCTCACATAATCAAAATGTGGACCATGGTGTGCGGATTATCCGAGGCAGCCATCTTAGCAGCAATAGCATTCAAGCAGTAGCAACGACAAATAAATGGTATTTGTAGCAGCAGCAAAAAAGAAAAACACAACAACGCAATTGCAGCAGCAGTAGAGGGCTTAAAGGCCAAACTATTCCAAACCAATAGCAGAAAAGAAGAGCACCTCAACAAGGAAAACGTCAAAACTTCAAAAAATGTGCAACAGTACATGCTGCTACAGTACCGACGGCAGCATAGAGGTTAAAAATTCAAACTCTAGCTCATTCCATAGAGATTTGATGGTTTGGAAGCTAAGGTAGGAGATGCTCAAGACATAAATGACCTAAATGGAGCAGGTCCTAAGGAGAGGCAACACCTTGGTAGGCCGTAATCGAGCGGGAGATCAAGAGCGGGGACAAACCTGTACAGACGACCAAAAAAAGATGCAATAACTTCTTCTCCAAGGCATGTGGAAGACTTCTCCCTATCCTAGAAGCCGCTAAGGTGTTGAGGAAGAGAAGGGGGGCACTGGAGGCTGGCGGAAACCATGAAGGAGAGGACTGGAAGCTCCCAAAATCCCGCCGTGCTACAGTAACATACTGTATCATTACGCCAGATCTGAAGGAAAGGGCGCCCGGAGCAGCAGAAAATGAAAGAAATGATATAGAGAAGCATGGGGCAACAACCTCCAGTCAAGTAGAAACAATAGGAGGAGCGTCAACAGCAGAAAAAGGAGAGGAAGGAGCAGCAGATGCCATGGATTGATGAGTGGACAAGGCCTGCGGGCGGCCAAGAATGAAGAAGGGGCCGCCCACCGGCTACTGCTCTTTTTTTTCTTTTTACTTGACGGCTAGGGTTTCAGATCTCTGCTCTGATACCATCTGGAATAATAGAAGACGACGACTTGATTTATTAGATAGGAGAAACCCTGCTCCTATAAATAGGAGAACAGGGAAGCGTACAAGACATAAGACAACCCTAATGGGCCAAAACACTTAGGCTCATATTACAAACTAATAATAAAACACTAACTAAATAACTCTCAACAATTGTGAAGTAGATGTGGCATCACAACACCCAAGACAATGTGGGGCGAGATAAAACAATTCAACACCTAAGAGGAGAATTGTATTCACCTTTACAACATTATGGACTGACTCTTCTCCAAGTAGTGGGGTGATCAAACCCTAGAACACTATTACGCATCGCTCACCAATCAACTTAATTTCTTCTCACCCACTACGTGTGCCGATAACATCTCTTGCTAGTAAGGATCGGGCGTATGCTTACCTTTCCCAATATGATATGACAACTACTCTCTTTGTCCACACCGACTCGTCTAAGCACATGCTATAGCGGTCACGCTAGCACAGGATCATGAACCACATACCAAGTGCATTTATTGTAGCAACCTTGGCCACACCGAGAATGTCTTTCACTCCCCTATCCTTCTCTCAGTGGCCGAAAACGTGGTAGGGATACCACACATACAACCCAAACTTTGCCATCTAATATTGGTTGGAGACCTACCATGATAAATGTTGCCCTTATAGTGTGTTGGATCTTGGATGGGCTCTAGAGGGGGGGTGAATAGAGCTAAATGTACTTAAACAAAATTCATTAGAACTTCCAATTATATCAAGAGATAAGGTTGCTAATATGGAATTTGAGTGTAACGAAAACACACATAGTAAGAGAAAGAGAGATTGCACAAGTACAAGAACACAAACTATGTAGAGTGGTTCCATACTTAAAACTAGGAGTAAGTCATTCCGCTACCTAGAGAGGTCAAAATTTAGGATTTTGCAACCATTGCATACTTATATTCCATTATAAGTCATACAATATATGACATTCCTTTTCCGAGCCAAGGATATCCAACCCTCCCTTTAAGGAGAAGGGAGTCAACAACTTATGAAAGGACTTACCTATCCAAGACCGAGTCTTCAACCTCACCAAGGACTTATCCACTTTTGCACCGAGTCTTGTGCCTTCACCAAGGACTTACTCACTCTTGCAACAAGTCTTCAGCCTTGAAGGAATTACCCACTCTTCTTGGATCTTCCGCCTTTGACTTCACCTTCGCCAAGGAGAAGCTTTCCCCAGGGGACTCCTTCCCTTCTTCTTCACCTCTCTTAGCCAAGAGAGAGAATCTCCGTCTTCATCTTCATGGTAGAAATGAGAGATTGGGAGGTGGAGGAAGTGAGAGCCTCACAAGATATACATGGAGGACTAACTATTTTACAAATCTCCTACTCACTCTAATGGGTGTAGCAAGTGATTAAGCTTAGAGAGTGGAAGGAGGCTCTTGGAGGCACTCAACTATAATATAGGGACCTTCATAGTCCTTGCCTCCTTGGCTAACCATGAGATGAAACCCAAGGGGTCCTATCTATAGTTGGGATATCTTCTAGCCAGTAGGAACACTTAAGGATGAATACTAGCCATTTGGGGTGTTACAACGAATCTATTTTTGATGTTTGCAACACTCCAACCGGTTAGAAACACTTTTTCAACACACTCCGCACAGTGGAGTTGGTCGAGTTTCAATAAAGGTAACTCGACCGATTGCACTATACGACAAAGCAAATTTGAAGCATCGGTCGAGTTTATCCTGGATGAAACTCGACCGATCACTTAAATCTAATTTGCTAGTGCATGGTGTCAGTCGAGTTCTGTGTTTTGAAATCTCGATCGAACCTGAACATTCTCAAAATGCATCAAGGGTGTCGGTTGAGTTTGTCGCATGAGAAACTCGACCGAATAGGCCATCTGTGATGTATTTTGAAAAATGTCATTAGAGTCTTTAAATATTCAATTTAAGTGCTCGTGATTTTTTCTAAGCTTAATTACAAGTCATACAATCATTACAAGTGATTTACAACATGATTTTAATAGAGATACATCATATTCCACAAAAGTGCACTTGTATTGATATTGACTTGTCTTTTCTCCAAGTTAGTATGCACAAGTTAAGACATTTGGAGTGTGTCTATACCTAATCTGAAATCACTCAAGTAGAAACATTAGACACAAATAAGTGGAATGACTAGTCATCATCAAAATAAGGGTTTAGTCAATTTAGACCTTGAGTCATCATTGACCTTGAGTCAACATAGTGGAGGTTGCTTTCATGCCTCACTTATGAATGAGAATATGAACGCCTGCTTTACGCCTCATAGCACTTTGGAAATTCCCTATTGCATTTGTAGCCACAATCTTTTGCATATACATCTCAATTAGATTGGAACACTGGCGTCCATCAAATGCCTCACCTTTAACACATCTTGCAACAACTCATCAAGGTGATCAAGGGACATCTAGCTAGCCACCCACTCCAACTAGGTCTAGATACTGGCGCCACCCAACAATTGACAAGTATGCCACACCTACTTACCTCTACTGACTCCATCTTGCATGTATCCACTCAAATAGTCGTCAAATGTGGCAGTGTTCCCCTATCCCTCACCTTGAAACTATCCTCAATTTATTTTGTTTCTAATTTTCCTTAAAAATTAATGTTGGTGGCTAAACTCGTTAACTCCTACCTGCTTAGGTAACCTTCAGATTGACTGGTTTTGTCTTTGCAAGATTTGTAGAATATTGCACTGATACGGTGGGGAGTATGCTCATGTGATGTTTACTACTTCTCCACCCATTTGCCATCTAAGTCTAATGTCCTCGTCATTGCCACACCACTATGACCTTATATATGTTTTGATCACCCATTTTGGAAAAATATAAAACTTTTGGACTTGTCTGTTTCATCTTTTTCTTCTATTAATGAGAGGCTTATCAATTGGGAAAGCACCATTTTGTCTTTTTTGACTAGAACTACAAAGCAATCTAAAAAACCCTTTGATCTTATTTTAGTGATGTTTGTGGTTTCTTCAAGACACCCAATTATAATGGTTAGACGAACTTTCAAGGTATACTATTATCTGATCTAAAAGAATGTGTAGTTAAGTCTATTGCTAGACTAAGGCACTAACATAGTTTAAATAGACCTCGGGTCCTTAACAATTGGAGATAGCCTTGTCCGTAGCAATAGCACCAAAAGTTGATCACCAAAGATCTTGTGCCAAAAATGGAGGCGGATCCAAAGTACCCGATACTCAGACGCCCGGAACGATAATACGCAGTCTTCTGTAGTAAACAGGGTCGAACACACTGACAAGGGGTGACAAGCATATAGGATTTGAGGCCCTCACTTAGTAACGTCTAACCAAAAAGGAGACATAAGTGTTCCTTACAGAACGTTAGTAACCAAACAAAGAATAAGACAACAAAATTAAAGTAAAATCTATATTAACAAGGCAAGTTAGAACTTGGATCTTTAGGTGTTTCATATATAGGATAAAACTTTGATTGATTTTCACTGTTTAAGGATCTCACAACATGCAATACCACACTCATTGTATACCCTTAGCTTAGTTTACAAGCAATCATCATTAGTATCTATTCCCTCCTCTCTCGAGATTGGGTAAGATCTAGATCATAGGCATGTCTCTCTCTCGATGGCAAATATACAATTGAAAATACAACCATATGATCATTAGCTCTAGTATTCTAACATTCTCATGCATTCATACTACCCCATAGCTCTAGATCAAGACTAATGCTACTCTTTTGAGGTATTAGATATCAAACAACTCAAGAATCAAGATGATATCTAATCATGCCAGTAAAGCATTAAAGACCAAGAGTATGGAAATAAACATTGCTAAGCATATTTACATGTTGGGAGAGCCTTAATAGCTACTCCTAACCCATGAAAATGGTCTAGCCACTCATGGTAATGAGAGACAATATGAATTTACAAATGAACGAATCTATAGCGAGATGGATGGATGAAGAGGGATGAACAAAATGGGGAAGAAGGAAGAAAATACAACAAACAGTTACCACAGGGGTACTGGTGATCGATGGTGACCTTCATTGCGACAGTGATGGCGATGAAGGTCCCGACTCCAACAATGCTTCTCTCAAAGATGGTCCTCTAAGCCTTGGGAAGCGAAGGTCGATGATGAAGAGCCTTGGACTCTCGTCCTTGGCCTTTGATGGTCTATGGTGAGTATGGAATTGGACAACACTATGTGGCGTAGGCGAAGGTGCTCTCATTGGGGGCCGTATGCCTCTATTTATAGTTGACCTTCGTGTACCCGAGGTTCTTGGGTGCAAGACACTTTTCTTGCGCCTTGAGTCTCGAAGCACGTGCCTCGAGGCACACACTTAACTAATCACGGCGGTGAGTGTACTTCATAGAGACACCGTTGGGCTCTCGGCTTCACAACGTCTTCATTGATTGGTGGTTCTCTACTGAACCATTGGTGGATCCCTTGCCCGGTTGTCGATGTCGGATGTAAGCTAGTCATCAGAGCTCGGTTCCTGTCGGGCTACTGCTGGTGCGCCCGGCCATCAGAGGTGTTGACCTGCCCGGGCATCGGGCTCATGTGGGCCAACCGTCGGGGCCGATCCTCCATCGGTCTGCTGCTGCTTTGCCCAACGTCAGACTGGGGTCCGGTGGTAGAGTTGAACGTCGACATTGTTGGATGGAGGCAAAGTTTCCATCGATGCGTGGGCGATGGGAGTTCTGGGTTTGCTTCACCGTCGAGGCCGAGTTAGTATCTTGAGGGATACTGTCGGTGGGTGTCCGACGACTATCCTGCGAGGTTCTTTCAATGCTCCTATATGCTATCTAAAGTGTCACCGGCGGTGAGCGATGGTAATGCTGGGTTTATGCCTTTTTCCTAAAAAAAGATGGAAACTATAAGCAAGGAGGGAAGCATTCCTCAAATGCAAGTAAAAGCAAGATTTATCAATATATTACCTAGAATGCTAAGAGAAATGAGGATAAAACATGAATGTAACATCCAAAATTTTGGATGTTATCACCATCTCTGTCTATTTCAAATTGGATGGACCAGTGGCTCTTCACATACGTATACACTTTTGTACGGTGAAATATCCAATTTCTAACCCTACTATCTCACTCGTCTATCTTCACGTGCATATGCGTTTGCTACAACCTTGGACTATACCTATGTTCCCAAACACCCAACTGAATCCTAGGTGAAAGATGCAATGATGGATGAGCTGCACGTGTGGGATATAATGGATCCACCTCCTGGTAAGAACAATGTTGGTCGTTGATGGGTATTTTCAGTGAAGCATCATGGCTTCATTGGTTGCTACAGGATTTACCCATACTTTTGATGTCGACTACTTTGGGACATTCTTTCCAGGTACCAGGATCACCTTCGTCCATATAGTGATCTACTTGGCGACACATCTAGATTGGTCTCTGTTTTAGTTGGACATTAAAAATGCCTTTCTCCATGGTGATCTATTGGAGGAAGTACACATGCAACAACCTCATGGTCTTGTTGATGAGGGGGAGTATTTTTCACAAGGTCTTCCGACTTTGTTACTCCTTATGTGGTCTAAAGCAGTGTCCACGGGCCTGGTTTAATGAGATCAACATTGTCCTGAAACAACATAGTTTCAAAAGGTCTCTATAGATTGTTCTGTATTCTCCTCCTCATTTCGGGGTTATATTCTTGTTTTTGTATATGTGGATAATATTGTTATCACTGACAGTGATGCTAAGGGTATCTCGAGTATGAATAGATCCTTGCAATCCATAGAAGTTCTCCACTCCAACAAAAAAATCCATCTACCTTAAAAACGCTATGTCATGGACCTGCTACCGGAGACTCAGATGACAGATGCCAATTCAGTCTCCACTCTAATGGACTACCTCACAAAGACTCAAAGCGAGGGGGAAGCTTTTTCAGTTTTCTTGATTCAAGAGAAGTACCACCGCATCATGGGGAAACTGATCTATATGACAATTACTCATACAAATATTGTGTTCCCTGTCGAAGTGACCAGTCAATATGGGTGCTTCTCTTCAAGATCACAGGCGCTACGTTCAATGATGTCTCAAGAGTGGTCCCAAGAAGAGGACTATTTTACAACCGATCTCCACATAAGGTCATTACTATATCTGGCTATGCAGATGCAGATTCGGCAGGAGATGCTCAAGATAGTTAGTCTACATGATGTTAGGCAATCACCCCATTTCCTGGAGAAGCAAAAAGCAGCCCTTCGTTGCTTGTTGTAGCATAGAAGCATTATACAGAGCAATGCCTATGCATGCTACAACTTGCAGTGGGTACAATCCATCCTAGCTGAGTTTGAGAAATTTGTTCAAACACCAACAACTCTGTATTTTGACCACCAGACAACCATTCATATTGCTAAGAACTTGATTTGCCATGAATGCACAAAACATATTGTAGTAGATTGCCCTTTTGTATGGGATCCCACGAAAGCTAAGAAAATTGTGACACCTCATGTGCAGGTTGGGAATTGAATTGTTGATGTTCTTACAAAACCACTGCCAACAGCTCTTTTTCGACATGCGGGTATCAAGATGGTGCTACACAATGTATACTCTCTAGTTGAGGGAGAATGTTAGTATTAGTGGTCATTGGGCTTAGGCCCATTGTTGTTATTCTTTATTGTGTCTTTTCTTGTCCTTGGTACACTTAACTGATGATTTATTTACCCACTAAAATGTATCCCTACAGTCTTCTATGCTCCTTTAGGAGAACCTTTGTACTCTTATTTGATCTTATGAAAATTACTGTATTTAGGATTCTCGTTTACATTAGTAAAAGGTGGTAAAGAACCACATACAATGATATAGGAAACAAAGTTTTTAGGCATACGTTTATGTGCTGAACATAGAAACATGTACTTTGTTCCTTTCTTGCAAAACTCCCGTTGTACTACGTTAATGAACTTAAGCTTTGGTTTCCTCAAAGACAAATCCAACGATGAGTTGTTTATTTGCATAAATGGTCCACATGATATTCATTCAGATACACGAAAACAGACTTATAGTAGATCTTTAAGGTCATGTTAATGAACTGCATGATGAATCTTTATGTAATAAACAAATAGTACCAGTTGTTCCTGTAAAAAATGTGTTTATAGTCGGAACTATATGATTAATATATTTTGTAACTATCCTGACCTTTTACTTGCCAAAACAATCTCCTGAACATGACCTTCCTATACCCCCTCAACCCACCTGTCCAACAACCACACATTGATTTGCCTGAACATTCAAGTGCACTTACAAATACACATATTGCTCTCACTCATTTGACCTTTGATCCTTTAGATATTCACGGGCTTCACCCTCAAACAGTAACAGTACGTTTGTCCAGCAATATGTTATCATGTACTGCTTTTCTAAATTCTAGTGTACTTGTTTTTAACCAACAAACTTCATTTTATTTTTTCAACAAACTCCAGCTTTTGATTTGTTGCCGTAGGAACACTTTCTAGTTGCTGATTCAGATACTTTTCACTTACCCTGCTGTGATCTCAGATAGCATCAAGGCATCAGATATTGGTCTGAAGGATGAAGGCGACATTGATGACAGAGGGTTTGGATCCTTTTTCTTCAAGGATCATCAGGGTACTAGAACAGCCAGATGGGCTCAACCCATTACATACCTGCATATACACGAATGTGATACTTTCACTGTGAGTTATTCCAGATACTAGTCCTGTCTCTGATTTATGTATGTTTTCTATCTGCGATGGCCATAGTCATCATATGATAATCTGTTTTTTTATTGTCTTTTGATCTTAAGCAGAGAATATTCAAAACCAAATCTTCCCCGTTATACTTCTTTCCTCCCACTTCCACTGCAGTCGTCGCACTGGTACACCGGCATCACACTCCGACATGTCAACTACACCATCTCTGCATCCTCTTCACCCTCCTTACCTCCCCAACACGTTCAAAATAGGGTAGTGGAAGAGGATTAGAGTAGGACACGCAGGAGAGACATTCATTGTGCTAACGGTGTGATTCCAGCTGCAATGGAAATGTGCCATTGGCAGGAGGAGATTGGGGGCATGCTTGTTAACTTGGGAAGGCATTGAAGTGGCAGTGCTGGGCGCCTTGGTGTGCCTTAGTGAGCCTAGAAGCCTTAAAAATGTAAATTTCACTCCATTTTACCTAATATATAAATATATCTTATGATTATCAAGGGTATTTCCACCTTATATGCACAATGGTTATTTATGTATTGTATGCATATGTATCACAATTGACCCTTAATATAAGCTCCAACGCATGTTAGACAACACAACCAAATTACATTTGATAAACTTCTAATTATCAAGAACACCTAAAAATATATCACTTTAAAATAAACGACAAAGAAATAATATAAGAGATTGAAAGTCAATAACATTCTTGTCGTGAACAATGTTTTAGCTAGAATATTCTTTCATACCAGAGTCCCTAAAAATAGACTAGAAAACTAAAGTGTTTATTATTTAGTTGAGGTTTTATGTACAAATAGTTTGTGGAATAACGATATGATCGCGGAATTCCCTTACGTGTGGTGGTTTTTCTTATTAATAGAAGGGCAGCCCCCTTTCCTATAAACAGGATAAGGGGGAAGCATACAAGCACAAGACAAACCCTAATGGGCTAATACATAATTGGGCCCATATTACAAATAGAGTAAAACTCAAGTAAACTCTCTAACAAACAACTCAAGTAAATAGACTCTCTAACACTCCCCCTCTGGAGCTTGGGAGAAAACCAAGTCAACTTGCAAACAGACAGACAGACATACCAAACGTAATAAAAAGATAACCAACCTCATACAAGTATTTCTCCCCCTCAACGTTACAATAAATCACTCAAGCACTCAAATACTCCCCCTCAAGCAGATAATCCAAAAGCAAGTAGCAGGAGCTTCTTGATCAATATGAAGTAGCATCTGGAGCAGATTAAACAACAACAGGTAGGCATCGTGGTCTTCATCACAGTTGCTATTGTCAAGAAATAGAGTAGAGAGTGTTGGAACACAGTAGCAGAAGTCAACGTGCATACAATGCATGGACAAGAAAAAATCAACATGCGCAGGGCACAGACAAGCCAGAGAGTGCTGGAACACAACAGTAGATGACATAGCCGGATAAAAGACCATTGTGCCTGAAGTAGAAAGCAACAAAAAGACTCCAAGTTGAACAATAGCAGAAAAGCATGAAGCTCCATCATACACATGTAAGTCACTAAAGGTACCATCATCATGTCATCATATAATTTCCATCCTAGTAACAGAAGTCACAATCTAGAAAGTGCTGGGTTACAGTCCCCAGAGAGCGCTGGGTCACAACAACAACAATAGTAGACATTTGCAAGGCACATACAAAGGGTCAACGTGCAAACAGAGCACAGACAACAGGTAGTGCAAAAGCGCATACAAAGGGCCAATGTGAAAACAAAGCACAGACAACAGTAGTGCAAGCTGACTAAGCAGTAAATAAAATGTGCTAATCATAGCACAAGTAGCAAGAATAACGTCGCCGACTAGAAAATCAACAATAGACAGAACAACTGAGATAGATTCATAGCAACAACCAATGATGATGAATAAGCTTCTCAAGCAACAAACGGGTCCATATTGCAACAAACTAAAGTCTTCTTCATTTCTCTTCATCTCTCCCCCATGTCATCTCTTCCCTCTACTCATCATCCTCTATTCTCCCCCTCACGACAACTACGAAAAGAGTCAAGAGAGTGGTTGGGTGGAAAGTAAAAAACAATGATAGAGGTAAGGGCTAGGTAGGCAATTATGTAGAGGAGGTAACCGACAACTCGAGTCAATGCGGGGGCGTAGTCCCCACAATTTTTTTGGACAAGGTCAAAAAATCGTAGGATCTGATTATCAATAGGTTCAATATGTATATGGGAGGGTAGAACAAGTATTGAGGAGGTAGGCAAAAAGGTATGTAGGGCTGGATACTGGAAAGGGTGGGAGGGTTAAAGAACAAAAGACAACTAAAAGTGCTGAAAAAGGAAGATAATTGTTGCTGGTTAGGATAAAGAAGACACTCACCACGTATAGACACCTCCGCCATGTAATAGAATCATTGTAGATGGTGAAGTACGTCAAGTTATAGCAACAGTAGCAATTGACACGCCGTGTTAGTGAAGAGATACACCGTGTTGTACATCAGTTAATGCATCAACAATAGTTCGTCAACAAGAAGTAGGCGACACGCCGTGTCAGTTGACAAAACTTGAGACAATAATTAGCAGTAGCAGGTGACACACCGTGTCAGTAAGTAGACACGCTGTATCTGATACTACGACAACAAAAGTCAACGTCGCAAGAAGCAGGTGACACACCGTTTTGATGAATGACACGTCGTGTCAGTTGGCAGATCACGGGGCAGAGTCATGACAGAACGTAGATGACACACCATGTTTGTATGGCGACACGCGTGTCGTCGGACAGATGTTGCAAACTCGTGACAACGAACGCAACAGATCTCTGCCAACACTCCGTGTCAAGCAACGACACGCCTGTGTTAGCGGCGAACAGTAGTAGAAAAGCCCCAGATTCATCAACAAAAGAGAAGGAAATCCTTTCGAATCTCCACCATAGCGATATAGGGACAATGTGTCCCCAATATCAGCTGAAAAGAGAGATCTTTATCTAAGATTTTTGATTAGATCTTAATGGTGGTGGCATGGATTAGATCGGCAGTGGAGTATATAATGGCGGTGTAGATCTGTGATGATGGTGGCGAATAGGATAGCGACGACTCCATTAGCAAGCAAGATTGACGAAGGCATGGCGGCCCTTGTAGATCTGGTACCAGCAACTTCAAAGTGAATGATTTTTGTTGAAGATGGAGACGGCTCAAAAGAGACGACTCGAAGGAGAAGAAAGGACAGAAAATCCCTGCGGGCAGCCAAGCAACGCCTAGCGACGGCAGCCGCCCGCAAGGGAAGCCATCTCTCCTTTGTGCTCTCTCTCTCTTAGGGTTGGGGGTGGCATCAGAAAAGCCTACTCTGATACATATGATGGGGAATCCCCTTACGTGTACTGGTTTTTCTTATTAATAAAAGGGCAGCCCCCTTCCTATAAATAGGATAAGGGGGAAGCATATAGACACACGACAAACCCTAATGGGCCAATACACAGTTCGGTCCATATTACAAATAGACTAAAACAACTTAAGTAAATAGACTTTCTAACAAACAACTTTAAGTAAATAGACTGTCTAACATAGTTGATGGTTAATTTAGGTTTATGGGGTTCCAATTATATGCTTCCTATGAAAAGTATTATGATTATTTACATTGCTAATGCTTTCTCTTAATAAATACACAAGCTCCTTCAAATGGAAACCTAATTAAAATATAGAGCCAAAAACCAATACAGTCTAGAAAACGTGCATTGAAATTTTAACCCTTATTAACAATGATATTAAACAACTAATAACACTTAAGTGGACATTAGAATACTAAAAATGGATATTATTACTCATTATAGCACATACACCTTCAAAACTGACCCAAGGCGGCATATGCGTCAAGGCCAAGGCACACTGCCTTGACGACTAGGTAGACGTCTAGGCATGTACGTTAACAAGTATGGCTAGGTTGAAAGAAAGTATACATAGCAAAGGAGACGAGGTTCTTTCCTTTTTATATGAAAAAAGTATTCCATCTCAGCGGGAGGGAAATTCCCTTTCCGTTATTGGACCTTATATATTTCTATAATTTTTGATAGGATGGGATTATCAAATGCTTATGCAAATTGCTTTTATAGTATGTGGAGGTATTCTTTAAAATATGATTTTGAAGATGAAGACCAGATAGGCTAACATCTCTATTGAACCCTTAATGGCGTGAGCAAATGGTGGACATTATCTAGTGGGCTCAAGCCTACATGTTTTCCTCATTCTGTAATAAACTTTTCTCGATTCATGTACCACTCAAGTATCCTTTTAATACCTCTTCTCTCCAATCCTCTAATTTAGGAGCCTCTTGTAAACAATTTTAGGTTAAGGAGAATTCTCTTGTGATCTAACTCACATGGTTTCAAAGCTATGCATCTCTTAGACCTAACTATCAGTGGCACTATAGCAGCAGTACGTAGCGGTGTACTATAGCACCCGTAGTGGCGGTGCTGTAGCAGGCGCCCAAGTCTCGGAGTTGCTGCCACCGCTTTGACACCATTCATTGTGGCTCCTCCATCCTGATGTTGCTGCTCTGATTTCTTTTCTGAGCTGATCCCATGATTTCTCTCGGTTTTTCTTCTTCTTCTGTACTCCCTCTTCTTTGATTCATGAAAAAAACAACAAAAGACCTCGGTTGCCACTCTTGTAAAGCATTAAAAACAACAAAGGGACAACTGATTTCCTTTTTCTCCCTACGCGATTCCCCTAAAATGCATGGGTTAGTACTTCATTTTCTAATCAGGGAAACATGTTTTCACAACTTAGAGGATTGAAATTTTCTCCTACCGTGTGATCCAGTCCGATAGTGTTTTTTTCTACTTCTTGTACATGCTTGTACCGGTACCACTCTATCCTTTAACCGTGCTTACACTCCGGTAGCCTGTTCTCTTTTTTTACCACACTACATTCCAGTAGATCCTTGTTTTGGCATAATGTCTGCTGATAAAGCTGCTTTGGCCTCTACAATCATTTATAATAATTCAGTTGCTATGGATGAATGCCGTATCATATCAGTTGTCAAACCGAATGGTATCAATTACTTGCTGTGGATGAATGCCGTCTACACCTTTGTTGAACCTTACAACGAGCTGAAATACATCACCGACACTCCACCAACTAAATTGGAGGATGACCCCACTTGGGCTATTAGAAACAACTAGATTCTTTATTAGATATGGGGAAAGATGGAGCCTCACGTTGTTGTGAAATACATATTTCATCTTAATGCAAGATGTGGGATGAAATGAATGAGTTGCACTCAGGAGCAAAATTGTCTTTGCCTAATTTAATGGACAAACTTTTCTCTGAGCATCAGGGGAACCGACATGTTGACGTCTACTGTAACATCATGAAGGCACTGTCGAATCAACTTAATTACTTCTCTCCCACCATGTCGGCTGATGTCATTGAAGAGCGAGACGCTATTCTTTCTGAACGACCTTCATCCTCGTTTCACTGCGGTTCGCCAACTGCTCTTAGTCGGGGAATCCTTACTCATTTTCGAAGCAAGCCTACGCACATCTCTCACAGTTCGACGTGTCATCCTCCACCGCCACTTAGTAGAGTCTTCAGAGGCCCATGCCGCACTTGGTGCAACAGCTTGTGAGCACGAATGCGGACATGGACAACATCCCCGTTGTACTTACTGTCTGTGCTTTGGTTACATCGAGGAATAATGTTGCACCAAGAAGGCAGCCTGGTTGAGGTAGAGGCCTGCTCATATGACCCAGGCGCCATCGAGCACAACTGCTCAGTCTACTATAAATGGCGCATGTCGCACTCTCCAATGATGAGTACGAGCATCTAATACATTCTACTCAACAAGGTGCATTTCCCCCACTCCATGTCCAGTCACTCGACGCCACCTCTGCCTACTCTGTCAACTCATACTGGTCCGTAGTGATTCTCCTATGTATCCATCTTAGGCTGCATCCTCAAATCATCTCGTTGCTACACCCCAAGGTAAAATCGGGTCATCCATGCTGACTGCCTGCTCCAATTGGATTGTGGACTCTTACGCCACCCAACACATGACTAGTATGCAACACCTTCACACCACCTCTGATCGCCACTTTCCTCACACTTTGTCACAATAGTAGATGGCTTGGTTAAAACAATTATACAAAATAATAGTAGATGGCTCGGTTAAAACAATTATACGAAGTGACTCTGTTCTGTTCACATCCCCAATCACATTGCCTTTTGTACATTATGTCCCTAAATTTCCTCATAATCTACTTTTTGTAGCAAAGCTTGTTGATTCCCCTTAGTGCGACATCACTTTTGGTCCTTCTGGCTTTGTCATGAAGGATTTGAGGATGATTGGACCCCCTCCCCCCCGCTATGGTGACCTCTGCTGCCTCATCACACCTTTGTCGTCATAGTCTACTACGCTTGTTACTAGCACGCCCTGCAACAACGCTATCATTTTGGTCATCCTTCTTTCTTAAGGTTTAGTTCCCTTTGCTTCTCCCCTCTCTTCACTTCCGTGTGAGGCATATGTCAGTTAGGAAAGCACCACTAAATCTCTTATTTTGCTCGAGCTCATAAGCAACTTGTAACCCTTTTTGTGGTCCCTTTTGCACTACTTTTTTTGACAACCAATAACTGGTGTAGCACAAGGACTTCCCAAGAGGTCAATCATCCTAGTACGACTCTTACCCAAGCATGCTTAACTGCAGATTTCTGATGGGATCAGATGGATTTGTGTTGGTATGATCGCACCTTGCACTACTTATAATGTTTATATATATATTTTTTGATATTTGTTGATGATTTTTCCCCACATGACTTAGTTGCATTTGCTAAAAACTGGAAGGTGTCCTTCCTCTCATAAAGCCTTCAATCCAAATGATCTCCGTCTAATATGACACATTAAAATCTCTTTAAACCGAAAATGCCCTTGAGTATATTCTAGGCGTCATCCTTTTTGTCGCGACGTTGGTATGATCCTTCAACGGTCTGTGCTCACACTCCACAACAAAACGGCATTGCCAGATGTAAAAGCTGTCATTTTCTTAACACTACTTGGTCTTTAGCCATTCATACTTACCCAAACACTTCTGGTCTAAAGTTGTATGACGACCCCCTTTCTCATAAATTGCCAGCCACCATCTGTTCTTCTAGGGAAAACACCTGTATATGTTCTTCACCCTCTGAAAAACCACTTTCCTCTTGCTCCCCGGGTGTTTGGTTTTGTCGCCTTTGTCCATAACTTTAATCTGAAGACTTACAAATTTTCACCTCATGCCTTAAAATTTTTCTTGGGGTACTCACATGTGTAGAAAGGGTACACGTACTTTAACCTTAGTACCAATCACATGCATGTCTATGTTGCATTCACCTTCCATTAACATGACATCTACTTCTCAACGGAGAGCTCCACCCCCACGCTACGACAATAGTTCATATTGATACTCCTAGATATTGACCCCTTCCCATCTCCACCTACTACTACTATCCCCACCACCATCAATACTCAACCACCGCTACCACTACCTCCTATCTATCCCTTAGCGTATACCAGGAGAACCATAGCTGATCCTCAAGCGGATGCCCAACCATCATCCTCGGTTCCAATACAATCCAACGGGTCGATCACCCACCATAAAGAGCATGCCGGTACTTCTTAACATATTTGTCAAACTTGTGATCTTGCTCGTCTTTCCTCTACAGCCAGTTCTCTTTCCACTACGCTTGAGAATATCACCATTCCAAAGAATCATAAGGATGCTCTAAAACACTTAGGATGGAAAGCAACGATGATGGATGAGATGGAGCTTTGCAGATAAATAACACATGTGACCTTGTTTCGCCACATGATGGTAAAAACATTGTTGGCTACCAATGGGTCGTCTTCGTCAAGCGTTAGTTTGATGGCTTCATCGATTATTTAAAAGCCCGCCTGGTCGCTAAAGGTTACACACAAACTAATGGATTTGTCTTCTCTAAGACATTCTCGCATGTCACCCGGATTGCCTCAGTGCACATCCTGATTTCTCTTGCTACTCATCTGGACTGGTTGCTCCACCGGCTCAACATTATGAACACCTTCCTTCGTGAAGATTTATCAGAGGAAGTCTATATGCAACAACCCCTTTGGGATTTGTTGTTGAGGAAGAGTATTCGACCAAGGTCTGTCGTCTTCGCCACTCTATCTACATGCTAGAGTAATCTCCTCGGGCTTGTGAACCTAGCTTACACTATCCTCAAGAGTCTTGGTTTCAAGCGATCTATTAGCAATCAATCTCTTTTCTCGAAGAAGACACCTCAAGACCACATTCTTCTGGCACTATATGTCGACAACATTGTCATCACTGGGAGCGATGCTCAAGGCATTTCAATTTAAAGAAATCCCTACAATCTCACTCCCATACTAAAGATTTGGGGAACCTATGATATTTCTTAGGCATTTAAGTGTTGATTTCCACCTCTGGGATTAATCTCAGAGAAGATACTGCAAGAGACGAGGATGTCCAATGTGAAACCTGTGTCTAAATCTGTGGACTACCATTCCAAGCATCAAATCGAGTGGGAGTAATTTTCTGATCCAAAATGATATTAGCGCATCGTTGGCAAGCTAATCTATTTGACTATCACAATACCATACATCTCCTATGCGGTTGGTGTGGTCAGTCAACATATCGTCTTGTCTCTACAATCTCATTGGAGCAAGCATTCAACACTTACTAAGATTTTTGATATATGTTCCAGGCAAAGGTCTTCTCTATTAACATCCTTAGGAGAAGACTATCTTTGTATATGGACATGCCGACGTTGATTGGCAAGCGACGCTCAAGACCAGCGGTCCACTTTTGTTTCCTACATCCTACTTGGAAAACATCCAATGGCATGGAGGAGCAAGAAATAGACAATGGTTACTAGATTAAGTACATGAGCTGAATATAGGGCAATATTACTAGAGTTCAGAAACTCGACTCGACCCGACCCGGCCAGTTCAACCTGTTGAACCGTCACCCGGAAGGTTGGGCGGCTTCAAAACCCATTTTTAGGGGTAAGAAAAACACTTAAACTGACGACCCAATCATGGGTTCATTGAATCGGCTGGATATTCACAAAAAGTTTTGATGTCTGCTGGACCCACCTTTTTTTCACACAATCCCCCAGCGGCTACTGCTCGCTAAGCTTAGCTTTCCACCTGGTCGGTGACCCCTACCCCGTCGAGTTTACAAAGCAAAGCTTTGTCGTAGCCTGGGGATTGTAGTCAACCTTCCATGCCTCACTTCATTTGCTTGCCTCCTTCCAGTCCAGAACCCTGGGCCTCCTGCACCAAGTCGATCCTTTTGGCGGAAGCGAAGCTTGGTAGGCGAGGGGCTTTTCCCCTTCTATACTTGCCTCGGGGTAATCCAAGATTAGCAATACATAATGATAGAATTGTGAACAATTCTATTCTTCATGTATGTATGCACGTCTGTGTGTGTATATACATATGTATGTATATATAGGCGATTTATGCCTGATTTATTCCCGAATAGTTGACCGAACTTTAACCAATTTTTTTCGATGTTCTCATTTTTTCATAAATTTTTTGAGTTCCAATTTTTTGTTATTCCTGAAGTTTTCATAGTTGACCAAACTTTGACCATCAAGTCTCTTTCTGTGGAGGCCAATGCCCTTTGGGCTCCCACAAAACCTCTTTGGCAATTTTGTTATTCATGAGCTCATATTATGTCACATAGTGTTAATAGTAGACTCCAAGTTCCAAGTGCCCTCCTTGATGAGTTTAGCATAAAAAGCCAATTTCTTTTGCCTTTAAGATTGTACCACTTGATCCTACCATCTTGGTTTCTGTTATGCATGCCTTGAATTAATGTCCTTGCTTTTTTAAGCAGAGCAAAATAGGGGCAATAAAATTTCCAATGAGATCGAAAAATGAATTTTTGTTTGTGAGATATAGAGATATGTTGTTTTCTGTGATGTTTTGTTGAGTGTCATGTGCATAACATGTGCCTCAATTATGCTTTTTACTTCTGTAGTTTAGTCCCATATTGCTCACCTCTGCTTTAGTCTCTATTCTCTTCTGTTATATAAGAGACTGCATTGTGCACTGTTTTACTCACTCAATAAAGAAGCCTTGATTTATCTATATGGTATCAAGAGCAGGCCCAATCCCTATTTTTTCTTCCCACTCTGCCCCCATGCCCTGAAGTGCCCCCCTTCCCCCCCTTGCGCTGCCGCCGCCAACCCCCCTTCCCCCCAGCGCTGCCGCCGCCAACCCCCCCTTCCCCAGCGCCGCCGCCCAACCCCACCACCATCCGCCGCCCCCCTCCGCCTCCACCACCTACCACCACCCCCCGATCCTAGGGCTGAGCATCGGTCCAGAACCAGACCGGACCAGACCGCGGACCGAATTTGAACAAATATATGGACCGCAGACCGGACCGTTTCGAGGTAGGACCGGACCGTTTTGTGCTAAGACCGGATTGGACCGTAATCAGCCTTTTTTACATGTTTTACAACTTATTTAATTATACAAAGTTGATAATCTTAGTCACTTCTAACAATTATATAACTTTAGTATCAAATATTTATACTAGTAGTGATTATATATGTACTTTATTTGTAATTATTATAGAATACACCTTCAAATATACATGAATTTTATATACAAGTCAATCTGCGGTCCGGACCGGACCGGACCGAAGACCGAACTCATCGAAATTCCCAAACCGCAGACCAGTCCGAACACAAAATGGACCGGACCGGACCGGACCGAATTGAGCAGTCCGGTCCGGTTTTGCGGTCTGGACCATTATTTGCTCACCCCTACCCGATCCCCACCCACCACCCGTCGGCCGCCCCCCTCCTGCTGCCGCCGTAACACCTCCCTCCCCTCACCCATCGGCTGCCGCCACCCCTCCCTCTCCACCTCCACCTCCATCTTCTTTCTTCTTCACCAATCCCATCCTTCCCCTCCTAGCGGGTAATCTACTCTTTCGGACAGCCATAGACCTCTCACGTTGAGAGTCCCCTACGTCTCCGGTTCTTTTTCTACCTGCGCCTTATGTAGGATTATTTGATTCCCTCATGACGGCGTATGTTCTTTTCATCTATCTCTGCCCGAATACAAGTCCTTCTGATCTGATGCGTCAGATCCCTGCTGCTGCTACTGCCCCATAGCGGGTTCATTAATTTCTGTCTGCTACTGCCCATAGTGGGTTATTTACTTGCTGCCTACTGCTGCTACGTCACCATCCTGCTATTACCTGCCTCTGCCCAGTATGGCATCTATGGAGCCTCCTAGATCTCTTTGTGTTACCACGATCAAGCTCGATGGTTCCAACTACCATCTATGGTCGACATCCTTTGTTCTATATGTGAAGGCTCAAGGCCGATACTCTCATCTTACTACTGATCCACCTCCTGCCCCTGATGCTACTGCCGACGACAAGACCAAACAGGCTTATGCCCAATGGTGTAAAGACGACTCGGGCGTTATGTCCTGGCTTCTCAACAGCACCGAGCCGCACATTAGTCAGTCTCTCTTGTGCCTTCATGATGCCAAAGCAATGTGGGACCAACTGTCTCATGTCTACTCACATCAGCAAAATCCGAAGAGGGTTTTTGAAATTTTAAAAAACCTAGCCAAAAAAGAGTACTCCTCAGATGTGTCTATTGAAGATTTTTACAACTAGTGCTCCGCTCTTTGGAACGAGTATGAGATCTACCACCCGTTGACTGCTGACATCAAAGAAGCTCAGAAGCAGCGCAATGAACCCCAACTTGTTCAGTTCTTGGTTGCACTTCCCGCTTCTTTTTTAGGTGTCGTTGATCAAATATTGTCAAGTGATCCTCTACCGACTCTTCTCGATGTTCTAAAGCGGGTCCAACGACTAGCATCTGTTTCCTCTACACCAGCTATTGAGCATCCTGCCTTGGTTGCTCGTACTACTGATTCTGGATGTGGCCGCGGTCGTGGACGTGGCCGTGGAGGACGTCCACCACCTTCTGGAGGAAGAGACACTTCTACTGCTACTGGACGAGGTCAAGCCACTGGACCTCGCTACTGCAATTGGTGTGGTCGTGACAATCACACTAAAGATAGGTGCTAGATCAAGCACGACAAGCCAGCCTGGGCAAACCAGGCCTCCACTAAAGCTACTACAGAAGCCGCATCCGATCCACCAGTTGCTACTCCATCCACTGTTTGGCTTCGCTCTGAGTTTGAGAAATTCTTCCAGGAGCGAATGACTCAACTACCCTCAACATCGACGGGAGGCTCATCTGCTATGCTGGCGTCTCCCTCTGCTGGTAACCAAAAGTGGTGTATTGATTTTGGGGCATCTGTTTACATGGCAGGCGACCTCCACTTATTTTCTGCCCTATCTAAAACTTCACATATTTCATCGGTCACCGTTGCTAATGGCTCGAAAGCACCTGTACATGGCATTGGCACCGTTCCGTTATCTCACAAGATGAATCTTCACTCTGTTTTATATATACCTCAACTTCCTGTTAATTTACTATCTGTCAGTAAAACTGTCAAACAACTTCAGTGCTCTATTAAATTTGATCCCTCTGGTTGTGTTTTGAAGGATCTCCGCACGAAGACGAGGATTGGTTCGGGCCATGAAGGACCAAATGGACTTTACTACTTAGATGGACCACCTGCAGCGTCAGCTCTCTTATTTACATCTGTCTCAGGACTTCAGTGGCACGTTCGGCTGGGTCATCCGTTTGCTGCAAAGATGAAGCTTTTTATTTCCTGCTTTAGCTGAAAATAAATTCTCTTATGAAACCTGCGTTTTGAGTAAACAAACGAGGTCTATTTTTCTTGCAAAGAATGATATTGGGTCTAAAGATATGTTTGACATTGTTCACTCTGACATCTGGGGTCCATGTAGTGTCCCAAGTCAAAATGGTGTTCAGTATTTTTTGACATTTATTGATGATTATTCCCGTGCTACCTGGCTTTTTCTGCTCAAAGACCGGAGTACTGTTTTGGACAATATCTGTATTTTCTTCTCAGAAATAAAAACCCAATTCAATAAAAACATCAAAATTCTCCGTACTGACAATGCTCTAGAGTTTATGCAAAAGTCTGTCACCTCTTTTTGTTCTAATAATAACACCATACACCAAACCACTTGTCCCTATACTCGTCAGCAAAACGGTGTTGCTAAACGCAAAAATCACCATCTCTTAGAGGTTGCTCACACTCTTATCCACTACAAAGTCCCTCACTGTTTCTGGCCTGAGGCAGTCACTACGACATGTTTTCTTATAAACTGCATGCCCTCTTCTGTTTTACAAAATCGCATCCCATACTCTATCTTGTTTCCTGACGCACCTCTGTTTCCTGTACCACCTCGCATTTTTGGGTGTACCTGTTTTGTTAAAAATCTGCACCCAAGAATGTCGAAACTTGACCCTTGGTCTACTAACTATATTTTTTGGGTTATTCACAAACTCAAAAAGGCTATTGCTATTTTGATCCGGTACTCAAACAGTGGTTTGTCAGTGCGGATGTTGTCTTCTTTGAGCATATGCCCTTCTTTTCTGAGGATGGAGCAAGCCTAACTCCTGATGTGTTGGCACAAACACCTCTGCCGGACATTGTCAAAAATCTCTCTGTATCTGACCAGCCTGAAGAACGTCCACTGCAAATGTAGAAACGCCGACCGAAGACAAACACTCCTTCCATGGCCCCTCCTCAACCAATTCCCGCGTCTGCGGATGATCAAATAAACATTGAGGTAACCTCTGATCTGTACCTTCCTATCAACTTAAGGAAAGGTGTACGCTCCTGTACTAAACATCCTATCAGTCATTTCTGCACCTCTGATAATCTGCATAACAACTTTGCCTGCTTTACTTCTGCACTATCTGCTGTCAGTATTCCGAAAAATGCTATAGAAGCTCTTGCTATTCCAGCATGGAAGAAGGCAATGGACCAGGAAATGCAGGCATTATGTGATCGCAAGACATGGGAGCTTGTGGATCGCCCCTCTTCTTGCCCTATAGTGGGCTGTCGTTGGATCTTTACTATTAAATATCAGCCGGATGGCACTATTGAACGTCTCAAAGCCCGTCTTGTTGCTAAGGGCTATACACAGACATACGATGTTGATTATTTTGAGACTTTCTCTCCTGTTGCACGGTTAAACTCTGTTCGCATTCTGATTTCTGTTGCTGTGAATAAAGACTGGTCTCTCTTTCAGCTTGATGTGAAAAATGCATTTCTTTACGGAGATTTACAGGAAGAAGTCTACATGGAGCAACCACCTGGGTTTGTTGCTCAGGGGGAGTCTGCCTCCAAAGTATGTAAGCTGAACAAGGCTATCTATGGTCTCAAACAAAGTCCACGAGCCTGGTTTGACAAGCTCAGTCAAATTTTAGTCACCTTTGGCTTTCGTCGTTCTCATTCTGACCATTCAGTCTTTATTCGCAAGACAACAACTGGACTTGTGATTCTGATTGTTTATGTGGATGATATTATATTATCTAGCAGTGACACAATGGGCATACATGAAACTAAAACTTACTTAGAGAAGCATTTTGTCACTAAAGATCTGGGAAAACTTCGATATTTCCTAGGCATTGAAGTCTCCAGATCATCTGCAGGATTGCGTCTTTCTCAGAGGAAATATGTACTTGATCTGTTGTAGGAAACTAGCATTCTTGGTTGCAAACCGGCTAACACTCCACTTGATCCAAACATGGACTGGGATGATGCAAACTCTCCTCCCTATGCTGATCATCACCAGTTCAGGAGGCTGGTAGGCAAGCTTATTTATTTGACTGTCACACGAGCTGATCTTACTGCTGCTGTCGGATTCATCAGGCGGTATCTTGACAAACCCTGGCAATGTCATTGGGATGCTGTATGCCATATTCGGAGATATCTTAAAAGCTCTCCAAGAAAAGGCTTGATGTATAAAAAGCATGGCCACTGCAACCTATTCGGGTTCTCGGATTCAGACTATGCAGGAAGTCGTTCTGATCGGAAATCAACTTCAGGCTATTGTACTTTTGTGGGTGGAAACCTTGTCACCTGACGAAGCAAAAAGCAGACTGTTGTCGCCAGATCCAGTGCAAAGGCGGAATATTGAGCAATGGCTCATACTGCTTGTGGACTGTTATGGGTTCAGAGTCTCCTTCAGGAGTTTGACATATCTTATTCTAGCCCTATTCCTATGTTTTGTGACAATAAGGCTTCCATTTTTATTGCGAGCAACCCCACATTTCACGAGAGGACGAAACATATCGAGGTTGACTGTCACTTTATTCGAGAAGTAGTTCTCTCTGGCAGAATTTGCACTCCATATCTCAGTCCCGTCAAGCAAGTTGCAGACATCTTCACAAAAATACTTCCCAAGGCTCGCTTTCTAACTCTGGTTGACAAGCTGGGCATGATCGACATCTACGCTCCAGCTTGAGGGGGAGTATAGAGATATGTTGTTTTCTGTTATGTTTTGTTGAGTGTCATGTGCATAGCATGTGCCTCACTTATGCTGTTTACTTCTGTAGTTTAGTCCCATATTGCTCACCTCTGCTTTAGTCTCTATTCTCTTCTGTTATATAAGAGACTGCATTGTACACTGTTTTACTCACTCAATAAACAAGCCTTGGTTTATCTATATGAGAAATTCAATTGGGAAATTTATAGAAAAAAGCTTGTAAAAATCTCAATTAGAGGCTATAGATTAAGAAAAGTTTTTATTTGATGTGTCTAAACAAAGTTGACTTGGTTTGCTCATGCAGGTGCACCGTGTTTTTCCCAACAACGGTCCTCATTGTGGTTCGTGTGCCCGCAGAAGTTGCAGAAGCGTTGGCAGTTGGAGGTTGTCCTAGCCCAGATCCAGGAGGAAGACTACGTCCATGAGCACTAGAAGCACGACCGCGACCGCAGTCACATCCATGTCCTCAATTAGAGTCATTTGAGCGAACCGCAAGGACTTAGTGCTAAAACAAGTAGCAGGTACAAAAGACATAGAAGGAAGGCGTTGAAAGCGCTTGAAGACATCCCTTAGTGTGAGTAAGGGATCACTGGATAAGATCTGGTCCACAACACCAGAGAAGGAATGAGGAAGTCCATCCAAGAACTGAACCAACTGAAGTTCATCATGTTGCCGCTGAACTTCTTTGATGTCAGACGAGAGAGGATGATATGCTTTGTATTCATCCCAGAGTGCCGAGCACTGGTTGTAGTAGTCTTTGACAAATCCATCATTCGAATACTCCTTCGCCAGATTCTTGGAGATCTCGAAGATCTTCAGATTCCGTTGGTAAGAGTACACATGGGATAGTTGATCCCACATGACTTTGGCATTCAGAAGGCGGAGGTGAGATTGATTGATCTTCGGTTCGTCACTCTTCACCATCTATGTCATTACTCCAGAATCATCTTTGGACCATGGAACGTAGGCTTGCTTGTTTTTTTCATCATCCGAGTCATCAGAAGGGACTTTAGCAACAGTTGAGATATGTGAATAGCGCCTTTGGGCTTTTACATAGAATTCAAACGACGCTGACCAAAGATGATCTATCAAACTTCATGGTCATAACACTCAAAGACCGAGGAGGACTGTAGTCGCCATAGGAAGCGGAGCGATGCATGCACAAAGATGAAGAAGAAGAAACTACAGTAGTAATAGATCTGGATCAATAGATCTAAGAAACCCACATAGGGGCAGCAAAGAGTAGCAACAGATCTGAATCAGTAGATCTGAGAGACCCGCATAGGGGTAGTAGAGAGTAGTAGCAAATTTGGATCAACAAATCTGAGAAATCCACATAGTGGTAGTAGAGAGATAAATAAAGACCTACGCCACCACGGTGTGAGATTTACTCCTCCATGTGGTGTAGGCAGACAAAAAAGGTGGCACTTTTAGGTCGTCAATGTGCTATTTTTGGACGGATTGAAGAGGAGCAAGATGAATAGATGGGGGTGGAAGGCGTGCGGGTGGTGGTTGAAGGTGTGGTGGGCCGACGACTGGTGGGAAGGGGAACAACAACGGGGGTTGCTGTAGCAGCGGGTCGGTCAGTTGGGCTGTCTTGGGGGGTTGCTGTAGCAGCGGGTCGGTCGATTGGGCTGTCGATTGGGGGGGGGGGTTCGATTGGGGGTGTCGATTAGGGGTGATCGATTGATTGGGGGGGTCGATTGGGGATGTCAATTGGGGGTTGATCGATCGATTTGAGGGGTCATTTGGCTGGTGGATCAGTCAAGTGGGAGTGGATCGGTCGATCGGGTTGGCTGTGGCAGCGGGTGCAGAGGGGAGGTGGATGGCGGTTGGGAGGGGAGGGGTGCAACGACAAGAAGGATAGGGACATGGGAGGGTTGGGGGCGGCAGGCTGGAGAGGATGTGGGGGGACTGTTGGCGGTAGGAAGGGAAGAGGGAACAGGAGAGAGGGGGCAACAACGAGGAGGGAGCAAGGACATTATCGGTGGTGGCGGCTGGAGGGGGTTGTGGGGGCGTCTTAGAGAGGGCACTTGGGAAGCATCGGGGTTAAGGAGGATCAAACACGTTTGATACCATATAGAATAAGAAAAGTCTTTATCTGATGCAAGAATTAAAAAAGTGTCTGAAGCGGCTAGCCCATTGGGCCGCATCAAAATGGACTTGAGCGGAAAAAATGCGTTTTTACTTGAGGCGGGTGTTTTGCGCCGCTTTTGCGGGCCTTGGGCCGCTTTAGAGGGACCCGATTTAGCGGATGGAGCGGGCGCTTCAAAAAGATCTTTCCCCACGACCCCTCAATACCCAAACCCCCGATACACAGACCCCAACTCCTCTTTCCTATTCCCAATTGGGATGTTGCTCCTCCAGCCGTAGCATTAAGTCCCGAAGAGGCTAGGACTCCTCAACTCCTATTTTGTTGCCGTCCCCTCTGCTCTTATAAGAGCCTGACTCCCGCGATATCTCCTCATCCCCTCCACATCGTGCTTTCTCCTCATCCCCTCCACATCTATTGGGCAAGATGAGTCCACGACAGAGAGTTGAGGCCTTCAAGTGGCAAGGTGCAACGACAGAAGGCTTCTTGGCGGCCGGTCAAGAGTCAACTCAAGGGGGAAGGCGCAAGGCAAGGTGCAATGGCGGAAGGCTTCTCGGCGGCCGTTCAGGAGTCAAGGGGAAGGCTTCTCAACGGATTCTTCTCTACGCACAACAATAACAGCAGTAACAAGTATGTTCTTCCTTGCCCTGTCTTCCGCTAGTTCTCAATTTTTTTTTCTCTCAAGCTTCTCTACGCACGCCAGTTATTCCCTATTCATGGCTGTGAGACATCAGTAATCCCGCTTCCTCTGTTCTTTTTCTTCTTGTCCAAACCTTTCAAAGTTTGAAGGTTATCATCTTCAACCTTGTAATTCAACAGTAGGTTGTTAAACCCCTCATATATATTATCTTCAACATGGTTTTCCAACGTTTGAAGTTGGCCATAATGCTGTAATCATATGCATTGCACGAGTAATGTTATAAATGGCGTGGATTGTCAGGATCGTATATAGTAGGGGGAATTAGAACTGTAGGTACCCAGTACCCACTGTAATCATCTGCATTGCACGACAAATAAAGAGTTCTTAATTTCCCCCTTTCTTCCATATGAACGTAAACCAGTACAATAATCCCTTTGTTACCAGTTATTAGTGTTATCAGTTATAGCATTATCACAATGCAAATAAACAGTGTATACATCTTTTCTATTTTGTTAAACATTGGAACTTCAGTACTACAATTCTTTATCAGTACTGATTCAGTAGTATATCATGTACTATTTCATAAGCGTATCATGTCTACTTTTTTCCTGCATTGTATTGATTAATTAACAACGTAGGCAAATAAACGGCAATAGCATTATACGTAGTAAGGTTAATGATTACATGAGTATCATGACTATTCTAATTAATTACTAATTAGGAATTCTAGAATCTAGTTGTGGCTAATAATACTCTTCTTGAGATGATAAAAAAAGTACATGGTTCTCTTTTATAAGACAAGAGAAGACCACAGGATTTAGAGATAACCCATGTGGGATAAAACTAAACACAAGAATAACACAGTAAAGAGAAAAATAGACTAAGTAAAAAATACAGGAAAGTCTATATACTAATACTCCCCCTCAAGCTGGAGCGTAGATGTCTATCATGCCCAGCTTGGATGTCATAGCCGTGAACCTTGTCTTTGGTAGAATCTTTGTGAAGATGTCAGCCACCTGATCAGTCGTATGAATATAGGGAGTAGAGACCTGGCCAGAGAGAACAACTTCGCGGACAAAATGACAATCCACCTCAATGTGCTTGGTCCGCTCATGGAAAGTAGGGTTACTGGCAATGAATGTAGCCGCTTTGTTGTCACAATACATTGGAATAGGAGACGAATCAGAGATACCAAAGTCCTTCAGTAAGCTCCTAATCCAGAATAGTTCACAGGTAGTGTGCCATGGCACGATATTCAGCTTCAGCACTTGAGCGAGCAACTACAGACTGCTTCTTGCTTCGCCAAGTGACAAGGTTGCCTCCCACAAACGTGCAGTAGCCAGAAGTAGAGCGACGGTCAACCTTGCTGCCAGCGTAATCGGAATCAGAATAGCCAAGAAGTTTGCAGTGTCCATGTTTCTTGTAAAGCAAGCCTTTTCTAGGAGAACTTTTCAGATATTTCAGAATATGACAGACAGCGTCCCAATGACACTGTCGAGGCTTATCTAGGTAACGACTAACCAATCCAACAACAGCAGTAATATCGGCCCGTGTAACAGTAAGATAGATGAGTTTACCGACCATTCTTCGATATTGATGATTGTTAGGATATGCAGGAGAATTCTCATCATCCCAGTCGGTGTTCGGATCCAGAGGTGTGCTAGCAGGCTTAGCACCTAGAAGACCAGTTTCAGATAGTAGATCCAGAACATACTTGCGCTGAGATAAGCAGAGGCCAGAAGAAGACTGGGACACCTCTATCCCAAGAAAATACCTGAGAGACCCAAGATCTTTAGTGACGAAATGTTTTTCCAGGTAGTGCTTGGTAGACTGAATACCATCAGGATCACTTCCTGAGAGGATAATATCATCAACATAAACATTGAGAATAATAATGCTAGCAGGAGTATTCTTGACAAAGACTGAGTGATCGGACTGGGAGCGCTTGAATGAAAAATTATGAAGAATAGTGCTTAATTTATTGAACCAAGCTCTGGGACTCTGTTTCAAGCCATAGGTCGCCTTTTTCAGTCTGCATACTTTAGTGGACTCCCCCTGAGCAACAAAACCAGGGGGTTGTGACATGTAGACTTCTTCATGAAGGTCACCATACAGGAAAGCATTCTTGACATCAAGCTGATACAGAGGCCAGCCAGAATTAATAGCAACAAAAATAAGAATTCTCGCAGAGTTCAACCGCCACCGGAGAGAAAGTCTCAAAGTAGTCGACCCCATAGGTCTGTGTATAGCCTTTAGCCAGTAGTCTTGCCTTAAGGCATTCAACAGTTCCATCCAGTTGATACTTGACCGTGAAGACCCAGCGACAACCAACAGGAGAGCAATCAACAGGTGGATCAACAAGTTGCCATGTATTGCGCTCATTAAGCGCCTGCATTTCGGTTTCCATAGCCTGACGCCATGCAAGATTTTTAATGGCCTGAGCAGCAGTTTTAGGAACATATATAGCAGAAAGGGCCGTAGTAAAATTAGCACCCAGATTATCAGTAGAACAAAAATTCCTAATGGGATGCTTAGTACAAGTCCGTGTCCCTTTTCTCAGGCTAATAGGGAGATCAAGGTCAAAAAATACCTGCGGAGGTGTTTGATCTGGCACAGAGGATGAAGACGATGGAGAGGCCATAGAGGGAGCTGTCGGCTTCTGTCTTCTGTGATACACTTTCAGAGGTGGCATTTCAGGCGGGGAGGCAGCATCAGAATTATCAGTCAAATCATCCACAACAGGTAAAGGTGTATCAACCAGTAAATCTGATGTGAGTGCAGAGCCAGCCGGAGAATAGAAAGGCATGTGCTCAAAGAATACGACATCTGCAGAGACAAACCACTTTTTAGAAACAGGATCGTAGCATCGATACCCTTTTTGAGTACGAGAGTATCCCAAGAAAACACACTTAGTTGCTCTAGGATCCAATTTGGTAAGGCCAGGTCGGAGATTTTTGACAAAGCACGTGCTCCCAAAGATACAAGGAGGCACAGAGAAAGGAGGTGCATCAGGAAACAAGACCTGATATGGAATCTTATTGCCGAGCACAGAGGATGGCATACGATTAATGAGGTAGCAAGCAGTAGATATCGCCTCGGGCCAAAAAGACTGAGGAACATGGTAGTGAAAAAGAAGGGAACGCACAACTTCAAGGAGATGACGGTTTTTGCGTTCAGCGACACCGTTTTGTTGCGGGGTATAGGCACAGGAAGTTTGGTGGATGGTGCCCTGGCGACGACAAAAACTACTAACAGAGGCTTGCATAAACTCCAAAGCATTGTCAGTGCGCAAAATTTTAATGGGCTTAGCAAACTGGGTACGGATTTCAGCAAAGAAGTCAGTAATTTTCTCAAGAATGGTAGATCTATCTTTCAGTAGAAACAGCCAGGTTGTTCTAGGGAAATCATCAATGAAGCTCAGAAAATATTTAAAACCAGAAGTACTCGTCACAGCACACCAAACATCAGCATGTATAATATCGAAGATAGCTTTAGAACTAATGCAAAATTTTGGTGAAAAAGTAGCACGAGTTTGCTTGCCAAGCTGGCATTTCTCACAATGAAAAACATAACTAACTACATCAGGTAATAAAGCTTTTAATTTTGCAGCAGAGGGATGTCCCAATCTATAATGCCACTGAATGTCGGCCACAGATGATGTCAAATATGCAGCTGGCTTCGGATCGTCCAAGTAGTAGAGCCCATTCGGTCCCTCATGGCCTGAACCAATCGTCATCCTCGTGCGCAGATCCTGAAACAAAACACCATCTGGATCAAACGTAATTGAGCAACGAAGGCTCTTCACAGCTTTACTGACAGATAGTAAATTAAGGGGAAACTTAGGGATATAAAGAGTGGACTGCAGTGGCAGACTACCAGTAGAACGTATATCACCAATTCTAGTAACCGGTGATTTAGAGCCATCAGCTAAAGCAACAGGCGGTATAAAAGATGTCTTGTGCAATTTAGAGGATAAAGTAGGATTGCCAGAAATATGAGAGGTCACACTAGAGTCAATCACCCATGAAGGTTTACCAGTCTTGGTCAGAAGGGCGGCGCTACCATCATTTGAAGCATCAGTAGAGGAAGCCAGGCGAGCTTGAAGCAGTTTTTCAAATTCTGAGTGGATCCAGTCAGCTGTTGGTGGAGCAGGTTCAGTCTGGTCAGGAGTCACTTTATTGACCCAGTCAGGTTTGCCGTATTTGATCCAGCAACGATCTTCGGTATGGTTGATGCGCTTGCAGTGAGTGCAGTAGCGGGACTCCACAGGATCAGCTCTAGAGCCACGGCCAGGAGCTGAAGAACGTCCTCCGCGGCCACGACCTCTGCCACGACCGCGACCACGAAAGGAATCACCAGAGCGGACAGCGAGAGCTGCCCCATCAGAAGAGTCAGGCACGGACTGGGACACAGAAGGTAAGTGCTGGACCCTTTTGAGCACATCACGGAGAGTGGGTAAAGGGTCGCTGGAGAGAATTTGGTCCACAACACCAACAAAGGAAGCAGGTAGGCCCGCGAGGAACTGAACTAACATAAGTTCGTTCCGCTGTCGATGAACTTCATCGATGTTAGTAGAATGAGGATGATACACCTGGAACTCATCCCAGAGGGCACAACAAGAGTTGTAGTAATCCTCGACGAAGTCAGTAGCAGAATACTCCTGTTTGGCAAGTTGCTTGAAGATCTCAAAGACCTTAGGATTCTGTTGGTGCGAGTAAACATGGGAGAGTTGCTCCCACATTTCTTTGGCAGTCGGAAGACGGAGCAGGGACTGGCTGATCTTAGCTTCAGCACTGTTGACCATCCATGTCATGACCCCATAGTCCTCTTTGGACCAGAGATCATAGGCTTGTTTCGTCTTCTCGTCAGCATCAGGGGCAGGAAGAGACATGCCTTTTGTAGTCAGATGAGAGTGGCGACCTTGGGATTTGACATACAACTCAAAGGAGGCAGCCCATAGGTGATAGTTGGAACTGTCCAACTTCACTGTAGTAACACAGAGAGTGCGCGGGAGATCTGGAGTCGCCATCAAACCAGAGCAGAACAAGAGCACGGGCACAACAAGGATCAACAGTAGCAGTAGTCAGTAGCAGGAGTCCACCACATGGACTAGTAGTCGTAGCAAGTAGGAGATCCACATGGACCTCAGAAGACCCTCACGGGGCAGATAAAGAAGTAAGAAACCTACGCCATCATGGAGAAAAGATCACTCCACCATGAGGCGTAGGCAGGCAGAAGCAAAAAACTGGTTTACGCCTTCAACGTGCCAGAACTGGAAAAGACACGGGCTGTACGTAAGCTTTCCGGAAGAGCGTACAGAGACGAACGGAAGCCTGTAGCCGAACTAGAGCGAAGAACTAGGGAAGAGAAACAAGAGAGAAGAGAGGATGGGGAGGGTGGTTGTGGCTGCGGGAGATGGTAGTGGTGGGTGTGGGGTGGCGGCAGGCAGCAGGGGGGAGGGGGGGCGGCGGAGGAGAAGGAGGGGGCTGCGGTGGAGAAGAAGGGAGGGAAAGAGGTGGGCGGCAAGAAAGAAAGGTAGGGGAGGGGGTGACAGCGGCTGGAGGGGCTGGTGGTGGTGGCGGCGACAGCTGGAGGGGGGGCAGGGTGGGCGGCGACTTGGGAGAAGGGAAAGGGGGTGGCGGCTGGGGTTAGGGAAAGGATCAGGGTTAGGGAGGATCGGGAGGCTCTGATACCATCTAGAAGTTGTGGCTAATAATACTCTTCTTGAGATGATAAAAAAAGAAGTACATGGTTCTCTTTTATAAGACAAGAGAAGACCACATGATTTAGAGATAACCCATGTGGGATAAAACTAAACACAAGAATAACACAGTAAAGAGTAAAATAGACTAAGTAAAAAACACAGGAAAGTCTATATACTAATAGGAATGAATCTACTGATATTGAAGAAAAAATCTATGCAATAGTATACGACAATGCTTTATCAGTACCGATTCAGTAGTATATCATGTACTACTTCTTTGTTCCTGCAATGTATTCAATGATTAACAACGTAGGCAAATAAACAGCAATATCATTATACATAATAAGCTGATTACAGATTACACGACTACTCTAAGTTAGTATGATTTCAGAATTCCTAACTAATTACTAATTAGAAATGAATCTACTAAATACTGATTTTTTTCTATCACAATTAGTATGGTCGGTGGTGATCACACTTCGGCTAAATCAAATGATCACGGGTGGAAGTATTGCATTCTTCCAGATGCAACCCGAAGGGAGAGAGTGAAATGCAACTTCTGTGGTCATATATCGAATGGTGGAATTTTCCAATTGAAGAAACATGTTGCAGGCCAGCGTGGAGATGTCGACGCATGCAAGATGGTACTCTAGAGGTGAAGAGGGAAATTATTGAGTATCTGGAGTTCTGGACACGTTTGTTGTGAAGAAGAACAAGAGGGCTCAGAAGTTGAAGGATTTGCGTGGTGAGGTCGAAATTGACAAAAGTACTGATGTTGTTGTTGACATCGGGAATACTCAAAGAAAGAAGCCCAAAGTTGTAGGTCAACTTGACGCTCATTTCTTTAGAAACCCAGAGGATATTGTCAAAGAAAGGGTGTTGCCAAAGCAATCAACAATACCAGACAAGTTAGGTAAAGAGAGGAGGGCTAGGACATGCCAATATATAGCTCGATGGATTTATGAGGCTGGTAAAACCCGAACTCGTACTCATAGATTTTAAATACAACACTATATTCAAATTTTATAAAACCCCAATTATTACACTAATTTTTTGATAAAGTGTAATACAATGTTTTGTTTTTCTAATTAGGAATCCCGATGAATACTTTAAACCCCAACATCTTCCAAGTGATGCTGGAAGTAGGGATGAGCATCGGGCCTGGCTATACCGGGTTTTGTCTGTCCCAAACCCAAACCCACATTTTAAACCGGGTTGCAGGCCGGGTTTGGGCCCGGATAAAATTGAAAAATGTCATCCCGTACCCGGCCCATATAAGAATGTTGGGTTTCGGGCCGAGTTCGGGTTTACCCATATAACATCGAATGAGCATACCAAATTTTGATAGATCTAACTTGCTAACATGAAAAGTAAATTAGCATGATATACACTTTGTGATCAACCTTCAAAAAGTATATATATAGTTTGTGATCTATGCAGTCGAAATATGTATACCTTAGTTGCGTGATCCCCTATAGCAATGAAATGGATATTGAAAGAACAACAAATCATTTTCTCATACATGTAAATGTATGAAAATTAAAAAATAAGTAGAATCTACAATGTTGTGGCTTTTTGCTTCCTCATCCTATATGTATATACAATGAAATGAGTGTTGGAAGGGCAAAAGATCATTTGTCTCCTACATTTGGGCATATGAGCAAAAAAATGAGAAGAATCTACTATGCACTGAGCTAGTTGCTTCTTTGTTTTTCTTTAATGAGCTAATGACATGACTTTTCCAAGTGTTATATACATTGCAAATCAAAGTATGGATGCCATATTTATTCAGTTGTTAAAATATACATAGCTAAACAACAAAAGGTCCTGTTTGAATGACACAATGAGATCAAAACAAAGAAATCAAGTACATCTATCCATGTCAATGATGGTTATCTTACTAGTACTAATTTACGAATCATGTTGATTGATTACAGATTATCCATGTTGCCATTCGTTGGATACATACTACATATTGCATCAAAAAATCTGAATGTTTTTCTTTCAAGACAAATGTAGATGTATACATATATAATGTATATAAAATCTAATTTGGGTATTTGGGTTTCGGGTCTGGGTTTACCTTAGCCCATACCCGGCCCAAATAAAATATGGGTTTAAATTTTAGGCCCGACCCACCCATATTATAAATCGGATCCGGGTCTGGACCGGGTTATGCGGGCTGGGTCGTGGGTCAGATCGGGCCGGCCCGACCTGATGCTCATCCCTAGATGGAAGCTATAGGTCAGTTTGAACCTGATTTGAAGGGACCATCCTATTATAAGTTGAGGGAACCGTTACTCAGGCAGGAGGTGGAAACTACAAAAGAAGCCGTTACACTACATAGGGAAGAATGGAAGCGGTCTGGATTCTCTTTGATGACAGATGCTTGGAAAAACAGGCGCAATAGAAGTATCATGAATATATGCGTCACTAGCTGTTTCAGGGCCTATTTTCTCAAGACAATTGATTGTTCAAGTCAAATACACAATGCAGACTACATATTCGACCTTGTTGATGCTGCTATGAAAGAAGTAGGAGAAGAGAACGTTGTCTAGGTGGTTAGCGACAACGCTCCATCTAATCTTGCCACGGGTTGCCAACTGAAGGAGAAGCGACCAATGATCTTTTGGACTCCATGTGCAACACACTGCATTGATTTAATGTTCGAAGTGATTGGAAAGTTGAACTGGGGGCAAAATATTATCAAAAAAGCAAAACACTCACTATATTTATCTTCAACCATCATTTAACTCTAAGTATCATGAGAAGCTTCTTGGGACGTATCTGGTCAGGACGGGTGCCACTAGATTTGCTACAACATTTCTAAGTTTAGAAAACCTCCTAAAGAACACGTCCAATTTTAGAAGGTTGTTTGTTTATAAAGAATGACTCAAATGCAAATTCTCAAAGAACCCTGAGGGCATTAAGACTGGTGTTCACTCAAGGTTAATGTTGACTCAAGGTCTAAATTGACTAAACCCTTATTTTGATGATGACTAAATCATTCCACTTATTTGTGTCTAATGCTTCTACTTGAATGATTTCAGATTAGGTATAGACACACTCCAAATGCCCTAACTTGTGCATCCTAACTTGGAGAAAGACAAGTCAAAATCAATGCAAGTGTAGTTTTGTGGAAAAGACCTCAAAACCATTAGAATCATGTTGTAAATCACTTGTAATGATTGTATGACTTGTAATTAAGCTTAGAAAAAATCAAGAGCACTTAAAACGAATGTTTAAGCACTTTAATGACGATTATTGAAATTCATCACAGAGTGCTTGTTCGGTCGAGTTTCATCCTTGATAAACTCGACCGACAGCTTTGATGGATTTTGGGAATTGTCATGTTCGACCAAGTTTGTTCCAGATTAAACTTGACCGACACCCTGCACAGCCAAATAAATTTAAGCCATCGGTCGAGTTTCATCCAGGATAAACTTGACCGACGCTTCAGATTTGCTTTGTCTCATAGTGCAATCGGTCGAGTTATCTTTATTGAAACTCAATCAATTGCGTTGTGCGGAGTGTACAGAAAAAGTGTTTCTAGCCGTTGGAGTGTTGCAAACATCAAAAATAGATCCTTTGCAACACCCCAAATGACTAGAATTCGTCCTTAAGTTTCTCTACTGGCTAGGAGGCATCCCTAACTATAAATAGGACTTCTTGGGCTTCATCCCATGATTAGCCAAACACTATGAAGGTCCCTATATTATAGTTGAGTGCCTCCAAGAGCCTCCTTCCACTCTTAAGTTTAATCACTTGCTACATCCATTAGAGTGAGTCGGGGATTTGTAAGACAGCTAGTCCTACATGTATATCTTGTGAGACTCTCACTTCCTCTACCTTTAAATCTCTCTTTCTACCATGAAGATGAAGGTTCTCTCTCTTGACTAAGACAAGTGAAGAAAGGAAGGAGTCCCTTGGTGAAAGCTTCTCCTTGGCGAATGTGAAGTCAAAGGAGGAAGATCCAAGAAGAGTAGGTAATTCCTTCAAGACGGAAGACTTGTTGCAAGAGTGGGTAAGTCCTTGGTTAAGGCGGAAGACTCATTGCAAAAGTGGGTAAGTCCTTGGTGAGGTTGAAGACTCTTGGTCTTGGATAGGTAAGTCCTTTGGTAGGTTATTGGCTCCCTTGTCCTTAAAGGGAAGGCTGGGTATCCTTAGCCCTTAAATGGAAGGTCATATGTTGTATGTCTTATAGTGGAATATAAGTATGCAATTATTACAAAATCCTAGGGCTTGACCTCTCTAGGTAGTGGATCGACTTTCTCCTAATTTGGAGTTTGGAGCCACTTTACATAGCTTATGTTCTTGTGCTTGTTCAATCTCTCTCTCCCTTGCTATGTATGTTTAGTTGCACTCAAATTCCAAATCTCTGAGGATATCCTGAATGTCTTCTTTTCAGGAGCCGATGAGAATGACACCTGGCGTAAGGATTATGGTGAGTATTTTGACCTTTTGGACCCTGAAAGTTTCTACAAACAGAATGAGATCACTCTTCTTGATATCCATCGCATTCTAAAGAAACCTGATGTTCCCTATAAGAAGAAGAGCACCCTACCCTCCTCCTTCCTAGATCTCAAGAAGCGTATATTAGCCCTAGGGGTCAACTGCAACATCCACCCAAAGAAAAAAATCAAACGGATATTGCAGAAAACACTGTGGTGATAATGTACTGTATTTTAGAGAATGTTGGAGTCAAGTGGTCTAGATATATCCTCCACCATATGACTTGCTTTGACTCTGACAAGAACACCCGTGACACCCATCCTCCTTATCTTGCTCTAATTTGTGGTTTTTTCCAATTCGCCACTGAGAAATCACTCTTCTCTGACTTCCACTACAGACCTGCCAGGAAGGGAGTGTGTATCAGTGAGACCACCATTCAGAAATCCGTGCCTATCCTATCCTCCACCGCACCCGATGCTTCACCCTCTGCCTCTGCCTCAGCTGCACCTGCCTCTTATCTCTACCCGAGCTCCACCTCCTCAGCATACCCGACATAGTCGTGCCTCGTTCCGTGTGTCCAATGAAGCCCTCATGGGTTACATGATGCACCAACAGGCATACAACCTCCAGGTCCAGGAGCATCTGCACTAGGATTTATGTTCAATCATGTCAAACATGAACTTATCCTGTGCACACCCATACCCCACCTACCAGCCATACCCTGGTAGTGATTATGCATCCTATGCATACAATCACTTCTACCCCGCACCTGAGCCTTCCGCTGCTGCTCCCACACCCTCAGCTGGTGGTGGTCCTGCTCCTGTCTTCCTGCCGTTACCTGCTGGCCCCGTGGCCACCCTACTTGCCAGTCTGGGTGATTTTGCTCCCTCCTTCCCTTAGGCCAATGTGCTTTATGCTCTTGGTATGACTTGGGATGAGCAGAATGCTTGTTGGCCCGGTCGTGGCTTCGGTCCCTCTGTGGATGAGGAGATGCCTGACCAGGCTGATGCTGAGACTGCTGATGCTGGTGATGGCTCTGGTGGTGACTCCGGTGATGAAGGCACTGCTGCTGCACCTTCAGATGGAGACGCTGACTACGAGCCTGATGCCGAGGATGATGATGATGCTGTGGACATAGCTAGCTTAGATGTCTAGTTGTTTCTTAGTTTTTAGTCTAGTTTGCTGATCATATATATCTTTCTAGGCTATTTTGTATTAGAAACATCTGGGCACATGATCTGAGATGTACTATTTTATCTTTAGTTTTCATTGATTCTCGCTTGTAGTTGTTTTTATGAGAACATGCTTCATGAGTTGCAATCTATCTTTTGTGCACTCTTACTCTTTTATCAGTTATATCTTATGAGTTGGTGCCATATTTTCACCATATTTTGATTATGACCTAGCTTGTATGTTTCTCTCGTCTCTGTTTGATATATGTTATGAGATTGCATGTTTGAATATCTGCTTGATTCTGTTTGGAGAAGACTGTTTGTATGATCTTCTACCCCCCTTCCTTTTTGATAATGTCAAAAGGGGGAGAGAAATTTCAATGTCTTGAAACTCAATCATATTGCTTTTACTACGTATGTGATTCTTTTCTTGTTCTTTATATGCTTTATCATGTGACTTGCTAAAGGATCATGTAGTACATGCATGTTATATTGCTTTGTGTAGAAAGAGTAACTATGCAGGTTAAAGTAAGCATAGATTGAGGGGGAGCAATTCACATTGTTCAAATCTTGAATTCCCCTAATTCACAAGGCAAATGTATACTTTATGTGAGAAGAAATGAAGAGGAGAAGACGACAAGAACACCGATCAAATGTAGGCTGCAAGATGCAGCAAACGTGAGAAGGGCTTGAGCCTACTCACTTGTATTTATATATTAGGGTAAGTACATGAGGTATAAAGAGAGAAAAGAAATAAAAAATAAATATTATGAAGAAAACAGAACCGCTGCTGGATTGACGAGCCGCCGCTGCGCCGGTGTCGATACCATCGACATGAATGTCGATGGTATCGACAGAACATCATCTCGACCCTGAGCCGGTGTCGATACCATCGACATGAGTGTTGATAGTATCAGCCAGGATGCAGATTGCTTCACACTCCCCCTAAAGCTGGAGAGTACACATCGTATATGCCCAACTTGCCACAGAGTCTCTGAAAGATTGCTGAACCCAAAGGCTTTGTCAGGATATTTGCTAGTTGGTCCTCAGATCTGACATATGGTGTCACAATAGTGCCATCTTTGATTTGATCACGAATAAAATGGCAATCAACCTCTATGTGTTTTGTACGCTCATGAAAGATAGGATTCCTGGCAATGTGCATAGCAGATTGATTGTCACACTTGAGCTCCATAGAAGGTAGAAGAGAAATTTTTAATTCAGACAGAACAAATTTGACCCATTTTAGTTCACAACATGCATGGGCCATAGCACGATATTCAGCCTCAGTGCTAGATCTAGCAACCACATGTTGCTTCTTACTTTTCCATGTGATAAGATGATCACCTAGAAAGGTACAATAGCCTGATGTAGATCTCTTATCAGTATGATCACCAACCCAGTCAACATCTGAATAACTGTGAGAGGCAGAGTAGATGGAGGTGCCTTTGGTCTAGAATATGTGATACCCTTACCAGGAGCACTTTTCAGATATCTCAGAATTCTGCAGACTGCTGTCCAGTGTGACTGTCGCGGAGAGTGCATATGTTGGCTGACCACGCCCACAACAAAAGAAATATCAGGTCGAGTGACTGTTAGATATATTAACTTGCCAACTATTCTCCTGTAATATCCTGGATCTTGATACTCAACATCATCAACCACCTCTTTGATGTGATAATCCATCGGTGTAGATACCGGTTTAGATTCAGCCATGCCTGTCTCCTGTAGTAAATCAAGCACATATTTCCTCTGAGATAAATTGACACCTGTATGAGATCTAAGCACTTCAATGCCTAGAAAGTATCTTAGTTTGCCCAGATCCTTTGTATGGAAGTGTTTTTGCAAACTTTCTTTGACACAAGGTATTCCCATGGTGTCACTGCCAGTAATTACTATGTCATCAACATATACAATAAGAATAATGGATCCACAAGAAGAGCTGAAGTAAAATAAGGAATGATCAGTCATGGAGCGAGAAAAACCCATCTGAAGAATAACTTCACTGAACTTGTCAAACCAAGCTCTAGGTGACTGTTTCAGCTCATATATAGCTTTCTTTAATTTGCATACTTTCTGACACTCCCCCTGAGCAACAAACCCAGGAGGTTGCTCCATATATACCTCTTCCTGTAGATCACCATGAAGAAAAGCATTTTTTACATCCAGCTGAATCAGGGGCCAATCAAAGGTAGTAGCAAGAGAAATAATGATCCGCACAGAATTCAGGCGAGCAATAGGAGAAAAGGTTTCAAAGAAGTCAACACCATAGGTTTGGGTGTAGCCCTTTGCGACCAATCGGGCTTTCAACCGTTCAACTGATCCATCCAGATTGTGTTTGATAGTGAAAACCCATCTACAGCCCACTACTTTCTTTCCTGCAGGAAGATCAACAAGATCCCAAGTGCCATTATTTAAGAGAGCTGACATCTCAAGTCGCATAGCCTCTTTCCAGCCACTGTTCTTCATAGCATCATAATGATTTCTTGGTATAGTCACAGAATCAATCCCAATAGCGAATGCACGGGCCTGCTTAGATAGATGAGACAGACAACATACATTTGTAATAGGATGTTTAATAGTACATGACCGAGTACCTTTCCGAACAGCAATAGGAAGATCGAGGTCAAATGTCTCAGTAGGAGTCTCTTGAGTAGAAGGCGATGATGAGGGCTCAGAGACTGGTGTCGCTACTTCTTCTAGATCTTGCCTGCCTCGCCTATGGTAAACATGTGTGTAATGCTCAATGGTAGGTCTATCTCCTGCTTGTTCATCCGGAATAGAAGTAAAATCCGGAATGATAGGTGGCACTCCCTCACTCTGCACCGATGGTGCAATTCTCTCATTCTGTATTTGTGGTGTCTCTCCCTCTCTCAACTGCTCCCCCTTGCTCATAGCATTGGAGAAATATGGAGTGGTCTCATGGAAGGTGACGTCCCTAGACACAAACATGCGGCGAAGACTAGGACAGTAACACTTGTATCCTTTGCTAGTATTAGATTTAGAGTAACCCAGGAACATTGTTTTAATGGACCTAGGAGACAGCTTGTCGCCCTTAGGGTCCAAGTTATGGACAAAGGAAGTGCAACCAAACACTCTAAGAGGAACAGGAAAGGGGGAGTCCATGGGATGCAACACAGAAAACGGAGTCTGTCCTTGAAGAACAGAAGAAGGTTGTCTATTAATCAAGAAACAAGCAGTTAAAAGAGCTTCAGACCAAAACTTCTTGGGCACATTGGATTGAAACATAATGGATCGAGCAATATCAAGAAGATGGCGATTCTTCCTCTCTGCCACCCCATTTTGCTGAGGGGTGTGAGGGCAAGATGTGCGATGAATCATACCAACCGAGCTGCAAAAATCAGACATAGCGTTTTGAACATATTCTAAAGCATTATCAGACTGGAGAATTTTTATATTGCAATTGAACTGAACTTTAATTTCAGTATGAAAATGTTTCACAATAGACAACACAGACTCTCTACTTTTAAGAAGGTAGATCCATGTCATGCGTGAGAAATCATCGACAAAGGAGATAAAATAACGAAAACCATTATAACTCTGGTCTTTTACAGGACCCCACACATCACTATGCACTAACTCAAAGGGACACGAAGCTCGCTTATTGACTCGACTGGGATAGGATAACCTATGATGCTTGCCCAGTTGACATGACTGACACTCTAAAGAAGATAACTGGGACAGCTCTGGTTCCAACTTCCGTAGGTTCTACAAAGAAGGATGTCCATATCTGCAATGCCATAGTAAGGGGGAACCACTCAACAGGATGGATGGAGCAGGAGAAGGAATTTGGCGAGGCAGACTGTCACCGTTGAAAAGGTAGAGATCACCTTTCCTAGGCCCCCCACCAATTGTCTTCATACTCTTGAGATCCTGTAATATGAAACAAGAAGGTCCAAATATTACCCAACATTTTAGAGTGTCAATCAATTTGGCAACAAAAAGAAGATTAAAAGGAAATTCAGGCACAAAGTGAACAGATTTAAGATCAATCTTGGGTGTTAGGGAGACGGATCCACTAGCTAACACTCTCTTCACTGAACCATCTGCCAGTGTAACAGATTGGTGAGGGATAGATGAGTCAATAGTGTGGAGCAATCTCCTCATACCAGTCATATGCTGTGAGGCGCCAGAGTCAACCACCCAAGATGAGGATGAGCCAGATGCTATGAGAGATGTAGCCTGATTACCAGCAGTAGATGCCAGATTTGCCGATGAAGATGATGATGATGACGCCATACTCATGTGCTGTGTCGTCTGAATGAACCGATCATATTCCTCTTGGGTAAGAGTGATGCCGGTGCCAGAGGTAGTACCCACAGTTGTAGAGGATGAGGATCCTGTGGTGGTGGCACAATGTGTTGCTCCCACAGGTGGTGCAGCAGGTCTCCCATGTTTCTTCCAACACTTCTCCACTGTATGTCCCGGTTTGTCACAAAAGGTACACTTAGGACGTGTCCCACGCCCTCTGCCCATTCCGGGTCGTCCTCCTCGTACCGCAGCAGCAACAGAAGCATGAGATTCTTCAGAAGATATATCAGAAACAAAGGAAGCAGACTCAAATAAAGATTGCTGGATCCTTGAATAAGCCTCCACAAGACTAGGTAGTTTATCAGTAGCCAGAATAACGCTCCGAGCGGAGCTACAAGCCGAGTTGAGCCCAGATAAGAATTTGGCTGTAACAAGATCATCTCTATCCTTTATCTGTTCAGCAACAACTACAGGATGGTAATAACTTAGCTCTTGAGCAAGAGCCTGAACCGCCCCAAAATACTCCTCAAGAGATCGGTCACCCTGTTTCTCAGCAAACAAACGATCATAGATCATAAACTGACGGAGAGCATTCTTCTCTTGAGAATAATGTTGCTTCACTGCGTCCCATATTTCCTTGGCCGTAGAGTAGAACATGAACCTTGCGGCGATTGCAGGTTCCATACTATTCTACAGCCAAGTCTTCACAAGACTGTCATGACGCTTCCATTCAACATACCCTTCGTCAGTAGATGCCTTGGGACCCGAGTCAACATGCCTTGCTCTGTCACGAGCCTCCAAGACAGTGTGGATGGCATTCATCCATAGAAGATAATTTTTCCCGTTGAGCTTAATGGAGGCGATAGGTGACACTTCGTTGTAGATCGTAGGTGTCTTGATATCCTCCATTGTAGAACGGAATATGTGACGGATTGATACACGTCAAACAGATTGTGGTGACGGAGAGATACACGTCACACACAGAAGAAAAACAAGGAGAAATGCGTTACTGACGCATTCACAGCCTCCAAATGATCTTCCTAATCACACATTGAGGAGGTGTGACTAGGATGATGGCTGAGACGAAACTAGTCCTCCGGTTGTGTTTTTAGATGATCGTTGGATCACCCGGAGATCCTCAAACGCTTTGTGATGGAGGCTACGGTAGAGTTGGATATCTACTGCAGACCCAGAGTAGCCGACGGTGGTTCTACACAGCCGGTGGATTACTCCAAGTCGACGGGTGGGAAGCAGCCGGCCGCCGGAGAGAGAGAGATCCGCCGGTGAGAGGAAGGAGAAGCCCTAGATCGATCTCCGCTCTGATACCATGTGAGAAGAAATGAAGAGGAGAAGACGACAAGAACACCGATCAAATGTCGGCTGCAAGATGCAGCAAACGTGAGAAGGGCTTGAGCCTACTCACTTGTATTTATATATTAGGGTAAGTACATGAGGTACAAAGAGAGAAAAGAAATAAAAAATAAATATTATGAAGAAAACAGAACTGCCGCTGGATTGACGAGCCGCCGCTGCGCCGGTGTCGATACCATCGACATGAATGTCGATGGTATCGACAGAACATCATCTCGACCCTGAGCCGGTGTCAATACCATCGACATGAGTGTCAATAGTATCGACCAGGATGCAGATTGCTTCACACTTTCACCATGGTGCAGGACTTCGACTTCATGTCGACTTCGCCAGGTGTGGAAGTGGAAGTTTGTGGAAACGTCGAGGAAGTTTAGACGCAAACTTCGGCAAACTTCGATGCCGATTTTTGAAGAAAATGATGTGAATTTGAAGGAAACTTTGATTGAAAACTTCTAATTATGTTATACCTCTCTCTTATAATTGCTAATTTAACAAAAATACACGATTCATGAGTCTTTAGCCCTAAGTAGGTTGATAATATGATGTGCGCCTGCAATGGTCAAACAACAATACACATACTAATACAGTTCAAGTGTTGAACATATGTATTATATACAAATATACAACCAAATAGTAGTTACAAGACCCTCTCTAGGAAAGAGTGGAAGCAACAAACATAGGAGTTGATATTAGAAGTTGTGAAGAGGGTTGGAGGCAACACTTATGTATTATATGGCCGTTAGTGCACTAGTTAAAATTAATGTTCTGGGCCGTCTCAATTTCGCCCCAACTTCGCCAACTTCGAGGAAACTTCGACAACTTCGAAGAAGTTGAGACGAAAATACATAAAAAAAACCAACATCGACGAAATCAGGGAAACTTCGCCCCGAAATTTAGACGAAGCCGAAGTATTGAGGATTCGACTTCGCCTAGGCTCGAAGTTTGAAGTTTCGGCGAAACTTCGCCCAACTTCGCCGAAGTTTAGTTCCATGCTTTCAACATTCTTTTCAATATGTTTGAGGAATGGTTTGTCATTGTAAAAAAGGGGGAGAATGTTGACCTAGAGCTTATACATTGTCCATATTTTGATAATGAATCAACCATTCCATTCATATGTATCTAATATGTGTATTCAAGATTGATATCATGTTTTAGGTACATGAAAAGAATCAATTTACACAAGCCCTAGCTTGTCAAAGTTCAAGTCAAATGCAATGCAAGTGTGCTAATAAGGAAATCCATTCAAACGACCTTAGAAGATTTTTGTAATCACTTGTATTGATGATATGACTTGTAACTAAGATGAGAAAAAAATGTGGGACACTTAGTACCAAGTTTTAATCACTTTTTAACCACATTTAAAAATTGATCACAGACTGCTGATCGGTCGAGTTACAATCTCGACCGATCTTTTGGATCAATTTTCTGATGTATGCATTGGTCGAGTTGTGCATTCACAAAACTCGACCGAATGGGTTACTGACCAAATACAATTTTAGCTGATCGGTCGAGTTTTCCAGGATAAACTCGACCGATAGTTTGAAAATCGGGTTTGTCTTTTAGCCGATCGGTCGAGTTACCTTTATTGAAACTCGACCGAATGCACTGTACGGAAAACGCAGAAAAAGTGATTCTAACCGTTGGTGACTTGTTTGGATGAAAATAGATCTGTTGCCTTGTGCAAAAAAGACTATAATTCGACCCTAAGTGTTCCCCAACTCAAGGAAGCACCCCCAACTATAAATAGGACCACTTGGAGTTCAGTCCAAGGTTGCTCATTCACTACACACAAGGTCCTTGCTATAGTTGAGTGTGCTACCACCCCTTGAGCCCCTTTCTCTCTCTAATTTACACATCATTTCGTGATTTGTGAGTGAGTTAGGATTATTGTAAGAGAGCTCCACCTTTGTGCATGTAAAACTCTCAATCTTCCACTACTTCCCTATCCCCTTCTTTCATGAAGAAAAGCTGAAGCAAGCTCCATCGAGTGAAGGAGCTGTAGCTGATCCTCTTCAGGGTTGATGAAGAGGCGGTGATCTTCTCTAGGTGAAGGAGAAGGCAAAGGCTGAAGATCCAAGAGGAGAAGCAAATTCCTTCAAGGCGGAAGACTTGAGCTTGAATGGGTAAGACCTAGGTGAAGGCTGAAGATTCAAGCTAAGTGGGTAAGTTCCTTGTGAAGGTGGAGATCTCCTTGTGGTTGGATGGGTAAGTCCTTTGGTGGTCTATTGCTGTAAATCTCTGTGGTGATATAATAGAGAAAAGCACTTGCAAAGTCCTAGAGGTTGACCTCTCTAGGTAGTGGACTGACTCACTTCTAGTTTGAAGTGTGGAACCACTCTTCATCCATTTGTCAAGTGCTTGCTATCAATCTCTCTCATCCTTGCTATACTTGTTAGATAGGAATTCAAATTGCCATTAAGCTATTGCTCCTAATTGATATAATTTGAAGGTCTAATCTGTTTTGTGAGAAATTTTGTAGCTCTATTCACCCCCCCTCTAGAGCCCTTAGATCTAACACATACAACAAGCTATGGTTGTCACGCTTGATGAATTAGATAAAAAGTTAGCTGATGATGAGCCGCTTCACAAGCAAGTGTTTTAGGTAGTCCGAGATAAATGGGACAACAAACTGAATCGACCCTTACATGCTACAAGTAGTTGAACACCACCACTCTTTTGTGCAATTTGTTTGATGAAATTAGATATTATACTAACACTCAAATCATATAGGTTATTATTTGAACCCATTTTTGTATTCGAAAGACCCTGAGATCGATAGTACCGGTTCGATTATGGATGGTCTCATGGAGTGTATTGAGACATTCTACCCTGAGCCAGATATCCAAGATGGCATCATCATGAAGGAGTTACCAACGTATAAAGATGGGTTAGAAGAGCAACTACTATTAGACAACACAATTACGCCGACATAGATCCAGGTATGGGCTATGAAAGGGTCTTTTTCCTTACATAGATCCAAGTATGACCAACTTTACTGACTTCAATTTACCCTTATCTTGCAGTTCAATGGTGGATAAATTTTGGTTGCGGTACACCTTACTTAAAAAACTGGCCATCTGAGTGTTAAATCTAACTTGTTCGTCGTCGAGATGTGAGAGAAATTGGAGCACATTTGAGATGATAATATAAGGAGCCCTCAAATGATTTTTACATATACTATTGCTATTATAAAATACAATGTATGAATACTTATTTTTATTAATAATCTATTTCTTGCCTATAGATTCATACAAAAAGGAGAAATAGGTTGGATGTGAAGATGCTTGAAGCGTTGGTGTTCCTTCAATTTAATGCCAAACTGAAGGAGTGTAAGGACAAAGATGAAAAAGATTATGATCCAATAGAGTCTCAAGATAGAGACAAGGCTACAAATGGGATGGTACAACTAGACCCGGATGAAGAATAAATCTATCCAGGTGCTGGAGTTACTTGGGAAGCAGTTGCAAAAGCTAGTAGGGTAGAAGAAGTTGCAGAGACTAGGAAAAGCACAACATTTACTACTTCGAAGGTGGATGCAAAGAAAAAAAAAGCAAACGAGTATGGTGATGCTGAATCTGATGGTGATGATTACAACAATATGGTTAGTGACAATGATCTTAAGGACATTCAGGCATCTTTACATGATAAATTTGTATTCGCTCATTCTAGGAGCGAGGACTATGGTTTTTTTGTTTTTTTTTTGCTTTTTAGCTTGTAAACATTTACTTCTATTATTAGGACCCATTTTGATCTATGAAAATCATTTGATGTAGTGAAAAATTATTCAATATACTTGATTGTTGAGTAATATTTCTTTTTGTTGGTAGTACAACAATCACAAAGTTTTTACAAATTTATATAAAACAATGTAAACCGCTTTTTCAAAAAGCACCGGTTTGGTCCGCTTCAAAACCTGCTTCCCGCTTCAAGCGGGGCAGTCGACATGCTTCACACTTTCCAAAACATAGTGTGAAAAGTTGTGTTACAAGTGCTTAGGGTACAGTGTGTGCCCTAGCATATATTTATAGAAAGAACAAATACATGTCGAATGATAAAACAAGAGATAAAGAAACTTCAGAACCGCCGGTCTGCCGCCATGTCGATACTACCGACAGACAGGTCGGTAGTACCGAGATATGCAGTCTTCGATACTATTGATGTGTCGGTACCATCGACATACAGGTCGATAGTACCGAGATATCTAATCTTCAGTATATCAACACTCCCCCTCAAGCTAGAGCGTACACATCGTGTATGCCCAACTTGTTGCAAAAATTTTGGAAGATAGCTGGATGCAATGGCTTTGTGAGAACATTAGCGAGTTGATCTCCAGATTTGATGTGAGGAGTCATAATCTTCCCATTCTTGATCTGATCTCTGATGAAGTGGCAATCAACTTCTATATGCTTGATGTGCGTTTATGAAAGACCGGATTCTTGGCAATATAAATCACAACTTGATTATCACACCTGAGCTCTATGGGAGACAACACATGAATCTTTAATTCAGAAAGTACAGATTGAACCCACTGCAACTCACAACAAGCATGAGCCATTGCCCTGTATTCCGCCTCAGTGCTGGATCTTGCCACAACATTCAGTTTTTTGCTTTTCCAGGTAATAAGATGATTTCCTAGAAAAGTACAATATCCAGAAGTAGACCTCCTGTCATTCAGATTACCAGCCCAATCTGCATCTGCATAGCCAGTAACGGTCAGAGTAGAAACATGAGTCCTAGGTCTGTAGTAGGTTATTCCCTTCCTAGGTGCACCTTTCAGATATCTGAGAATACGACGAATTGCTGTCCAATGTGACTGTCGTGGTGTGCTCATATGCTGACTCACCACTCCTACAACAAAAGAAATGTCAGGACGAGAAACTGTTAGATATATCAATTTACCAACAATTTTCCTATAGTATCCTGGATCTGGATAAATAGTATCATCAATCATCTCCTTCACATGATAATCCATAGGAGTAGACACGGGCTTGGACTCACTCATACTTGTGTCATGAAGTAAATCCAACACATATTTCCTCTATAAATTAGTACCTGTATGAGATCTAAGTACTTCAATACCTAGAAAATACCTCAGTTTACTCAGATCCTTTGTGTGAAATTGCCTCTGCAAGCCTTCTTTCACACGAGATATGCCTGCAACATCACTCCCAGTGATAACTATACCTTCAACATATACTGCAATAATAACAGATCCAATAGAAGAACTAGAATAGAATAAGGAGTGATCAGTCACCACACGAGAAAGGCCTAGCTATGATACAACCTCACTGAATTTATCAAACCACGCTCTAGGAGATTGTTTCAATCCATAGATGGCTTTCTTCAATCTACACACCTTCTGATACTCCCCCTAAGCAACAAAACCAGGAGGTTGCTCCATATATACCTCATGTAGCTAGAGAGATGATGATCCACACTGAATTCAAATGAGCCACAGGAGAAAAGGTTTCAAAGAAATCAACCCCATATGTTTGAGTATAGCCTTTTGCTACCAGTCGAGCCTTTAATCTCTCAACTGACCCATCTGGATTATGTTTTACTGTAAACACCCATCTGCATCCTACAACATTTTTATCGGAAGGTAAGTCAGTAAGTTCTCAGGTGTGGTTTTGTAAAAGAGCAGACATTTCCATTTGCATGGTCTGCTTCCAACCATTATCCTTCGTAGCATCAAGATGATTTCTTGGAATGACGACAGAGTCAAACCCAAGAGCAAAGAAACGTGCATGCTTAGATAGTTTGGACAAACAACACACTCCTGCAATAGGATGTCGAACGAGTACCTTTGCAGACAACAATGGGAACTTCAAGATCAGATGGTTCTTCAGGATTCTCTTGAGTAGAGGAAGCTGGGGAAGGCTCAGAAACTGGAGACGCTACCTCCTCTGGATCCTGTCTGCCTCGTCTGCTGTAAACATGTAGAAATTGCTGATTCGTAGTATCATCTGCTGACTGCTCTTCCTGAACTATAGTATAGTCAGGGATGATGAGTGGCACTCTCACTCTGATGTGGTGGTGACATTCTCACTGATAACCGATGGTGACACTCTCACTCTCACACAATTGCTCCCCCTTACTGGGAACACTAGAGAAATATGGAGTAGACTCATGAAAAGTTACATCCCTAGACACAAACATACGACAGAGACTGGGACAGTAACATTTGTACCCTTTGCTGGTATTGGAATATCCAAGAAAAAGAGTCCTAATTGACCTAGGGGATAATTTATCATCCTTAGGATCAAAACTGTTGACAAAGGAGGTACAACCAAACACCCGAAGGGGAATAGGAAAGGGCTGATCATTAGGACGTAGGACAGAAAAAGGAGTACGTCCTTGAAGCACCGATGAGGGCTGCCTGTTAATAAGGAAGCAGACAGTAAGTAAAACATCATACCAGAATCTTTTAGGAACGTTGGATAGAAACATAATTGTCCTGGCAATATCAAGAAGATGACGATTTTTCCTCTCAGCTACCCCATTTTGTTGAGGAGTGTGAGGACAGGACGTACGATGTATCATCCCAACAGAACTACAAAAATCAGCCATAGCACTTTAGACATATTCCAAAGCATTATCAGATTAAAGAATTTTAATATTGCAATCAAATTGGACTTTTATTTCTTGATGAAAATGCTTGACAATGGATAACATAGACTCTCGACTCTTCAACAAATAAATCCATGTCATGCGAGAAAAATCATCCACAAAGGAAATAAAATAGCGAAGGCTATTATAGTTGTTGTCTTTTACATGACCCCAAACATCACTGTGGACTAACTGAAAGGGACAAGAAGCCCGTTTATTGACTCGACTGGGATAGGACATTCTATGATGTTTTCCCAATTGACAAGACTGGCACTCTAAAGAAGACACCTGTGATAACTCCTGTTCTAACTTCATCAAGCTCTCTAGAGAAGGATGTCCATATCTGTAGTGCCACAATAAGGGAGAACCGCTCAAAAGGATAGCCAGAGCAGGAGCAGATACTTGGTGAGGCAGACTTTCACCATGGAAGAGGTAGAGATCACCTTTCCTAGGCCCTCCACCAGTTGTCCTCATACTCTTGAGATCCTGTAAGACAAAACAAGAAGGTCTTAATGTTACCGTGTATTTCAGAGTATCAATCAATTTTGCAACAGAAAGAAGATTGAATGAAAATACAGGCACATAATGTACATATTTAAGATCACTCCTAGGAGTCAGAGAAACAGATCCACTGGCTAACACTCTCCTCACTGAACCATCTGCTATAGTCACAGATTGGTGAGGAATATGTGAGTCAATGGAATGAAGCAGTCTCTTCATACCAGTCATATGCTGTAAAGCTCCAGAGTCAACCACCCACGAAGAATTTGAACCAAAAGCCAGTAAAGAGGTATCCTAATTACCAGTAGTAGAGGCTAAGTGTGCTGAAGAAGAAGATGATGATGATCCCATACTTGGATGCTAAGTAGCCAGAATAAATCTATCATACTCCTCGATGAGTGTGATGTTAGAAGGTCCAGAACTCGACGCAGGAGGCTCAGAAGATGCAGTAGTACCAGCATAGTTTGCTGCCACCACAGGAGGTGCAGCAGGTCGGCCATGCTTCTTCCAACATTTTTCAACAGTGTCTATGGAACAAAATTTCGATCGAAATGTCGAAATTTCGGTCGAAATTTCATTTTTTTGCAATCGGACATCGAAACCTATGATCGGACATGCGAAACACACAAATGCCGGGAATGGGATGTAATTTCGCGAAAATTTCGACCTTAGGTGCGAAATTTCGACAAAAATGAGGAAATTTCGCACCAAAAAGCCCAGTTTGGGCCGTAATTTTGCGAAATGGTACAGAAACACAAATTAAATTTTGAGATATTTGTTCCAAAACCTGATAATGCTACATCTTGGGTATTTTGACAATTTTTTTTAATCTTTCGCTTCTAAAGGCTATCTTTCTCAATCCTAAGGTATGTTTCCCCTATCCCTAGACCATATACATTACCTTCATCAATTTCTACACTCTTCTATAGAGATATGTGGAAATAGTCCAAAAATAACAAAGTTCTTTCTTGAATCTATGCATAAATGTCCCATGTAACTTAGTTAAATGCTAATACTAGACTTGTACAAATTGTAGTTGGTAAGTTTGGAACTTGTAACTGTAAATTTTAAGTTCTAAGCTGTAACTTGAAGCTTTTAACAGACTAATTGTCTAGCAGAATTGACAAATATGTTCATTTATGCACTCACTCATCAAGACATGTATCCCACCATAACCTCTAAACATATAAATGTATTATATAGTCTAGTGTGCTTATGTCTCAACATTGTGATTGCAAAATTTCATAAGTTAGTTCCTTCATTTTGCCATCGAAATTCTGTCGAAATTGTTCAGCTTCCTTCACTTACAAATGTGGGAGACCCCCACCCCACATATCCAATTGAAATATTATTGCATATTTGAGTAGATCTTGGCGTTTAGACCGTCTTGGTAAATTTTCATGATTTAATTCGCTTATTTGGTCGCCGAAATTGTTAGGGCCGTAAATATCGAAATTTCGTGCGAAATTTCAAATTTTTTTTGTTTCTGGGCCATCGGACACGACATCGAAATCAGACATTTAATTCTATGGTCCATGCTTATCACAGAAAGTGCACTTAGGACGTGTGCCACGTCCTCGGCCTGTACCTGGACGTCCTCCTCTTATTGCGGCATGAGAATCTCTGAGAGATGGTACGACATTAGAATCAACCGGTTCAAAGTTGGACTGCATAATCCGTGAGAAGGCTTCTTCCAAGCTAGGAAGTTTGTCACAGGCTAGGATGACACTACGGGCTGAACTGCATGAAGAACTCGGACCTGATAAGAACTTTGCTGTGATCAAGTCGTCTCGGTCCTTGATTTGATCTTTGACAGTCACCGGATGATAAAAGCTCAATTCTTGAGCAATAGCTTGGATCACTTCAAAATATTCTTCCAAAGGCTTGTCTGTTGACTCAAGGTCAATTAGGTCAATGTTGACTCACGTCTAAATTGACTAAACCCATGTTTTGATGATGACTAACCATTCCACATTTTGGTGTCTAATATCTCTACTTGAGAAATTTCAGATTATGTATAAACACACTCCAAATGCCCTAACTTGCGCATCTCAAATTGGAGAAAAGACAAGTCAAAGTCATACAAGTGCACGTTTTTGTAATATGATGTATATCCATTAGAATCATGTTGTAAATCACTTGTAATGATTGTATGACTTGTAATTAAGCTTAGAAAAATATCAGGAACACTTAGATTGAATATTAGAGCACTTTAAATGCATCTTTGAAAATCAATTACAGGCACTTGGTCGGTCCAGTTTCCCACCCTGAAACTCGACCGATCAACCTTGGTCGATTTTCTGAAGATTGCATCGGTCGAGTTGTGCACCCACAGAACTCGACCGATCGGGTAGCAGGCCATTTCCAGTTGAGATGGTCGGTCGAGTTTCCTCAGGACAAACTCGACCGATCATCTGAATATCGGTTTTCCTGTTACTTGATCGGTCGAGTTACACCCATTAGAACTCGACCGATTGCACTGTACGGAAAAGTGCAGAAAAGTGTTTCTAGCCGTTGTGGAGTTGCAACAAGTGAAAATAGATCCGTTGCAAGCCAGAAAACGGCTAGTTTTCGTTCACAAGTGTTCCCAAAGGCTAAGAGGCATCCCCAGCTATAAATAGGACCCCTTGGGCTTCATTCCAAGGTTGAGCATTCATTGCAAACTCTTTATGAGGTTCCTATTCTATAGTTGAGTGCTTCCTACAGCCTCCTCTCTCTCTCTAAGCTTAATCACTTGCTACATCCATTAGAGTGAGTAGGAGATTTGTAAGAGAGCTAGTTCTACTTGTATATCTTGTGAGGCTCTCACTTCCACCACCTCCCCATCTCTCATTTGCAATCATGAAGATGAAGGTTCTCTCTCTTGTCCAAGAGAGGTGAAGAAGAACAAGGGAAGGAGTCCCTTGGTGAAGATCAAGGCAGAAGACTTGGAGCTAGAGTGGGTAAGCCCTTGGAGAAGGCAAAAGACTCAAGCTCAAGTAGGTAAGACCTTGGTGGAAGCTTCTCCGAGTGAAGGTGAAGTCAAAGGCGGAAGATCCAAGAAGAGTGGGTAATTCTTACAAGGCCGAAGACTTGTGCAAGAGTGGGTAAGTCCTTGGAGAAGGCCGAAGACTCTTGCAAAGTGGGTAAGTCCTTGGTAAGGTTGAAGACTCTTTGTATTGGATAGGTAAGTCCTTTGTTGGTCGTGTATTGTAAGTCTTATAAGTGAATATAAGAGTGCAATTGTTGGAAGTCCTAGAGGTTGACCTCTCTAGGCAAGTGGACTGACACACTTCTAGTTTGAAGTGTGGAACCACTCTAAATAGCTTGTCTAATTGGTGCATGTTCAATCTCTCTTATCCTTGCTATGCATGATTTAGTTGCACTCAAATTGCCTATTTAACAACCTTATCTTGTCATATATTTTGAAGGTTTAATGAGTTTTGTTTAAGTGCTTTCAGCTCTATTCACCCCCCCTCTAGAGCATCTAATCACCCATCTAGGATCCAACATTGTCTCCCTGTCGTTCTGCAAACAGGCGGTCATAGATCATGAACTAACGAAGAGCATTCTTTTCTTGAGAATAGCTTTTCTTTACTGCATTTCATATTTCTTTGGCGGTAGTATAGAACATGAACCTAGCAGCTATCCCAGGTTCCATGCTCCCCCACAACCATGTCTTCACTAGACTGTCATGACGCTTCCATTGAGCATAGCCTTCGGCAGTTTAAGCAGGAGGATCAGAATCAACAAGTTTTGCTTTGTCTTTGGACTCCAATACTGTATGGACAACATTCATCCACAAGAGATAATTTTTCCCGTTTAGCTTGATGGAGGGGATAGGTGAGAACTCATTGTAGACCACAAATGCCTTGCTGTCCTCCATGTTTCAAGAAAAAGATAGAGTGACAGGATGATACACATCATAATAGAGCCGGGGTGACGGAGGGATACACGTCATGATAAACGAAGAAGTGACAGAGAGATACACGTCAGGTCAAAGGATTAGAGGCGTAACTGACGCATCCACAACCCCCAACTGGGATTTCCTAATCATACATGGAGGAGATGTGATTAGGAATTAGGCCGACGGCGGCGGTGACTATTGCAGCTAGAGAGAAAGTGTAGGAGAGGGGAGGGGTGCCGAAGAAGAATGGGAAGAAAGGGGGGGGGGGCGACGGTGGCGGCTGGCCTAGGGTTCCCTAGGAGCGAACCCGCTCTGATACCATGTGAAAAGTTGTGTTACAAGTGTTTAGGGTACAGTGCGTGCCCTAGCATATATTTATCAGAAAGAACACATACATGTAGAATGATAAAACAAGCAAAAAAGAAACTTCAGAACCGCCGGTCTGCCTCCATGTTGGTACTACCGACAGACAGGTCAGTAGTACCGAGAGATTGCAGTCTTCGATACTATTGATGTGTCGGTACCATCGACATACATGTCTATAGTACCGAGATATGTAATCTTCAGTATATCAACACATAGATTTGATGTGTCTAAGACTATTACAAGACACTCTCTTTTATAGGATAAGAGAGTGAGTGAGAAATAGAAACATGCAATATGGGATAAAAGAAAAACTAAAGACAAAGACAAGTCTAAAGCATAAATAAAACATAAAGCATGAAGCATATATACTAATAAAGGCCAAATTAAACTTAAGTTTAGAGAAAGGATGTTTGCTGTCCGCGAACCCTCAACATATGGCAAATGGATAATTGAGTGGATTAATCAGGTGGAATAAATCAGATAAATTCCATTATAAGCCAGAGAGCTGATGTGACCGTGGCCGTTGATCGAGTGACTAAAAATGAGGTGTCAACTGAATGATTTGCTGGTTTGGACACCAGAGGTAAAGTAAAACTGTTCCCTCTATTAAGCAAAAGCTTTGCTTGATCCTCAACCCGATTGAGGCTCTAGTGTGAATAGATGGTTATGGACTAAGTGTTCTATTTCAGTATTTTGTGGGATATTATTGTTGTTTGGAAGATTATTAAAGGCCCTTCCTACTGATGATAACTTTGCACGCTGCTATATTTCCACATTTATTAAGTGTTCTTGTTGCGGGGTCTGGAAGATTGAATTTGAAATGATGTATCATTTGTTTTGAGTGGACAAATTGCAGCTGCAATTTGGTCCAAGGTGTCCCTTATCTCAAAACTAGAAAATTTCTCCATTAACAATAGATCGATCACACAAGTGTTGGATTATTGCTGGAACTATGCCTCTATGTCCTCCTTTAAGGGCTGGTTATATGGCACGTTACCAACTCGGATCTTCTGGTCGATATGGAGACAAAGTTGTGCAGTGAGGTTTGGTAAGTACCAAAGTAACCTTTCTTTGAAATGGGCGGAGATCATTAGGGTCCTTAATATTAAAGTACATGTCATATCTACCAGGCCGGTAGATAATGAAGACTTAAATGAGCAAGCTAATAATAATGGTTTTGGGGAACCAAGAGATTGTCAAATGGCATCCACTTGATTTCATAATCCTCAAGCTGAATGTATCTAGAGGGCTCAAACGTTGTGTGGATGGGAACATGAAGTGGTGGATAGAGGGAACTCTTAGCGGTAATTCAGGTCTCCTATAGATCTTGGGTCAATGCACTGAGCCAGATTACAAGAGATGGTGATTGTGTTGAAATTTTACGAGGATCACAACTTTACCATTCCTTTGCTGTGTTCGGCGATGTTCATGCGTTGATATGGGGGGTTTGCTAAATCTCCTTGGAGGCTGATAAATTTTTTAGTGAAGTTAAAACCCTGGTGAGGTACCTTGATATTAATGGCTATGTGGTTCTTCAGGTGGTTAGTGATGTGGCAAAAGAGATTGGTAGGTGTGGTTGTATGGTGCACATCTCATGACGTTTCCAAGATCCTATTTTGCTTCCTATGCATATTAGAAGTTAACTTTTTGTGGACATAAAGAGTATACCTTATATTAGGACGGTGTGGAAACATACTTAGATAGGCTCTTTTGTTGTGTATAGTGGTATGAATTTGTCGCTCGCCTCTTTGGTGATTTTTAGATCCTTGCTTGGTTGGCTTGCTTGAGGAGGGCGGGATGAATCCAAAAACCCATTCACTTTATTAAAAAGAAAAGTGTCTCAACTGCCAGCGTGTCAAGTGACACTTGTTGTTATGCTTCTGGGTGAGTTGTTAAGACAAATCTTGAAAAAGGAGTCAACGTTGTTTCCTATCCTTATGTAAGCACCCTCCTAAAGAGGGTCGGTTAGAAACTTAGAATGCATTTATTGGGTCGAGTCGGATAGGTAAGGGTTCATGAACCGTCTTACCCTTAAAATAGTGAACTTTTTTTGATAATTTTTAAGTGTGAGGAGGAGAGGTTGAACCCTATCACAGAACCACGAAAGAGAGCCTTTAGTTGTTGCTATAAACCTCCCCTCTGAGTGCCAGTTGGGCGTAGAATCCGCAACCTGCAGCTAACATACCTACCAGGCTTACCAGTTGAACCAACTGACAAGTGCTTAATATAGTGAACTTTATGATGCACATGCTTATCTTTGCACACTCTCATCATGCCCAATGTTTTAAGTTGAAATTGTAACTTTAAATAAACACACTAACAAATGCTCCTTTAGGATGAGTAACATAGTTGAGATGGTTGAATTCAGGAAGGGGGTGCTGTATCTTATGTTGGGCAAATTAATAATTAAGGGGGTGGCTTCTTTTGTAAATCAGTGATAATATATCATAGAAAAGAGAGTGAAAGAGATCCTAGTCACCGGACACAGTTTGGGTTAGGCTTAGATGGCGATGGTAAATGGTCTGATGTCTACTAAAATGATTTAAAAGTAGTGTTTTGAACTCTCCAACAAGTGTTTACTGTCTTGACTTTGAGCTATCTTAAAAAAGACCGATGCAGTTTGTTACCTATTAATATTTGTTGATCATTGTGGATAATGGTGATGTTAGACAAACTCTGCGCAGTTCATCTATGATTTTTTTATTTTAACTTTTGGAACTTGTGAAGATTGCATCCTTATCCAACATAAGTGGCATTTCCAACTTTTGGCTTAACATCTTGTTTCTATGATGTATCGTGTACCACAAGTCGGTAGCCGTTTGTTACAATGCCTCCTTTTTCTTGCCTTAATCAGATGTGCAATAGATTTCTATAATTATTTTCTAATCATATGACAAAGGATATTAATTTTGGTTAGTTGGTGCTGATTGAAGCCCATATATGCCACTAGGAGAAGAGCAAAGTCATTTTTTTGTTTGGGGGGGGGGCTCAATATTGAGTCTCATTGATGGTGCAACTTAGACCTGGAATGCACAAACCTAACCATTTCTTGCACAATAATCAATACAAATACACCACTTTTTTTACAAGTTCCTGATTTTCTTAGACATATGTGTTGTATCATGAATGAGATCTGATAACTGTATTTTTTTGATAGCTTCTGATAGCTGTATTATATTTGCATTGCATTGATTAAAAGCTTTTTTTATTTTACTAGGGTTATAATATATACAAATTTTCTTTAACAAGTATTCCTAGACTGACCAAAGAATTCGATACTGTATTTCATCTCAGATTGGTATTTTTTGCTTTCCAACCTCATCTGTTATTCCACTTCATGACCATCCCGGTATGACGGTTCTAAGCAAGATTCTTTATGGTTCCATGCATGTAAAAGCATATGATTGGGTAGAGCCACCACGTATACAAAAAGCCAATGCTTATCAAATTCCAGGTTTGCAGCTAAACTAAGTTTTTTCGTTCTTTCTACTACTACATTTTTTGACGGGGACTTAGATTCGAATTATTAATGTCTATGTCTTACTCCGTAAGGGGAAATAAATGAATATATATTTAAGGAGAAGCTATGCGAGGGTCGCCTCAAAATATATGGACATGGGCAATGCAGACTGAGCATGCACCAATCAAAGTAATGCTATTGAATCGAGCATACTTAGTCACGCCTAATCTAATTTGGGGAGAGCTTACAAATGATATAGAACCGTTACATCTTAATGAGAATATGATCCATAACAGAGTTGGTGGAAAAGAAGGATCTGCGTAGCTGAACAGAACATGGTAGGGAATGAGGTTCAGATGATGACGACGAATTAAAATGTTTTTATTTATTGTTTACATGTGATATAATGCATAACCTTCATATAAAAATCTTCTCACGAGACCAATCATCACGAAGTATACTTTACTAGGATATTATACTAGATTGGCCTTCCTAGGGTCTTTCTATATACAATTGGTGATTGGCATACAATTGAAGCCTTCTTTGATTAGATGTATGCAATAATGAGGTCATTAACTAGGATTCTATGAGCTCCTCGGATGCTAATACATTTTCTGATATGGCCACAGTGTAATTTTGTAATGTGTGAGGTTGGGTTCCTAGAGACAGTATGCATGGATGGCATCATCATTTAGATAGATCACTGCTTATGAAGTTAAATTGTCACAAACTTACGGAATGAATTGCTTGATTTTTACTTATTCCTTGTACAAAGAAAAGTACTATGACAGTAAGACTGCATGCATGTATATTAGACACATACTACGGGTAGGGAGTTAGTTATTTAATCAACTATGAGGCATATAATGGGTTCGGGGCCTGTGGCTTATTAAATATTGGAGTCCAATCTGTGCTAATCCCTCTCCCTCTATATATGAGCATAGGGACTGCATATCAACATACATTTGCTTCATTAGTTATGCTTCTACATGAGTGAGAGCAGGCTCTCTGAAAACCCTTGCTCTACAGATGAGAGACACCCTTGTGAATGCCCCACCATCGTTGTCTTTCTCCAGCTGCCAGTTGGGCAACTCTTGCTATTTTCTCAACCTCACACTTTGTCACGTTCAACTTTTTCAATTATGTTCATTAATCATTTTGTCCTCCTATCTGCTTCCTACCAGCCTCTCTTGTCGTCGTCTACCCCAACCAAATTTGGCAGCTCAAAGTCCAGCTGCAACAGGAAATGGACCACAACATGCTTCTGAAGGTGGTTTAGGGGACATTTTTGCTTGTCCCAGCTTTCCACTCCACCAGTGAGCACAAACCAAGTGTTGGCAAGGGAAGCAACCTAGATCCGTAGCGTTCGTAGCGAGAGGACAAAGGAGTAGATGTAGCATCGTCTGCTAGTTTATTGTCAGCATTCACGTTCATCCCCACAAAGCCGACACATTCCACAACCACGTGCAACCAGATCAGCCACACCATTCTGTCGCCAAGTCAGCCACTAGCAACCAGGTTGTTTCTTTCTTCCTCCCTGGTATTGATTCCTCACACTGTCAAGGAAATCTTAATGCTAACACATGTCAAGAAAAAAACATATAAATAACCATTAAAACAATAATACAAAATTTAAATATTAATGTTAACAGCCTCCCTAAGCAGTGAACTTACTAAGGAAATCTGCATGAAAAAATTCCGAGGATATGTTGCACAGGTGGAAAAAGATTGTTGCTCAAGTCGAGTCGGTCTTTAATGCAAATTACAAAACATATATGGTCTAAAGAAGTCTTTTCAGATCTAGTTTGACCGTTTTAACAACTCTTGTTGATCATGGTCTTCAAAGATGCAGTGTGGATCACCTATTATGTAATTGGTTCATGTTTGTAGTAGTTTCTTTGGCTCTTTTGCTGGGTTTTTGGAGGCTAGAATTCAAGTGTAACTTCCCGTTGATTATGCTTTTTTCCCCTCTAGAAACTATCTTTTCTGATAATGGATTTTCTAACTAATATTATGAACCTCGATGCAGTTAGATTGGCAAAACTCCATGCTGATATGGTTCTAGCTGCACCTTGCCCGCCCTCTGTTTTGTACCCTAAAAGTGGAGGCAACGTGCACTGTTTCACGGCTGTTACACCATGTGCCATTCTAGATGTCCTGGCTCCTCCCTATTCTGAAGCTGCTGGCAGGTTCTGCACATACTACAATGACTATCCATATGCCAGCTTCGGTGAGTATTATCTTTTTTCATAGTTTATCAATCTTGAAGTAGTAATATATAACTGGACTTATATGTACAAATGCATAACAGCCAGATAATCCCACAGTCCCACTGATGTAAATAATATTTCTATACTGCTACTAGCATTTTCAAGTTCACATCTGAGGATTAATTTTCAGCATTTTGCTTTGAGATACATGGTAGATTTTGAGCCGATTGATTTAAAGGGTTCGGAGAAAGTAGCCCACATAATTTTGAATATGTTTTTCTCCATATTTCTGGATTTTGTGTGTGTTTCTTTAGCCTCGTTTCTGCAGTATTATCTTAGCATATCCTATTAATATATTTATTTATATGTTATTTATTTTGTGCTCTTTAGTATCCTGTCTTTCGTCCTATTAGTATATACACTTTACTGCTGTTTTTACTTAGTGTATTTTGGTTATTTGTCTTTTAGTCACTTGTTTCTTTATCCCATATTGCTTATCTCTAAACGCTGTACTACTCTCTTGTCTTATAAAAGAGAGAGCATTGTATTGGTTTTATTCACTCAATAAGAAGCAATACTTTTCTATTCTAGATGGTATTAGAGCGTCCCGATCCTCCCTAAACCCTAGCCGCCTCTCATCCCCCCCCCCCAACCCTAGCCGCCCCTCTCCCTCCTCTCTCTCCCCAGCCCCCTTACGCCGCCGCCACACCTGCCCACCCCCTGCCGCCGCCCACAGCCACCCTGTCGCCGTCCACAACCATCACCACCACCACTCCAGCCCCCACCCACCCCTCCGCCAACCCTCCGCCACCTTTCAACACCCTAACCCAGTCCATTACCATGGCTTAATCCATCAAGTACACCCAATCCTCTACCCATCTTCCCCGAAACCTCCGGACAGCTTCGGTAACTTTCCAGTTTCTGACACGTTGACGTCGTAAAAGGCGTCTTCCGCTCTGTTTGCCCGCGCCTCATGGTGGAGTGATTGTTCCTCCATGTTGGCGTAGGTTTCTATCTTCTCCTACTTCCCCTACGAGGGTTTCTGAGATCCATGCTTGGATCTCCTATATGCTACTTCTAGTCCATGTGTTGGACTTCTACTGCTGACTAGTGACTACAACCTCTGCTGCTATCTGCACCCTTGATTCTGACTATCTCTATCATCTCGGATGGCGACTCCTGACCTTCCTCGCAATCTGTGCGTCACTACCGTCAAGTTGGATGGCCCCAACTATCATCTCTGGGCAGCCTCCTTTGAACTGTACGTCAAGGCTCAAGGGCATTTCTCTCATCTGTCGACTAAGGGTCCGGCCATCCCTGTTGCTGATACTGATGACAAGACCAAACAGGCCTACGATCTCTGGTCCAAGGAAGATTATGGTGTTATGACCTGGATGGTCAATAGTGCGGAACCTAAAATTAGCCAGTCTCTCCTTCGCCTCAAGACTGCCAAGGATATGTGGGATCAACTCTCCCACGTATACTCTCACCAGCAGAATCCGAAGAAGGTTTTTGAAATCTTCAAGCTACTGGCCAAACAGGAGTACTCTGCTACTGACTCCGTAGAGGATTACTACAACAACTATTGTGCTCTCTGGGATGAGTTTGAGGTCTACCATCCTCTGTCTGCAGATATCACGGAAATCCAGCGTCAAAGGAATGAGCTTCAACTTGTCCAGTTCCTTGCTGGCCCGCCTTCCTCTTTTGCAGGAGTCGTTGATCAGATCCTCTCTAGTGATCCCCTTCCTACCCTGAGAGACGTTCTGAAGCGTGTTCAACGCCTTCCTTCCGTTTTGCAAAACCTACCTGACTCCTCTGACGGAACAACCCTTGCTGTTCGGACAGGTGACTCCTCCCGTGGACGCGGCCGTGGACGGGGACGTGGCCGCGTGCGTTCTTCTGGACCAGGACGTGGCTCCTCTTCTCCTGCTGATACTACTGAACAACGCTTTTGTACCTTCTGTAAGCGTACCAATCACAATGAAGATCGTTGCTGGATAAAGCATGGGAAGCCAGCCTGGGCGAATCAAGTCACCACAGATCAGCCTGACATTGCCACTACTTCTGCACCTCCGTCTGCCAATTGGATCTGATCGGAGTTTGAGAAACTACTACAGGCACGACTTGCTTCCTCTACCGAGGCCCCACTGATGGTAGCACTGCTCTTCTGACTCAGTCTGGTAAAAACACTTGGGTGATCGATTCGGGTGCGACATCCCATATTTCTGGCAATCCTACATTATTTTCTCATTTACATAACACTACTGTTATACCTCCTGTTACTCTGGCTGATGGCTCTCAAACACCGGTTACTGGTTTTGGTGATATATGCACTCCAGGATGTCTGCCTCTGCGCTCTGTTTTATATGTTCCTAAGTTCCCTATAAATCTGTTATCTGTCAGTAGAACTGTGAAGAGCCTTCACTGCTCTATTACATTTGACCCGGATGGTATTGTTTTTCAGGATCTGCGCACGAGGACGAAGATTGGTTCGGGCCATGAGGGACTAGATGGTTTATATTACTTGGATGTTCCAAAGACTGCGGCGTATCTGACATCTTCTGTGACTGGCATCCAGTGGCACTATCGTTTGAGACACCCGTCGACAGCCAAATTAAAACACTTACTACCTCATATTTCAGATTCTGTTTTTCATTGTGAAACTTGTCAATTGGGCAAACAAACTAGAGCAACTTTTTCAAAGAAATTATGTATTGGTTCAAAACAGCCATTTGATATTATACATGCTGATGTTTGGGGACCTTGTTCTGTCTCGAGTATATCTGGATTCCGTTACTTTCTGAGCTTTATTGATGATTTCTCTAGGACCACCTGGATTTTCTTGCTAAAGGATAGGTCTAATATTCTTGAGACTATTACTGCTTACTTTGCTGAAATACGTACCCAGTTTAGCAAACCCATAAATTTTGTTTGCACTGACAATGCTCTTGAATTCATGCAATCCTCGGTCAGTAGTTTTTGTCGCAAACTGGGTACTATTCACTAAACCTCCTGTGTCTACACCCCGCAACAAAATGGAGTCGTCGAATGCAAGAATCGCCACCTTCTTGACATTGCTCGTACTTTACTTTTTCACTATAATGTTCCCCAGTGTTTTTGGCCTGAAGCTATTTCTACTGCGTGCTATCTCATTAACCGAATGCCATCTTCTGTTCTTAGGAATCAAATCCCTTATCAAATCTTGTACCCTGATGCGCCCTTATTTTCTGTTCCTCGTATTTTTGGGACCACTTGCTTTGTTAAAAACCTACATCCTGGTTTAACCAAACTTGATCCCCGTGCCATCAAGTGTGTCTTCTTAGGGTACTCTAGGACTCAAAAAGGGTACCGCTGTTATGATCCAGTTTAAAAAAAATGGATGGTCTCGACTGATGTTGTTTTCTTCGAGCACATGCCATTCTATTCTTCTGCTGGGTCTGCCCTTACGTCAGATTTATTAATGGAGACACCATTACCGATGATTGATGATTCTGATTTCCTTGATACTGTTCCTGCTGCTGCTACTCCTCAGCTGAAAGTTTATCAAAGAAGACCGAAGACGACAACTCCCTCTATGGCCCCTCTAGAATCTTCTTCCTCAATGCCAGATCAGTCATCACCTCAGGTATTCTCTGACTTAGATATTCCTATCAGTTTAAGGAAAGGAACTAGAACATGTACCAAACATCCGATTGGGAATTTCTGTACTACTGCTCACCTGGGGACTAACTTTGCCAATTTTACTGTTGCTCTTTCTGCTGTTTCTATTCCTAAAAATGCTTCTCAGGCTCTTAAACATCCATCTTGGCGTCAGGCCATGGAAGCTGAGATGCAGGCTCTTACTGATCGTAACACTTGGGAGTTGGTTGATCCTCCCATTGATTGTTCTCCGGTTGGATGTCGCTGGGTGTTTACTATTAAATACCAACTAGATGGCACGATTGAGCGTCTCAAGGCTAGGTTTGTTGCCAAGGGCTACACACAGACTTATGTCGTCGACTATTTTGAGACTTTTTCACTCGTGGCCCGGCTGAATTCAGTTCGCATACTTATTTTTGTTGGAATTAATTCTGATTGGCCCTTATTTCAGCTTGATGTGAAAAATGCTTTTCTATATGGAGATCTGCATGAGGAAGTCTATATGGAACAACCTCTCGAATTTGTGCTTCAGGGGGAGTCCTCCAAAGTCTGTCGTTTGCGGAAAGCAATTTATGGCTTAAAACAAAGTCCCCGTGCTTGGTTTGATAAACTGAGCACCATTCTTCAGAAATTTCATTTTAGACGTTCTCAATCTAATCATTCTGTCTTTGTTAAACAGACTACTTCTGGCATTGTTATTCTGATTGTATATGTTGATGGCATCATTCTATCAGGGAGTGATCTTGCTGGCATTCATGCGACTAAACGTTATTTGGAGAAACATTTTGTCACCAAAGATTTAGGCACCTTGTGCTACTTTCTTGGGATTGAAGTTTCTCGGTCAGCCTATGGATTGTGCCTATCTCAGTGTAAATATGTTCTGGATCTTCTATCTGAAACAAGTCTTCTTGGTGCAAAGCCTGCTAGTACTCCTCTGAATCCAAACACCAACTGGGATGATGAGAATTCTCCTGCTTATCATGATCACCATCAGTATCGACGCATGATTGGCAAGCTCATCTATCTTACTGTCACTCGTGCTGATATCACATCTACAGTTGGACTTGTTAGCAGATATATTGACAAACCCCAACAATGTCACTGGGATGCAGTCTGTCACATTCTCAAATATCTGAAGAGCTCCCTTGGGAAAGGTCTGGTGTATAAAAAACATGGTAACTGTAACCTTGTTGGGTATTCTGATTCTGACTATGAGGGGAGCAAGGTCGATCGACGCTCCACCTTCGACTACTGTACTTTTGTAGGTGGAAATCTGGTTACCTGGCGTAGTAAGAAACAAACAGTTGTTGCTCGCTCGAGTGCTGAAGTAGAATATCACGCCATGGCGCATACTACATGTGAACTGTTCTGGATACGGAGCCTGCTGAAAGACTTTGGCTTTTCTGATTCTACTCCTATACCTATGTACTGTGACAACAAGGCTGCTACCTTTATTGCCAGTAATCCTGCCTTCCATGAACGAACAAAGCATATTGAGGTTGATTGTCACTTTGTTCGAGAAGCTGTCTTATCTGGCCAGATATCTACGCCCTACATAGATACCTCAGATCAAGTGGCTGACATCTTAACCAAAATACTTCTAAAGTCTAGATTCACTGCTATGATTGACAAGCTGGGCATGATTGACATCTATGCTCCAGCTTGAGGGGGAGTATTAGTATATACACTTTACTGTTGTTTTTACTTAGTGTATTTTGGTTATTTGTCTTTTAGTCACTTGTTTCTTTATCCCATATTGCTTATCTCTAAACGCTGTACTACTCTCTTGTCTTATAAAAGAGAGAGCATTGTATTGGTTTTATTCACTCAATAAGAAGCAATACTTTTCTATTCTAGACGTCCCATAGTGATTCCTCTTATCCTATATAAAGATGGAGTCTATGCCTGTATTTGTTATCTCAATAAAACAATCCTATTCCAGTCACATGGTATCAGAGCCTTTTGATCCGCCCTAATTCTCTCCTCCCTCCCATCCACCCCATCCACCTCCTTTCTCCCTTACGATCTGCTTCCCTGTTCCACACCATCACCCCGTCGCCTATCCTTCTCCCCCCTCCCTTGCTGTCCCCTCGCCGAGCCTACACTAACCGCTGCCACCCCCGCCTTCCCGCCCCGAGCCACCACTAACCTGCTGCCAAGTCCTCTTCTCCCAAGACACCGCCACATCTCATTCGCCAGCCATCCTCCACGCCCCTCCTCCCTACTGGTTTTCCGCCCGCCATCCATCAATCAACATCTTCTGCCCGCCGCAACCACTCCACAGCCCCGCATCACCCACAGCCACAACCATCCATCAATCAGCCCTGCACTGCTCGCAGCCACTCTGTAGCCTGCCTCCAATCCCCTTTTCCAAGCCGCCTATCTGTTCTGCCTACACCTATCCACAGCCACACCACCCTCCGACAACTTGCTCACCTGTAACCCCTCCTAATCCTCCCCACAATTCACCAGCATTCCCCCTCCCCTTCCAACCACATCTTCCTCTTCCTTGATCCCCGCCTTGATTCACTGTGTCTAGGCTGCTCCTAGTGTAATACGACCTTAACTCGGTTTGCCTTAAATCTTAGAAAGGGACTTGTTCCCTCCCATCAACCTTCGTCCGAGGTTGTCAAAACCGAACCAGTGAGTGAACCGGTAAGGCTTCTGGTTCTCGGTTCACTGGTTCAATCGGTGACGTCAACATGACACCATGAATTATTTTTATAACTTTATAATATATGAAAAGTCAAAGAAAAAGTAAGCAAATCTAGGAGTATATAAAAAACTAGCATGGAAATGACAATAATTCAATTTGAAAGTGCATTTCCCGTGTCAAATTATCAAGTAATCAAATAAACTTTCATTAACATCAGGAGATACCACGGTATAATTGGCATAAGGATATTGGAAACCTTATAGGAACATAAATATAGACAGTAGCACTAGGCTTTTGTATAGTCACTGACCTAGCAGGATGGTAGGAATATGTTAAAGAATGAGAAAAGGTAGGTAGAATATTTTTAACTATATGGAAATTACTAGAAGACTAGATGGAGAAGAAGAGAGGTACAAAGCAATTGCAAGAGGATCAATACAACAAAGAAAGGCAGCAACAAGTAGCAACAAAAACAGAAGCAAATGCTACAACAAACTATTGAAATAACATGAAAAGGAGGATAAGGAGGAATATAAGGAAGAGGAGGAATAGGGGAAAAGGGAGGAGGGTATAGCATGTACCTGCAACAACAACAAAATTCAGCAAAAAATACAACAAATCATTGGTCAATCTGACTCAGCCGGTTTAGTAAAAATCGGACCGGTTCGACCGGTCGGTTCACCGGTTCTTGACCGGTTCAAAGGGATTTCCGGGTTTGGGGCCAAACCGAACCGGTATAGGCACCGGTTCCCTATTCAACCGGTTGAACCGACCGGTTCGGTTCTGTTCGGTTCTGATAACTATGCCTTGTCACATATCGTTCTAAATTGATGATTTGGCGTTGTTTTATTAAAAATCTTGCAACCCATGATTTGGGTTTTTGAACTCTGCTACTGTTATTTAAGGTGATGCTTCACGCCCCTCTGGACTGAGCTATTGCTCTACCACATTTTTCTATAACTTGTGTGGTCTGAGCAATAACCAGATTCCAACATGGCCTCTAATGATAACTTAAGAACTTCGTGTGACCACTGTAAAATTGGATGGTTCCAACTACCATAAGTGGTTAGCTTCCTTTGAGTTGTACGTCAAGGCCCAAGGCCGGTACTCTCATCTTATTACTAGCTCCTACTACTCTTGTCGAGAATGTTGATGAGAAAACTAACGTTCCTGTGACTTGTGGGTCAAGGATGACTCGGGGGTGATGACCTAGATGGTCAATAATGCAAAACAAAAAATAAGTCAATCTCTTTTAAGACTCCCAATGGCTAAGGCTATGTGGGATCAGCTATCTCATGTTTACTCACATTAACAAACGCCTACAATGTGTTTGAAAATTTTAAAAATTTGGCTTAAAAGAATTCTCTAACGATATTTCTGTAGAGGATTACTATAATCAATGATGTGCTTTGTGGGATGAATATGAAGTGTACCATCCCCTGACCTCTGACATTACTGAAGTCCAAAGACAACATAATGAACTGCAACTGGTGTAGTTCTCGTTGGGCTACCTGCCTTTTCTGTAGGAGTTGTGGGTCAGATCCTTTCCAATGATCCTTCTAAGCTACGAGATGTCCTAAAACGGGTCCTATGCCTACCGTCTGTTTCTTCTTCTACCATTGGTTCTACTGAGGCGTCAACTCTTATAGTACGATCCTGATATTCTAGCAGTGGCAGAGGCTGTGGCCGTGGTTGTTTTGGTTCGTCAAGACCTGGACGTGGCGAACCCCCTTCTGCATTGGGACTTGGTCAACCCTCCACTAGACCTAGCAGTGCTCCTCCTGTATCTCGCCATCGTAACTTTTCTAGGCGCAATAATCACAATGCGGATAGTTGTTGGGTGAAACGTTGCTACCCCAACACATGGGCGAATCAGGCGCCTACTGACTACTCCGAGGACGAACTGGCCCAAATCTCCACTCATAGAATTAAATGTCCGATTTCGATGTCGTGTCCGATGGCCCAGAAACAGAAAATTTTCAAAATTTTGCACAAAATTATGATATTTACGGCCCTAACGATTTCGACGACCAAATAAGCGAATTAAATCATGAAAATTTACCAAGATGATCTGAACGCCAAGATCTACTCAAATATGCAATAATATTTCATATTGGATATGTGTGGGGGGGTCTCCCACATTTGTAAGTGAAGGAAGCTGAACAATTTCGATAGAATTTCGATGGCAAAATGAATGAATTAAGCTTTGAAATTCTGCTAATACAAAGTCTAGACATAAACACACTAAATTATATAATAAATTTATATGTTTAGAGGTTAGGGTGGGATCCATCATCTCTTGATGAGTGAGTGCACAAATGAACAGAAATGTCAAGTCTGCTAGACAGTTAGACTAAGTCTGTTACAAACTTACAAATTTCAAGTTAAAACAACTAGACTTTAAAACTTACAGTTACAACTTACAAGTTACAAGTGCAACTTGCAAGCTTACAAATTAGAACTTATAATATATAAAACAAATTAACAACTAACAAACTTACACATTATGATGTTCCATAAGTCTTGCGGAGTAGTAAACTAGGAGTCCAACAATCCTAGTTGAAGCTTGAGTGTCGTGGTGGTTGTTGTCCTCGTGGTGGTTGACGATACATATTCTCATTGATTCTATCAACGTATGTTGCCCAACTCATATCATTCCTGTATACTTGGTTATATGTCTGAATGTGTTCTTGGCTGAGTTGTACGGGCGCTCGCCCAGGCGGCCCAGGCGTTCACCTAGGGTCCCAATCCCAGGCGCCCAGCCTAGTTAGGTCTCTGGGCGGCCTGGGCGGACCGGGCGGTCGCTTGGGCGGCGCCTAGGCACGCCTAGGCTGCTGGGCTTTTTTTATATTTTTAATTAAGTTATTTACTGATTTGTGTTTATTTATATACTAATTTTGTTATTATTTAATCATCTACTTATTTAACTTTATTTATCAACTGATTTAACTTTATTTATCAACTGATCTGTATTTATTCATCTACTATTTGTATTTAGTTATAACTGATTCATGAATTAATTAATCATCTACTGATTTATATTAGTTTATCAACTGATTTGTATTTATTCATATACTGATTTGTATTTATTTGTCTACTGTTTTTTATTTAGTTTTCTACTCATTTGAATTTATTTGTGTACTGCTTTTGAAATTACATAATCATCTACTGATGTGTCTTTATTTATCAACAGATTTGTATTTACTTATCCACTTAACATTATTTATTCATCTACTTATTTGTATTTATTTATCTACTGTTTTTTATTTAGTTATCTACAGATTTGTTTTTATTTATGTACTGATTCTGATATTATTTAATCATCTACTCACTTAACTTTATTTATCAACTGATTTATCAACTGATTTGTATTTATTGTATTTATTCATCTACTATTTGTTTTTATTTATGTACTGATTTAGGAATGAATTAATCATCTACTGATTTATATCAGTTTATCAACTGATTTGTATTTATTCATCTACTTATTTGTATTTATTCATCTACTAAATTTATCCGTTTACTGTTTTTTATTTAGCTATCTACTCATTTGAATTTATTTGTGTAGTGCTTTTGAAATTATATAATCATCTAGTGATGTAACTTTATTTATCAACTGATTTGTATTTATTTATGCACTTAATTGTATTTATTCATATAGTTATTTGTATTCATTAATCTATGGTTTTTTATTTAGTTATCTACCGATTTTTGTTTATTTATGTACTGATTCTGATATTATTTAATCATCTACTCATTTAACTTTATTTATCATAAATTTTACATGTATCCATTAAATTAATATATATATATATATATATATATATATATATATATATATATATATATATATATATATATATATATATATATATATATATATATATAAGAAAACGCCTGGGCGCCTAGGCGGCCTGGGCGTCCCCAGGCAACACCTGGTCGCCTAGCCGCCTATACAACCATGGTTCTTGGTAGATCTCATCAGACACAAGCTGCATCATCCTGTGTTTTGGAAAAAAACTCCTCAAGTGCTTTTGCTTGATCGATATATAGTTGTGAAGCAACTGGAGCCGGAGGATCAACAACTAATGGAGGAACATACAAAGCATCACGGTATCCTTGCCAAGTTTGCCCACCATCATTAGATTCCATATGAACATGTTGTTCAGTATAAGAATAACCTTGCAACTGTGGGTCATTGTATCCATATCCATACATATAACCTGGTTGTATACCTCCAGAAGAAGAATAACCACCACCATAATTCCCATGACTCCCACCATAACTATAGCCATAATTATAGGGATCTTGTTGTGGTGGTTGTGCGACTGCGGGTGCGGGTGCGGGTTTTGTTTGTGCAGAAGGGTACCCAAATAAAGAATCAACAATAGAAGATGAATCCCTATCTGAAATGCTAATGCTCCCAACCAATTCAGCCTAATCAGAAATATAATCACTTTGGTATTGAGGAGCTGGAAGAATAGCTAGAGGTGGTGGTGACGGTGTTGGACCTTCTGGTGTGCCAATATATTCTTTTGTACCTCTAGTTTTTCTTCTTTGGAATGTACTATCAGCAAATGGAATTTGAGTTTCAGCAGGTGCAACTTCAGCCCTAGGTTCAGAGAGATAAGGTCGATTATCATCATCATTCACAAATCCTGGACACTCTTCATTATTATCATCACCTTCTTGGTCACCATCATCATCATCAACAACACCATCATCATCATCATCAGCACCATCATCATCATCATCATCATTATCATCATTATCATCATCATCATCATCATCAGATTTGGAAGAGTGGCTAGTAGTACGAGTTCCACCTTCTTCAATTGCCTGTTCAATATCCATCTCATCTTGAATGTGCTCTTCTTCTTCAATTCTTTGTACATGGATGCAATCTCTTCTAGTTGTCTCTTGTTCTTCTCTAGTACTAGGAATAAATGTTGCCTCCACAGTGGGATCTGGCCTGCCATCATTGTCTAAAACTGGGGCACCACCAATTTCATTCATCCATTGCTGCAATGGATTATCCTCTGGATCAACATTGTCATCACCACCACCAAAGGTAAAAGCAATATCAATTGGATCATGGATAACATAAAGGTCCACTTCTCTAAATTCTAACTCTCTAAGGTCTTTTGTCCTCAACCTCATGTTATAGTGAACATATACCAAGTCATTTAGACGTTGTGCACCAAGTCTGTTTCGTCCTTTGCTATGAATGAGGTTGAATGTGGACCAATTTCTTTCGCAACCACCTGCAACAGCTGTCTGTGATAGAATTCTCACAGCAATGCGACGATGCTCTTCACAACCTGTGCCATGCCATGACCACCACTCACATGGAACAACTTTTTCTCTATCAACAATAGCACTTGGATGCACAAAGCATCCAATGCCTTCTCTGAACCGCCTCAACTGCAATTGCAAAGTAACATGACAAGGTTAAGGGTAATTCTTAGAAAACAAGAGATGGCTAATCGATATATTAGATAGGAGAAACCCTGCTCCTATAAATAGGAAAACAAGGAAGCGTACAGGACATAAGACAACCCTAATGGGCCAAAACACTTAGGCCCATATTACAAACTAATAATTAAACACTAACTAAATAACTCTCAAAACTCCCCCTCAAGCTGAAGTTGGGAGAATCCCAAATCAGCTTGCAAACAGAGAGTTGGACTAAGAAAACAAAGAAACAGAATAAAAAGATAAACCAGGCCCATACAAAAACTGTCTCCCCCTCAATATTACATTAAAGCACTCAAACACTCAGAAACTCCCCCTCAAGTAGATACTCCAAGCAAGCAGGTAGGTCGCAGAAGCTTCTCGATCTTCTGGAGCAGAAATAAGCAGCATCACAATCATCTGGAGCAAAAGATGGAATAGCTGATAGGCACCAAGGTCTTCATCAAAGTCGTAGTCATAGTAACCAGAGAGTGTTGGATCACAGTAGCAGTAGTAGTCAACGTACAAATAAAGTACGGACGGGCCAGAAAGTGCTGGCACATAGTAGCAGAAAGTCGACGTGCACGCAAGGCACAGACAAGCAGAGAGTCGACGTGTCAAAAACACGGACATGCCAGAGAGTGCTGGCGCACAGAAGTAGAGAGTCAACGTGCAACTAAGGTACAAACATGCCAGAGAGTGTTGGCGCACAACAACAAAAGTCGACGACATAGGCAGATAGAAGACCAGTAGGCAGAGTAGCAAGCAAATAAATAACTCCAATAGACGAAGCTCCATGTAAAGTCAGCAACAAATTTCTTCATCATCTTCCCTCTTCATAAAGTATCCATCACGGTAGCAGACGTCAAAGTCCAGATAGTGCTGGTCCACAGTAGGAAGTCAACGTGCAAATAAACTAGGTCCACAATAGCAAATAGAATGTGCTAATCATAGCACAAGTAGCAAGAACGACGTCCGAATATGCAACTTCATAGCAGCAGTCGAGGTAGATGACGAATAAGAAATAATAGCAGCAGTACAAGAAACCATATATCAGCAGAATAAAATTCTTCTTCTCTCCATCTCTTCTCTATTTCTCCCCCTCACACCAACCACGGAAGAATCAGGAGTGGTTGGGGTGGACAGACAAAGCAACACCCGGAAAGAAACATATAACGTAGCACTGCCGGGGGGTTTGGGGGACGCGGCCCCCCAATTAGGGGGTCGAGGAGAGGCCGCCCCTCGCGGGGGGTCGGGGGCAGAGCCCCCGAAAAAAAGATCCACAATGATTTTTCAGATGAAAATCGAGTACAATTCTTCACAGAAATGAACATCATGACAGATAAAATCCATATAAATTTGCACTAGTAAGTCACAAGAATTTCGCAACCAGATTTAATTCTCAAATCAATATCCAAGCATAACATGTCTCTAGTTCAGATGGGTGAGAACTAGAATGAACCCCACCTCAAGAACAATGCACAAACAGCAGCAAGTGAAATAAATTGACTGGTGAGTAAGGGAAGCATCACCTCCAACGAGCATTAATAAAATGAATGAGATCTTGTCAGCTTTAGAAGCTGTTACAACAGCTTGTCCATGAACCCGTCCAATTCTTCTTGCAACAATAACAATTGCCGGAGAACCGGGTTTGAAGGTTGGTACGGTCGGCGGACTGCTGCTGGAAGGCCACCTTTGAGGAAGAATGGCTGTGCGGAATGCGGAAACAGCCAACGGAATCGGATGTGTAAAAAAAAAAGGTTGGAAAAGCAAGATGAGTCAATTCCCTGGAGAGCGTGAGGGTCTCCACACCCGGGCGGCGACCGAAGAAGCGGATGGCGTTGTCCAGGTGGAGTCGTCCAGTAGCTCGGCTTGGCCGAACAACATGATGGAGCGCGCGTTGAGCCGCTGTTCCTTCTGGGTGGTGTCGGTACAGGTTGACGTCGACAGGCCATCGACGAGAGACCGCACAGTGGAGAAGGAGCTCGATGCGGTGAGGTTAGAGACGGCGGCGGACAGCACCAGGCGGTCCAGGTGGTGATCCGGGGTCAGCGCCGCCGTGCGGCAGATGTCGAGGATCTTGTCCAGGTCCTTCTCGGATTTGAGAAGCATCAAGGCGGCGCGTGTCTTCTGGAGATTGCTCAGGACGCCGTCGGGGTTGGAGGGATTCAACACGGTAGACGCTGAAAATGCCGGAGGAGGAACCTGGCGGTGAAAGCCATTTGATTTTGATGGCGATAGATTTAGGCAGGGCCAGAAATTGCATGCTAATATGGAGAAAAGCGGTTGAAAGGAAAATTGCCCGACGGGCGGCCAAGCCAGAAAGATGGCAGTCGCCCGCAGGCGGAGACAAATATTTTTGTGTCTTCTAGGTTTAAGGTTATGGATCACTGCTCTGATACCATCTTAGAAAGTAAAAGAGGGCTGTGCGTTATATTAGATAGGAGAAACCCTGCTCCTATAAATAGGAGAATAGGGAACCGTACAGGACATAAGACCACCCTAATGAGCCAAAACACTTAGGCCCATATTTCAAACTAATAATAAAACACTAACTAAATAACTCTCAACAGTAATAAAATCTGAATTTATTCTCAATAAATAATAATTTCGAACTATATGTATTACCGGATCCATAATAATCACCCTCTCTTCAGATGTGGTGACAAGTTTCTCTACAACTTCTTTAATAGCTGCCATGAAGTCACTCTTGAACCCTAACTGGTATTTGTATTGGAATCTAGGGTTCAAGTAGTGGGCTACAAGACACTAAGACATAGACATGGCTATAGGTAAAATTGTATGTGTCAATTGTCAAGTATCAACTATTAAGAAATAGTTATGTCTATAATTATTGAATAAGTATCAGTTATGCTCACCAACTTTGTGTATAGGGTGTAAAAGCATTTTCTCCCACCGCTTCCTTATAATTTTCATGTATTGGGCATTTCCTCTTGGAATAATTTTCAATATTGTCTCCATCATTGTCATTGCTTCATACAAGTAGGGTATGGTTGGTGACTTATTTCCATCCACCAACCTAAGCACCTTCATTATTGGTTCCATGATCTTAAGAATTTTAGTAACTCTCTCCTTAAAGCTCCTACTGTTGACAAGGTCTTCTATCTTGGCCCCTAGTGCTGTCTTACTTTCCTTCATTGAACCCCATTCAACTCCAGCAAATAATTTTCTCAATCCATCCCTCTTTGACTTCAGGCTTTGCAGTGCCAAAAGATTAGAAGCAAAACGGGTGACTCCTGGCCACACCAAGTCACCACCACAATACTCCTTCCTCCTTGTAGTAGCTAAAAGAAATGAGCGATTGTATATGAAGCGTGTGATTGTCCTGGCTTCAATGAACAAATTCTTTACATGTGACAACCCACCTACATTTTAACAATCCAGAGCTTGAAATCAAATAATGGCACTATGAGACTATAAGAGTATGAGTCATTTGGAATTGGAAATTGGAATAATTGGAAATTGGAATACAAGGAGACAAACAAACATATATGACTCACCTATATCTTTCAGAATTAAATCAATGCAGTGAGCCGCACAAGGAGTCCAATAGATTGGATACTTATCCATCAAAGACTTTCCAGCCTTCTTGAAATTGGATCCATTATCAGTTACAATTTGAACCACATTTTGCACACCAACTTCTTTGATATATCTGGTCATCAATTTAGATATGTATCTAGAAGTCCGAGCCTCACTAGAAGCATCAACAGATCCAAGGAAAATGGTGGATCCATTACAGTAGGCAAGAAAGTTGATGATTTGTTTTCTATTTCCAGATGTCCAACCATCAACCATTAATGTCACACCATAATTTTCCCACCTACAACAAACATTACAAAAGTAGAGTTAGAAACTCAAAGTCTTCAAAGAGGCAACAATCAAGAGTGGACAATAAAGAAAGAATCTTAGTGCCTTAGTTACCTTTGTTCTTTATCATCAATCCATTTTTGGATCTCCACTTTTTGTTCAGGAAGGTATACATTCATTAACTCATATGCAGTGGGGGCTTTAACACCCGATCAAGCCTCCCCTACAGTTCTCAAGAGGTGTTGTAGATATGGCTCAATAGCCACGTGTGCAGGGATCCCATGGGTAAAGAAGAATTTACCCACTGCTTTGCCAACCTTGTTCTTTGCACCAGAAAACATAGATTTCAGCTTCTGTTGTACTCACTGTATTAAAAAACGGCCCAGGCGGCCGCTTAATCAGCCAACACCTTCAGCCGCTTAATTTAGCCTATAAGCACCCGATTAATCATTTTGAAGAAAATCACCCACTTTTTGTCCGCTTCACCCGCTTTTTTCCCGCTTTTTGTCCGCTTTTTTCCCGCTTTTTGCCCGCTTTTTTTTTAAAATCTACTGGAAGCATGTAACATTAATTAATTACATGGTCCAAGTAGTGTTGACTATAATTTATGAAATTTGTATGCATTTAAGTGTTCTATGATATACCTAGTCCTAATTTAGAATGCATACTTTGTGTGTAAGCCCTAATAATAGGGTACTTCTGTAATGTGTCTAAGTAAATATCATATTAGTATGTTATACTTCTAAAGCATGATTTATTTTACTGATTTCCTTGCTGCTTTCAGTGATTACTGATTGATACTACTGGTTAGCATTACTTTTTTGGTGCAATACTGATTAATTGTTTCCTAGTAAAGTATTAAATCAATAATTGATAGTTTGTTATTTACAATATTACTGATCTGCTTGCTGATTATAGTGATTAGAAATATTGAGTAGTAGAAAAGCATTGATTAATACTTAGTTAATTACTGATTTGCTGATTAGATATGTATAAAAGTTCCTTAGAAATATAATTTTTATATACACATGTGTAATTTTGTGTAAAATATATAAGCATTTAGGCACCTGCTTTTTCAAAAATCGCCCGCTTAATCGCCCGCCTACCGCTTAATCGGTTACAAGGTGCCGTCCGCACGCCTCCCGCTTCTCGCTTTTTAATACATTGGTTGTACTGGTTTTGGCCTTCTCATACCTGGCTCATCTATGTCTACAACCAACCTCCCTCTTGTGCTTTGAGATTTGAACATGCTATCAATTGTCCCTTTCTTTCTTTCTTTTAACTTGGGCATCCCTATTACTGTCATCTCCTAAGTCAACCACGGGGATGGATGCTCTTCCTGATCGGGAACCAGTCGCACGACCTGCACCACTGCCTCCACCATGCTCAAAAACAGATGGGCCAATGCCCCTCCTATATGCATCATGTTGTTCTCTCTCCCATGCTTGCTTTTTGGAATCTCTAAGCGCCCTGCGATACAAGCGACGTTGTTGGGAGGTGATATAACCTTCAGGATAATCTACATCCGAGTCAGACTCAGCAGAATAACCTCCTCTCCCATATTCAAAGAGGGTATCAACATAGAGTTGATCAAGTTCTTGTTGATGTTGACGAATGTTTTTCTTCTGATTCATCATTTCCCGGAAGTCGTCCCTTAGTCCTTGAGGGCATTTCTTGCACATGGCCACGTTCCTGTCACCACCAACAATGTGGGATTTGAATCTTGTAATCCCCCACCCCCTATCTTCTTGTCACAATATTTGCAAATTACTTGTTGCTTAGTACCATGAACTTGATCACAATGACCCCATGCAAAATCAGTGGCCTTTCTACCACCTTCATCATTTCTCCTTCCACCTTCACTATCACCAGCTGAAGAAGCCATCTACTGCAATTTTGAAAATTAAAAACATGAATAAACCATCAAATCAAGTCAACACATGCACATAATAAACCCTAAAGCCTAAAATTGCATGTTAGAAACTTAGAAGTTAAAAGTAGAACTGAGTACTTCATCATTTTTATTTTAATTAGTTCATTTATATATATATTTTTTTAAATTTAAGGTCTGAAATTAATATTTAAATTGGTATAAAAATAAAAATAGAAGTTACAATATTGAAAACACCGAAATTAGTTAACATATATTGTATTAGTCTAGTATTATAATACATTTTAGGCTTTATAGGTGTAAAAATACAAAAAAAAGAAAATTAAAGGTCTGAAATTAATATTTAAATTGGTATAAAAATAAAAAATAAAGTTACAATACTGAAAGCTCTGAAATTAGTTAATATATTTTGTATTTGTCTAGTATTATAATATATTTCAGGTTACATAAGTGTAAAAAAAAAAGAAATTTCATTAAAAAAAGCCTTTTTAGCCATTTTTTGGTATACATATGAAATATATTGATTGCATTTTCAAAAATAAGTATACACATACGTATTTCACACTATAGTTTCTTAGATCTACAAGTTTCACTTCAAGATCTTGAGTATTTTAAGAGAAATGTCATTCTGAAATTTAGGATTTTCGGAGTATTTATTAAGATAGGTATAAAAGAGAGTAGAGGTACAAGGGGGAGGAGTAGATGGGCTAGGAGAGGTGTAACATACCTTAAAATCAAGTAGAGCAGCCTCCGGGAGCAAGAAATCTCAAGAAAATCGCCAAACAAGCAAAAACGCAGCTCACCCAGCCAGCGGAACACTATTTCGCGATACGAGAGTTGCGTCCTGCACTGATTTTGCGATTTCAAGGCCCAAGTTGAGCTTTTTGCACCGAAAGACCCCCTGTTTTCCGAAATTTCGATGACAACTGCGAAATTTTGGCAAAATTGCGGACCAGTCTCTGCGTACATGCGTTTCGATGTCCGATTGTAAAAAAAATGAAATTTCGATCGAAATTTTGTTCCATGCCTCCACTGCTTCTGCGGATTTGATCTGAGCTGAATTTGATTTTTTTTCCTAAGAACGACTTGGCTCTACGCTCGGATGGTGATTCCGCCTTTTTAGCTTCCTCAACTCCTTATGGTAATAAGAAATGGCTATCAACTCAGGTGCTTCTACTCATATTTCTGGCAATTCGAAACTATTTTCTAGTATGACTTGAGTCCTACTCTCCCACCTGTCACTGTTGCTGATGGCACTAAAGCCCCAGTTCATGAGGGTGGTAATATTCTTTAGTGGCACTACAGATTGGGACATCCATCAGCATCCAAGCTCAAGCATTTGATTCCTTCTGTATCTGAATAACTGTGAAGCTTGTTAGTTTGGAAAGCAAACTCAATGTGTGTTTACTAGAAAAATGACCATGTCTTCAAAATCTATTTTTGAATTGTTCATGTTGATGTATGGGGACCATGTTCTGTCACAAGTATAACTAGATTGCGTTACTTTATGACCTTTATCGATGACTTATCTAGGGCCATTTTGTTGTTTATTCTTGAAGACAGGGCACATATTCTTGACACTATTACTGCTTTCTTTGTTGAGATTAAGACTCAAATTAATAAGCCCATCAAAGTTTTTAAGACAAACAATGCCCTTGAATTCATGCAACTGTCCGTTAGCCCTTTTTGTAAAAACCTTGGCACCATCCATCAAACCTCCTATTCTTACACTCCTCAGCAGAATGGTGTTGCCGAGCGTAAGAATAACCATCTTCTTGAAGTTTCCCGAACTCTTATGTTTCACTATCATGTACCTAAGTCTTTTTGGGATGATGTTGTCTCCACCGTATGTAATCTGATCAATAGAAGGTCCTCATCTTTCTTAAACAACCAAGTTTCATATAGTGTTTTGTACCCGAAGCTCCCCTATTTTCTATGCCACCTAGAATTTTTGGCTATACTTGTTTTGTACGAAATCTTCAGACTGGGTTAGGCAAACTTGATACAAGATCTACAAAATTTATCTTCTTGGGGCACTCACAAACTCAAAAGGGGTACAAATGTTATGATCTGAATACTAAGAAATGAATTGTTAGTGCGTACGCCGTCTTTTTTGAAGATAGTCCATATTTTTGCTATGGGTTCGACTTTGTCTCCAGATCTACTCGTTGACACTCCTGTTCTCGTAGGGCCAGCCTCTCCAAAATATGTTGTTCCTGCTATCCCTCAAAGTTTATCAAAGACGCTGCAAGACTACAACTCCCTCTATGGGCCACCTCAACCAATCCCTCATCTTTGTCTGCAGATCACGGCAACAATCAATATACTCTAACTTGGATACTCCGATTAGCATAAGAAAAGGGGTGCACTCTTGCACTTTACAACCTATCCACAATTTTTTTTCTGATTCTAATCCCGGTTCAAGTTTTGCAAATTTTACTACTGCTCTTTCCATTTTTTGTGTTCCTAAAACTGCGACTGAGGCCTTAACTCATCCTGTCTGGTGTCGTGCCCTGGAAGTGGAAAAGGAGGCTTTACATTCACAATAGACATGGGACTTAGTAGATGCTCATGCTCATGTTTCACATGTAGGCTGTTATTGGATGTTTACTGTGAAATATCAACCTGATGGCATGGTTGAACGCCTTAAGGCCCGTCTTGTTGCTAAGGGCTACGGACAAACTTATGGCGTGGATTATTTGGGATTTTTTTGCTTGTTGCTCGTCTTTACTATGTTCGAATTCTTATCTCTGTTGCTGTTAATAAAAGTTAGCCTCTTTTTCAACTTGATGTTAAAAATGCTTTCTTATATGGGGATCTGCATGAGGAGATGTATATGGAGCAACCTCCCAAATTTGTTTCTCAGGGCGAGTGTTCCAAAGTATGTTGTCTCAAGAAAGCCATTTATGAACTAAAATAGAGCCCACAAGCGTGGTTTGATAAATTAAGTTAGATCCTTGCTAAATTTGACTTTTGACGCTCGCATTCTGATCACTCAATTTTTGTAAAAACACTACTATGGGAATATTCATTCTGAATGTGTATGTAGACATCATCCTTTCTGGGAGTGACCATCAAGGTATTCAGTATACTAAGGAATACCTACAAAAGCACTTTATTACAAAAGATCTAGGAAAACTGCCCTATTTTTTGGGAATTGAAGTATCACATTCCTCTTGGATTTTGTTTATCTCAGCGCAAATATGTTCTTGATCTTCTACACGAAATTGGCATGTTGGGTGCAAGCCAGTTAGCACACCTCTGGATCCCAATACAAATTGGGATGATGATTTTTCTCCTTCCTACTCTGATAGCAAGCAATATAGAAGACTTGTAGGAAAACTTATTTACATGATTGTTACTCGTGTAGCTGTTACATTAGCTGTTAGACATGTCAACAAGCATCTTGATAAAACTCGACAATGTCATTGGGACGCTGTGTGCCACATTATCAAATACATAAAAATCCGTCTTGGAAAGGGTCTTCTATAAGAAAAGAAGGGGAACTGTAAGATTACTGATTTTTCTAATTCTGACGATCTTGGCAGCAGGATTGGTCGTAAATCTACTTTAGGTTACTACACCTTTGTAGGTGGTAATCTTGTCACTTGGAGAAGTAAGAAGCAAACTGTTGTGGCGAGATCCAGTGCTGAAGCTGAGTATCAAGCCATGGCTCTACTACTTGCGAGCTTATGTGGGTTCAAGGCTTATTAAAGGAGTTTGGGGTCTGATTCTGAACCCATGCCTATGTATTGTGATAATAAGGTATCCGTCTTCATTGCTAGTAATCCCACATTCCATTAGCGCACCAAGTACATTGAAGTAAACTGTCACTTCGTCAGGGAGTCTATTCTATCCAGGTGCATATATACTCCATACATTAGCAATGAGGATCTTTACAAAATCACTGCCAAAGACAAGATTCATCACCATGGTGGACAAGCTGGGCATGCACAATATCCATGCTCCAGCTTGAGGGGGAGTGTTAATATATTTATTTTTATGTTATTTATTTTGTGCTCTTTATTATCTTGTCCTTTTAACCATATTCATGAACTTTGTAGTTAGTGACTCCTATCCTATATAGGGTGGAGTCTATGCTTGTATTTGTTATCTCAATAATGTAATTCTATTCTAATCACAGATTCAAACACAAAAAATTACTGATTCTTGGCTAATGTGTGTTGATGTTAGTCTTCTTGATTTGCCTGCTTGATGAGCTGGAGATGGGCTTCTTTGAGGCCCCAAAGGGTTGGACCCTAAAGGGGACTTGGCCAGAGAACCCAAGTGTTTCTCCAGGTACACTGCTCATTAAGGCTAAAAGAAAAGGGACTGAATGAATGTAGGTGATGGAAGTTCCTTGGCAAGTGGGAGAGTATATGTATTACACTGTAAAAAGTGAGTAAGAAGTAGGATGATAAAAGCCAGTCATGAACCACATGTCAATCTTGCTGTAAAGGAAGGGGCATGCAAGATGTGTGGCTTGATGTAGTGATGGTTGATAGGCATGCAGCAACTATAGCTGCTTATGTGCTCTATCATCAGCCTGATAGAGTGATGGATAGCAAATGCTCTGAGTAGTGGAGATAATGGGATGACATAGGTGAGGCATAGCTTACTGTGGCTGAGCTAGTTTACAGGCCAAGGGGGTGCCTCTATTCATGTTGTTCAATGGCTACTTTTGTCAATGGTGGGGGCACATGATGAACTCCCTGTTGGCAGCCAATCATGAATAATTGATACTCTCTGTTAAAAAAGAAGAAAAGCTAGATGAGGGATAGAGGAATCTCAAAAAGATGAAAACCATGATGGGTGAAGGGAGAATGGAGTAATGGGAAATGATGTTGTGACTTGTTAGAGGGATGGAACCGTGGTTAGCATGCCAGTAACGTGCGGCTCTAATTCTACCTTACAACAGAGTACAGAAAGGAGATGGTTGGATTAGGCTCTAGATGAATCCTTTTTTCCTTCCACATCCATTTTAGATCAATATTATTTTCTCAATAAGATGCAAAGAGTCATCTCTCTCCAAATAAACTTTTTTCTACTTTTTCCCTTTTTAGCATTACTTTACTCTGTAGTGGTTCATGTCAGTTTTCGTTGCACGTGTAGTGGTGTAAATCATCTAGATCCTTTCATAGTTTATCCTTAATGCTATAGCCACTCCCACTTTATCTCTTATATAATCGTTTCAAGCATGAGTTTTATTCATCCATATAAAACAAACAAATATGGACTCAAACCTGATCCTTGATGTACGTCGTACCTCCGGTAGTTTTGACATTGGTAGTTGAGCTATTCTACATGCCTTCGATCAGCTCAGTATATTAGATGATCGCCCATTTCCTCCAAATTCCATCAAAGCACTTCCCCGGGCACTTGGTCCTATGCCACCTTTTAATCAATGAAAACCATATAAAGATCTCTTTTACTTTCTCTTTACTCATCCATATAACTCTATATCGAAAAAAAGTAGTGGTTTCTGGAATGTGGTCATTAAATTCATCCAGATTTCTTCTACTATGAATAAAGCTAGAAATTTGGCTACCTTTAAGGTTTGTGTTATCAAACCATACCTGGACACAGGAAAGTAAATTGTATCTGGCCCATGAATGTAGTAAATTAATGATGATATGCGTATTTGTTTGGGAGCATATAATAAGCTGACGCATTTGATAAGTGGAGTCTATGATTTAGGAGTGGGACGTATCCTCTAAGACAAGACCACTTATCTTTTCCAGTTTTCTTGGCTTCTCGTAAGCTAGTCGCAGCTCACGTAAAGTTATAATGAATTCCGAAATTGTGTGTGCACTTTTTCCTTATAAGCAACAAAGCATCAACGACTCCCAAATGATTGTGTGCTAGGAATTTTTTATGGGAGCACCATGACGCCAGTACAAAGTTGAGGCATGAGCAGAGGAGATTTTCCTACCATGCACCTTGGAGCTTTATTCTTAATAACCTCTGACAGATTCAAGACATGATATAAGTGACAGAGTAAACCACATGATTAATCACCACTACCAAGTTCCAACTAATAAAATCTTATAAAAGCAAATGCAATCGTACATAACGATGAACTGGCAACATCGAAACATGTTTCATCCTCAGACCACCCACGGCTGCAGCAATAGCACCAAGGGGTTGGATCTATAACTATACTGCAGGTAAGACTGTGTGTGGTAAATCCAACTACGATGAATCTGCTCAACTGTATCTCCTTCCATGGCAACCCCAAGAGGAACATGCAACAGAAGAAGTGCTCCGGCTAGGGATACCATCATGGTTGCATCGCCGCCCGCTAAAGGAACCTCCGACTACAAGTTGTAAAGGAGACGACTTTAAAATGGCTGTTTGAACCAGGGGGCTGTGTGAACAGGGAGGAAAAAGAATCAACCATCGGTGAACTGAAAATAAAGGCGGACTGAAGGGAAGTATGTAGGAGTACGCCCGTGAGGAGAGAGAGATGTTTGACGCGTGAAACACAGCTTTGTGGACGTTGAGGTGTTTCTCATCTGAGACTTGAATGCGATCCTAGGGTTAAAAAGTTGATTGTATTTGGACCCAAATACACTTGAGTGTATTCTAACCTCTCTCTCTCTCTCTCTCTCTCTCTCTCTATATATATATATATATATATATATATATATATATATATATATATATATCAATTGCTTCTGTGTCTGTGTCTTTAATGTTGCTGTTTTAAAAACTCTCTGACATAACTACACGCAATATTTCGATGTTAGCAATTGCTTCAAACAGAAGCACCTGTAACTGAGTACACAACAATTGATGTATACGCAGTGTGTAGATAATGTTAAGTTGCTATAATAATGATTTACAAGCTGCTGTTCTCCCGAATCTCCATTCATGACTTTGTATAAGTCAAACACTTGTTGGCTTTGATATTTTTGCTGAGCTTCTAAGAGGGAACAGTGATATATATATATATATATATATATATATATATATATATATATATATATATATATATATATATAAATTTCTCATATGTGACACTTTGGCAGAAAAAGAGGAAACTGAATTTCCTGAAAGTTTTGGTGAATATGCATGGCTGGAAAAGTTGGATGAAGCTCCAAATGGTTTTTATACACGAAGCGGAAAGTATACTGGCCCATCAATCCATATCTAGTGGACATCTTGTATCTATTATACGAGACAGAAGAATGTATTTTGACATTTGTGATAAAACTTTAATGAATTATTATCTATGTATCGGTGTGTTCTTTTACTTTTTTTTTAATGTAGAAGTTCATTGCATAAAATTAAACAGATTAGTATACGACCGCATACTAATCGGACCACATCATAGATGTGATAGAAAAAAAAGACAGAATCTGAAGCACCAGAAGTGCTGAATATATAGTGTCCCAAGGAACACGCGAGCATAACAAGCTAAGATAAAGGAAGAGTAGATGCAGCTAAGGGGGAGGCACCCGACAATAGGCCTTTATATTAAAGTGGTCTTCAGAAATCATTGGTCTCATCTAGAATTTCTTCGATAGTGCATATTTTCTGTGAGGCAGCGACCTGTCGAAGCTGAGACGGAAGATTCTTAATCTTTATTTAGAGCCTCGGTTCCCTGTACTTTTTGCCAAATGAAAATATGTGATACGTGTCATGGATATTTTTAATAAGTCTCGGAATGTCATGTAATCATTATTGATTTTTTGTTTATTTCTCTCGGTTCATATAGTCCAAATTAAGGAGGTCAAAAGAATTATGTGTTGATAGATATTGGGATGAATTGACTTAGCTAAAAAAACATACGTTGAAAGTCTAAATGGCTGCTAGAGGTTCGGCGTTAGTGAAGAAGTAATGGTCTATTAATATGTTGGATATGAGACAATGGATAAAAGATGTCGTGTGGTTTATCATTCTGAGTGTAGAGATAGCAAATGGATGGACCCTAAAATCTTATTTCAGTTCACATTATGGTCTGCGATGGTTTTATCGTATCAGATAAGCCAAATAAGAAATTTAAGTTTGAGCGGGCAGATAACTTTCCAGACACTATTGTATGGGTAAATGTGGCCTCGGTACAAGTAGCTTGTTTGGGTGAGTACCTGTTATGCTATCTCAATGTGATGTGGCAGCTAGTGTTTGCTTCGAGTTGTTGGAGGATATCCGTTTGGTAGGAAAATGGTTGAGAGGCCCTTTTTAGGAGGCTTGAACGTTTGCTCCCTATCAAAGGTAAATCTTGTCCAGTGGTAATGTGTGATAAAGTGTGTGGAATGTCGACATTAGGTCTGTTGTTGGATGGAAAGCCCACGACACCAGGGGTCAGTATAGAATCTGATGTTATTGGTATAGTGAGGTGCGATGTAGATGCTATTTTGAATGATGAATAAGTATGGTTAATGTATTTTGATAGAGGGGATGCCCCTTATGTTTGACTTCCACTATGGTTTTTTTTTTCTATGACTAACAAAGTGCACGTGCTAAGCACATGTTTTGCTATTAATATATTTCTCAAATAGAAGCTAATAAAAATATAAAACAAATAATTTAAACAATTATTGTCATCGATTTAATAAAAAAAATATAAAATTTAGTTGAAAGCAAAATGCTCGACATGTGTTGTCAACACATGTCTAATTATCGTGATGAATCATGTTTTTTTTAATCCTGATATTACTCTACTTGAAAGTGTCGAACACTAATCACTCACTTTTTTGAAAAATAGTTTTCTAAAAATCAACTAAAATAAGCTCTTTAATACACCTTAAATAAGAAAAAGGTACATATCACCTGAATCAAGGTGTTTAAACATCCTCTACCACCAACCAATATCATTATTTTAATAAAAAAATGAACATGAAACAATTAGCTAACACAAGCTACTCAAATAGAAGTGGTCAAAGCATTTATAATTACTTTTTAGAAAATAATAGAATCAAGTTGTTTGAATACATGTTGACACAAAAAGTAGAAGCAAATTTCACTAACCAATTTGTTTGAATAGCACCAACAACAACACCTGACCTCTCTTTCAGTCGAAACAGGTTGTTGAAATATCAATGGTTACTATCTTTGTACACTTTTGCCCGGGTTGCAGTTGGTAAAAAATAGAGACCAAATAAAAAATAACTGTCTTGATTAACTTGTTGACACAGTTCCAGGCAAAAGAGATAAACACACTAACTTCTCAATAAAAAATAAAAAAAAGTAGATAAGTGAACTGTTAATATAACCGTTGAAAATGTAGTCACACTTATAGGCAAAGTTTGACTAAAAACTTGTTAAAAAATTACACAGATGTTATTTTTAAATTTGTTAAAATTGATTAGTGAAGGAAGTTGCCCTGCTAACAAAATAGATTAGAAAAAAACCTTCAGTCAAACATGATGGTCGGAGTGCAAAGATTTGCCTTCAATTTTTTTTCTTGAGAAGTAGATGGAAAAACAAAATAGAGGCAAAGTGTTTGAAAATCAAATATCAATTGAAAAAAATAACCAACCAAATGAACTTGTCAACCTGTTTTGAGAGAAAAAGATAAAAACACCAACTGTATTGATTATAGGATCAATTTGATAGTGTGTGTGTGTATATATATATATATATATATATATATATATATATATATATATATATATATATATATATATATATATATAGACACACACATAGAGTCAGGTTAGAATACACTCGAGTGTATATGTCACATGAATACACTCAAGTGTGTTTATATATCAAGACTATTTTTTGTAAAATATAAACCATTGATCTTCACCGTCATACTATAACTAGGCTACATACAAATTTTGAGCCCATTTGGATGAGTGTAAGTCACTCATCCAAGGGCAACAAAATCGACGTTCGAAACTAATTTGAAATGCATAATTTTTGCTATCTTTATAACATGACCTATAAATGTTCAAATGTGCTCAAATTTTACGTATGAGCTATTCACAACAAGTTTAAAAAGATCAATGAATTATATTTTTGAAAAAAATATTGCATCATGAAAAACTACTTGAGTGTATTCTGCTCCGAATACACTCAAGTGTATTCTAGCCTATATATATATATATATATATATATATATATATATATATATATATATATATATATATATATAAACCAAAAGAAGCACATTGGCTTGCACTTGATAATCACCCGTGTGAAAAGAAATCGAACGTCGGCTGCTCAAATAGAAGAGGTCGCATGTCACTCTAACATATATTATCACATGCCAAGCCAATCAATAAAGCTACATAAAACATATCAAAACAAAAGTTAAAATTTTAAATATCAAAACAATCAACGGACATAGTGGAGAAGTAATAGACAAAGTTGAAGACATTTGATAGCTGGTTACTTAGTGAATGGATAAACACAAAGTCGGATAAACATAGAAACAAAATAACCAAGCTAGGTTAACCGTCTCTTATTCATATAGTACACATAGATATAGAAAATAAAAATTTGCAAGTAATATTATGTGATTAGGTTGATGAGTTCACAGTTGACCCATACTGACAAAATTTTAACTTAAAGTTGACTTAATCTGGGTTCATAATCAATAATCATAGTAATTTTCTTACAATGAACAGAAAAAACAATTTGATTAATTGTAAGTTGACTTATTATCAAGATTAAAATAAATTGATGATGTCTTAACCAATGAATTCAACAGAATTAACAGAGAGACAAAGTAATCGACACAACAATTCTAGTAAAAAAGCAACCAGACAACATATAAGAAAGAAGTAGGCAGACACACTGCTAGGAATAGCAGGCATGCCACCCGCTCTTCTTTATATGGTATATAGATAGTGATTGGTCTATCATCAGTTCTTTCCAAATACAGTCTCAATCTGAACATAATGTCACTCTGATTTTGTATATCATACATAAGGTATGAATTTTTATGTTGATGATGCCCCGACCTTCATAAATTTTTGGAGCATATATATTGTCCCGTTGTGCCTTATGAGTTTTATGTCCCATGTCTTTCCAAAGGAAGTCTGTTTTGATACGGTCAATGAACTTAATAATGTTTGAGGGTAGTGAAATACATTTGATAAAGTAGTAAGAGAGGTAAGTGAGTTGTTGAGGAGAATGAGTCTGCCTACAAGATCGAGGAAATTTGTCTTCCATGATGAAAGGAGGTTGTTGAGCTTGGAAATAATATGGTTCCAAATTTCTTTTGGCAAAGTGTATGGAGAAATTAGGATACCTAGGTAGGTGAAACAAATGACTCAGTCTTATAGCTAATAAGAGATTGAAATTGATGTTAGGTTTTAGTGCTATCATGTGTACCAATAATAGTGTCTTTGTGGAAATTTATTTTGAGACTTGAAATGTATGAAAAAACACCCAAGATATGAATAATACTGGTGATGTTAGAGTCCTCATGGTTAATGAAGATGATTGTATCTTCTGCATATTGGACTATGTTTTCCTTACATTCATTGGGAGTGAAAATGAGTCCGTGCATGACCCCTAATTCGATCATCTTAGTAAGGATATATGTGACAAGGATGAACAAATAAGGTGATAGAGGTTCGCATGGATAGAAACCCTTAATACTATTAAAGTAGTTAAAAGGTGTACCATTGATAATGGTCAAGAAGCAACACATACTGATGTGAGATTTGATCCAATGTATCCATCTAGCAGGGAAACCATATCCTTTCATGCAGTTCATGAGATAGTTCCAGTTAATGTTGTCAAATGCTTTCTCAAAATCTAGTTTGATGGCTAGTGGGGAGTTTTCCTAAAATGACAAGTATGTATAGATTCTTTGACCATAATATGCATCTTGGATATTTTTGTTTCAAGAATATGCACTATTATTTTCAAATGATGTCGTTCAAGTCTCTTTTCATCCTAGTACTAAGGTCAAATTTTGCATGATTTTGTAGGATGCATTGATGAGATTGATAAGTCTAAATTGGTGGACAATGTATGAAAGTTTGACTTTTTTGTCAAGTGCAGTATGGGTTTGACTGAGGATGGCGATTTGGGGAGAGATATCATTGTGTAGGTGTATGTAAAAAGGTTGTGAAAATTTAAACATAAGTGTTTCCACATAGACTGATAGGGATCTAAATCAAGGCCATCTAGACAAAGAGATTTGTCCGCCCCCAGTTGGTCAAAAACTAGTTTAATTTTAGTGTCCATGAAGATGTCAGTGAGGCTATCCAGACCAATGATTGTGATGGATATGGGATATCCCATTAGATTCAGAAGTGTGGGGGATATGTTGTGTTTGTTGTTAGAAAGTGTCTGAAAAGGTTCTATAATGTATGATTTGATAATGTGTCTGTTGGAGGTATTTTGACCTTAGATATAGAGACTGTAGATTAAATTATTTGTTTTGTTGTTATTACCACATTTATGTTGGTGTATTCTCCCTTTTTGATCCATATGATTTTGGTTCTTTGTTTTTGAACGGTCTCCTTAATTGAAGAAGATGTTCAATCTCAATTTTGACTGCAAGGGTGTGAGCTTGGTTCACTGTTGGGTCACTATCTAGTCAGAGGAGAATGTATTCTTTGTCTCTGAGATTGCAGGAAATATTACAAAAAGTGGCGTTATTCAAAATTTTAAGATATTGTCTAATACATCTATTTTTTGTGGATGTTCCATCCTGGTTCTAGATTATTCAGTGTTAAGGGCCAATCTCAAAGAATGAGTACTTTAAAATCAAAATATCTGATCCAAAATCTTTTAAAACAAAATGGTTTTTTTCCCTTAAGGCTACATGATGTTAAGGAGGATAGCGAAGTGATTGAGGATGAGTCTGGAAGAGGATGATGAAAAGGCAAGTGGGTAAATATCCTCCCATGGACCAGAGCAAAGAAAGTAGTCGAATTTTCCCATGAGTGTCCTCAATTCTAAGTGTAGTTGGTATTGGAGGCAGATAAGTCACTTAGTTGAAAGTTTGAGATGAAATGATGGAAGGACAAGTTGTGTCGGCCAGACATCATTTGAGTATTTGGGAACTTTGTGGTACTTCTGGTGAGGTTGAAGTCTCTTCCTACTAACCAAGGGATAGAGCCAAAGATTTTTCTATGTCATGGAGTTTGTCACGAAAGTTTTGTTTTTCATGTCTCGATTCTCCATAAATTCCCATGAAAAACCAGGTGTGGTGGTCGTGATGATTTTCTATAGTGATGGTGATATGTATTCTCATAAGTTGTGGTGTGTGTTGGACTTATTTATGAAATTAATGTCTTTCTTAGGAAACTAATCTGTTGGTATCCTCATTTGTGTACTGGAAAATGATACATGAGCCTCAACATTCCATCAGGATGTCCAAATTTACGTAAACTTTGTTTGTCTGGGTTTTCTGTGCACTAACTTCTTCACTTCATTCTTTACAGATCTGGAGCCCCCCCCAAATCAACACTTCATTATTATCTTTTTTGCTATAGTTTGTTGGTAACTATCTTTTGTTGCTTTTGCTGAAAGGTAGATATGTTTATATCTTTTTAGTTTAAACTTGAGTTGAGTTGAGTTTAGATATGTTTGCTCTGCACACTTTGTGATATCAGTTTCGGCTAACTTTTCCCCATTCTTACTCCCACTGCTATGAGAAACTTTCCACTGCCTGTTGACTGTCATTGTACTACAATAATTTTGGAAGGTGTTACTTGGTCGACATATTTTAACATCAAAGTAGTCTTTTTCGAATATTATTTGAGCTTTCGTACAGAAGAACATGAAATATGTACTTATCTTGGCCATGCTTTCATATGACAAAGTTGAGTGAAATCTCTCATTGGTTTGTGCATTCATGATTGTTGCAGCCTCAAATGCTCCAGAAGTCTTTTTTTTTTACTCTCCATTATAGTTGCTAAATGTACTTTTGTGGTTTCTTTTTTATATATCGTTTCTTTTATTTCTTGATCTCTTGATAGTGATAGAGCGTATGAGTGTACATGTCCCATTCAAGGATTTTCTCCTGTAAGGTTGTCTAAGCAGTATTACCAATGGAGAGAGAAACTAAAAAAGAGTGGGGGTAGTGAGGTGTATTTATACTTGTATAGAAATGGGTATTGAATGCCTTTTCCTTTGACTTCCCTCATTTGATGATCATCAAACTAGAATCACTCTTATTAAAGATAATTAAATATATTACATGGGTGACAAAATATTGTTATATATACTATTTTATAACAATCTTCAACTTCATATGTGTACAACTTGATGAGTCAACTCTAAACTGTAATCCAACTCTAAACTATTATTATGCACGACAACATTGAATATAATATGTCAAAGTTGTTATGCTCAATAAATTGAAATGACCTAATCGTGGTGTGTAAAGTTACGTGTGAAATTTTTGTGCATGTGTTGTACATTCAAAATTACTCAATATCAATTTACTGTCAATCACCTTTTCCTAATATTCTACATACATATATATTGTCACAATATACCCTAATGCACAAGGCTTAAATATAAATGTTGAAAATTAACCAATTCACAAGTGTTATTATATAATAAGCAATACAATCATCTGTATATGTGCCACATTATATGATCATGCTAATAAAGTGTTGTCTATAATACCCATCTTTCAACATGTCAAACAAATATATGGGTGATAGTCCCCTAGTGAATGAATCCACTATCCTTACATTGGTATCATATGCTGAAGTGATATTATATTTTTACACTTTTTCCTTGACAAATAAATACTTTCAAGTCCAAGTGTTTTTCACCCTTGGACTACTTGTCATTATTTGGGAAGAAGATAACTGCATATTTTTAGCAATAAATTCTTAGCATCTTGATGATACTTTTGACAAATCTATTTTTTAAGATAAAATTTTGGAACCATAATGTATGAATAGTATCCTCAAAGCATGCTACAAACTAGCCTCCATAGTGGAAGTAATGTTGACATATTGCTTTCCACCAGTCCATGATAACTGTTATTGCTGGTATGTATGCCCAAAGAGCTAATCATATGATGATTATAATGTTATAACTTGTAAATGATTTGATTATTAATAAAGACAAACTTCCAATTTATTCTATTTATTTAGTTTTTGAGATAATGAAATAACATAATAAATGTCTAGAGAATGATACTAATCAATGACGTATGTCTTCATGTATGTGATTTGGAAGAATGAGATCATACAGATGTTCAGAGTATATACATTCTCATTATGTCCTGATCAGTTGTTATTGTGGAAGGTAAATAGACAACAATGACACATAAGACCAGAGTGTGAGTTGGTTGATGACGTAATCTCATTAGTCATGATATGGAAATATCAAATCAAGCACACATATACATGTTAGAGAACAATGTATCAGACAGACCCACCATAAGAGTAATACATGGAAACCTTTACTAAGTAAGTCAGAATGTGTTATAGTGATGGTGGTGTTTGTGGTTCTTAGACTTGAAATAACTACACTCATCACATATCGTTTGGTATGCTTTGACATCATCAAATGCAATTCTGAAACATGAGTTGTTATAAAGGTGATGATTGGGTGACCGTGACACATGGAGACTGACTGTGAGTGATAAACATGTGATTTGTCCCTCTTACATGAGTATGATATCCTAGGCCTCTTGATTAGGGAGACTGAAAAATATATGACCATGTACATGTGAGTCAATATGTGATATTGAGCTTACATATATCTCATACAGTCTTCTCTAGTTCAAGAAATAATATTGAATAATAATGAGGATGACTGCTCCATGCCTCTAGTTCAATCTGGATATCAGTAACAAATGAACTATACAAACATTGTAACACCATACACAGATTGTAGGTTGAAGTTGTTCTCCAACTTTCCATTTACTTGGGTAGCAATGATGTGTGACTAGGAACCACTCATTGCTTATGATGTCATAAGTTGTTATAGACATTCACTGCCAACGTAATGTGGGACCTATAGGGTCACACACATAGGAACTCATCTAGAAGAGGAGTTTGATCTTGAATGATGAATGGATTGATTACTAAAGTGTTTAGGTGTTCAATTCACACAACAAATCAGCTGACTGGATTGTTAAACAATCAGTTCAAGTGTTGAGACTGCCGTTTGAAGTGTGTCAGGCTAATTGTATTGTGCATTGGTTGGAATTCAGCCTGACATGACATGCGAGACGCTCGTATCACCTATATGAGATGACCATCTCAAGTGGTGTGAGATGCCCATATGACATGCACCAACCGACCATCTTAGGGATGCTATTCGATTGCATCAAGGATTAATGCTGACATCATGAGGTGCACTAATTGGAATTGAATTGCCGACATATGTATAAAAGTAGAAAACTACAAAACGATCGTCTCATAGTGTGAAACGACTGTCTCACATGCTAGACGACCGTCTCACATTCTAGACGACCGTCTGGGTTTTCCATACGGCCGTTTTGGCTGCCGCAGGTTGCGAACTTTCTAGAATTGTTGTAAAAATTTGAGATCTTCTGGTCCCTTCCACTCCCGCACAGACTGGGAACCCTGGCCCAAACCCCGCCTATAAATAGAGGGTACTAGGGGCTTCCCAGAGTACAACACAGACAATTTAGAATTATTTTCTTTGACAATTGTTGTCCTCTCTGGTTGTGATAACCACAAGAGCCCAAGTAAGTCCTACTCGACTAGGGAGGGATAGCTACATGAGAGAAACAAATGAGGATCATTGTTGTGGGAGAGCAGGTTGATGACTAGTACATCAGCGGGGGGGGGACAACTTCTTCATGTCTATTCTAGTAGGATGATAAGAGTTCCAGTTGGTTTGTGTAGACTTTTATAGAGGTGAGGTGGCCTTTGCCCGTCACTAAACAGGACGATGTCAACCAATAGTCCGTGACGAGAGGAGATGCTGTAGACGATGATGTTCGAGTCTGTTGTCCGTGGAGGAGTATTCAGATGAGTCCCAGTTCAACTAGGAGCTGCACAGACACTGTGTAAGACAAAGTGCACATCTATATCGACGAGGATTGTCGCTAGAATTGCTCCAGGACTAGGTGTATCTTCGTGAAACCATCTTTTACATTGCATAGTTATTGATGCGGTCCGCAAGTTCATGGGAAACATGCCAATAAAATTTTATTTCCGCTTCCTATTTGATGTCATATTTTCCTACAGTGGTATCAGAGCCACACTAATTAATTATATTTTGGGAATAATCAATATGATCAGATTTTTGGTTTTATCGAGTTTATTTATTGCATGTCATGCAAATATTTAAATTGGTTGATGTTCACGTCCAACTAATAACCACATAATAACCCAAACGAACATATTATATATGATATATATGAAAATTACACACGTCACCCTAAAAGTGAGTTTTGATGATGGATGTGTAGCATGGTCATGGCCAATAACCCCTATTATCTGTGCAGGATTGTGTAGTTGGTTTATCATATTTATCTCAGTCTGTGAATCGAACCTCTCTCTTATCTTTCCAATGTAAAAGTATTATTCTCTTCTACCTTTGCTCCCCTCAAATGTAACTCGAGATTTGTCAATAATTATATAAAAGTAAGATAGTTTACTTTTTTATTTTGGTGAAGAAAAAGATGCCAACTGACCACACAAAGGAGCTGAGCCGACCGACTGGCAGGACCAAGATGACCGTCTGGCGGGGCCGAGACGATCGACTGGCAAGCCGACCAGGAGCCCAAAGGACCAGACGAGATGACCATTTAGAGGAGCCAAACGATTGACTACAGGACGGCCAACCGGTCATTTGGAGGAGCCAGACGATCGTCTAGAGGAGACCAACTGACCGACCAAGAGGCGAGCGGACCGGTTTAAAGGTTGAACCAGTCAACTCGGATTGGCAAGCACATATCGTCATCAAAAATAGGTTTCTACATGTGATGTGGACCTAAGATGATGTAATTTCTTGTGGCTCCAAGGAATTACATTAGGCTGGCCATAACCATCACTTTTCATTTATTGCATGTTTTTGTTGTGGGTTATAGCATGTATAAGATACAAACTATATATGTGTGATGATTGGTTAATGTATATGTATTATACAAACTCCCTCAATAATAATATTAAATTTGAGATGCCTTGCATAAGCAACACACATGAAAAGCTTGATCGACCAAGCGTAGTTTATGCCAAAGCGTGGTGCGCCGTCTGATGTAGCCCTATTTTAGGGCTCCATCATGTGCCATTTTGTACTTAAGTTGCATCTAAACATGTTAGATTACAAGTCTTTTTCCCTAATATGGTTATCATTGCAAATATGCTTATGGATGTTCTTTGCACTGTTGTTCAGGTACTTGAACCATGCTTAGATGGAAGAGAGAAATAAGGAGTTCTAGGGTTCCCCCACTCATGGAGGGACCCAAAGAAGGCCCCAAAGTCTCCCTCAACCTACCTCCAATGGTCAAGAATCGTCCCCAAGCAAAGACATCCAAGAATGATGAAGATTGAAGTGTAATTAAGTGAGGCCAACCTCACCACGGCCGTGGGCACTATGCCACGGTCGTGCCTTTTTTAGCAATATGACACCAAGTTCAACAGGGAAATCCCACAGAATCCCACGGCCGTGGCCCTTTTCCACGACCATGGCCATTGAAGACACCACGGCCGTGGCCATCAGCACGGTTGTGGTCAGTAGAAGAGAAAACGGTCGTGGCACCCTGCCATGGTCGTGGGAATTAATTGCCAAAAGTTCAACTTGCAACAGAGTTTTTCCCCAGAACACCACGACCGTGGCCACCTGCCACGACCGTGGCCGAAGAAGCTCAAGACGACCGTGGTGATTCCCCACGGTCACCTCCTCCTCCTCCAAAATGGTCGTGTTACCCAACACGGCCGTGGTACCCCTAACCCACCACGATCGTGGCATCCCGCCACGGCCGTGGCTACCACCATACTTGACCTTTTTCCCAATTCCTTCACACCACGACCGTTTCACCACTCCACGACCATTCTCCACCACTCCCACCACGGTCGTGGCACACCACCACGGCCGTGGTGATCCACTGACCCTATCCTACTTTTCACTGCTTTTCCTAAACTACCCCCCACTTACCCTAGTGCCTCCCCACCACCTATATATACATAGGTGGCGGCTAGGGCACAGAGGTTAGACGCCCCTACAGCTGATCCAAGCTCCACTCTCCATCCTTGAGCTCTTTGTGCAATCCCCTTGCATTTTGGGCTCATCATCCACCATTTTCACCCTCATTCCACCATGGAAACCTACTTCCCTAGGTTTTCATCCATAATCCCCCACCATTTCATGCACCCCTGCACCCTTGGAGGAGGGAGGACGTCTACAGCAAGCTTGGAGGTGAAGAAGGAGGCTTCTACATCAAGCTTCATGGAGTCCCTACTTCTTCTACCCCTTTCTTTTCTTGTTTTCTTGATCATGTCTAGCTAAGCCCCTTGTGGTGGGCTGTTTGGGATTTAAATGTAACTTTGATAGCATGTTGGGGGATAATTTCTTGTAATGAACTTATTTCATATCTATGATGATTGCTTCTTGCTTCTATCTCATTTCCTATTTTATTGCATGTGGTTTGTGCTTATAATGTAGATTGCTTGCTTTGAGATGTTTGATGACACTTAGCTTCTAGGAGGAATTGGAGTGTATGTGGCAATCTTAGGATTGGCTCCTAGGTCCAATTAGTGGATCCCTAGCTAGCCCCCTTTGTTCCTACATACACATCCCTCCTTCTACAAGTGAGTGTGAGATTTAAATAGCTAGTGTAAGTGAGAGTGATGCAATTGCCTAGGGCCTTCTAAAGGCTAGAGTGGCTAGTGGCATGAGGTCAAATACCCTAATCTCTACTCCCATCTCTACCCTCAACCCTCAATTACTCACTATCACTTACCCTAGAAACCTAGATTTGGCTAATCCCATTAGAATTACACCTAACCCTAGCCTTCTACTAGTAGTATAGGGTATATTCTAATGGCATTGTCCTTGTTGTTTGGTTTGGTAATCTAGATATGAAATGAGAACCTTGCATGTTTAATTATCTCCCCCAACTAATATCAAAGTTACATCCCTCAAACGGCCCACCTACCCTAATCAACTGCTTAAAACCCATTTTGCTTAGTTTGCTTGTTCATGCTAGTCTAGTTTAGTCGTTTTTGCTTAATCTAGTTAATTGCTTAGTTTTGCTCTTTAGTGTTAACTTAGGCTCTTGCTCTTGCTAGTGGTTAGTTTAGTTCTTAATTGCTTCTTGCCTTGCTAGAGTAGCGTAGCTCTTCCTGCTCTTGCTTAGTTAGTTTGTTAACTTAGTTTACTAATTTGCTTGCTCTTCCATAACTTAGTTTCCATCTTGGTTTTCTTACTTGCTCATTAGCGTAATCAAACAATCAAACCTTTTAAAACCCTAAAACCCTAAGCTCCGCAAAAGGAACATAGCCCACACCGTCTAACTCTGGTGCCCCCTCTATCTCCGTGGATCGACCCTATACTTGCCGCCTCACCTATACTACGACACGACCCCATGCGCTTGCGGGCGTAGTGTCTTAGTAGACGTAGGTAGTTAGTGTAGGTCTTACAAATTTCGAAAGCGTAAGATCCCATATCCCGTGCGCTCCGACCTCGTGGGGTGTAAAAGCACCACTAGCGGGGACACACCAAGCTTTCTGGCACCGTTGCCGGGGATAGAGGCGCTCGTCCTAGTTAGATAGTGTAGCTTAGCCTTTCCTTTTGCCCTCACCATTGCTATTCTTTATTCTTTGTGTTACTTTTGCATCTTGGTTTGCTAACTTGACCTCTTTTGTTTGGTTGTGCCTTGTGCATGTGACAAGAAACCCTTTGGAGTCAAGATGGTAGACCGAGATGCGCGAGCCCCTTCAATCCCTCAACCGCCATACATGATGAAGATGTTGGAAGACATGGCATATCTTATGAAGATTCATGTGGGAGGTTTTTCTAATCACTCTGCCAACTCCATGGAGGAACTTTATGAAGATGTGCAACTTCTACAATCCTATGAGACTCAAAGCTCCATGTCAAGCTCTTACACTTCAGAATGTAGAAATGGTCCAAACTTCTCATGGGAACCACAAGGAGACCGTGAGCCAAGAGATAGCTCCATGTTTGAAGAAGAAGTTCTTGCAAGGTTGAGAAGCCTTGATGAAGTAAAGAGAGAGGTGTCCTTTCAAGGACAAACCATTGATCGGCTAGAGCAAAGGCTGGATGAGATTTCCCTTTCACTTGCCCTTTTTGAGGAGGGAAGATCCCTTTCCCAAACCACAACCAACCCAAACAATGCAAATAGTTGTATGGGCTCCCCTCAAGTTACATATGATCCACCACCTCCTCAACCTTCGTATAACTTCCAACACACCTCACAACCACCACCACAACATCAATCACAAGAACCACCCCCATACCACCCACCTCCACAACAACCATCCTACATCCTTCACAAACCTAATCCGCCACTACCACCAACACCACCACAACCATCACTTGCTCTCCTTCTTCCCCATGAGCAAGTGGATACAATTTCAATCTTGAGGTGTGACAAGGTTATAGAGGAGCTCAACAAGGGAGGGAAGCAATTAGGTGAAGATCATGATGGAGAACCCCTGCCGCAAAGTCCTTGTGAGAGTGCTAAGTGCACTAAAAATTTTGCAGTCGTGGCAGATTTTGAGAAGATAATATCTTGTGTCCCATCTTCCTTTGATATGACACCACCAAGTTCTCCCGTTGCTGATCCAAGACATCCCAATGTGATATTTTTAGGATTGCAAGTGTCCAACAGGATGGAAACCCCTCTCGTTGATGCCTATGAAGACCCATTCCTCAAGGGAAGGAAAAACTATGGCATGCAAAGTTTGAAGGTCTTAAGATTGACTAAGGCAAACAACTCATTGCTTGCCATCATCAAGCAAATACCAACTTATGTAAGGTTCCATAAGGGTGTTTTCCTCTTCAAGAAGAAGATGAGAGGGAAGATGCCTAAGGAGGTCATCTTAAATGAGCTAAAAGGTTTTGTTGATGAGGATTCTTACATTGAGACCTATGATGATGACACCGGAGGAGAGACAAATGAAGAAAGACACTTGAGAAACTCACATAACCCTTGGGAGACAAGGAAGGCATTTGAGAGGATTGTGTATGATGAGGATGAAAACATTTGTTTTTGGACAAAGGTTGATTGACGGAGGTACAACAGGCCTGTCTGAAGGCGTACAATTTAGCGCTAGTGGGAGGCAACCCACGTGGTTTGAGATTCTCAAACCTTCTCTTTTTTGATACTTTCTTTTGTTTTACACAAAAACACACACACACACACACTTGTGCTTGATAGTTTTCTTTTGAGTTTTGATGCTATTGCAGGGGATAGACATAAGAGAGAGAGGGTATAGAAGTGAATCATGGTCATTCAGTCAGATTTGTGGCCAAAGAACAAATAAAAATGAAGTTCAAGTTTTGAAGATTAGAAAACTGAGGAAACAACCCCAAAACGGCCGTGGAGCTCGACCACGACCGTGGTACATGTGGTCAAGCACGACTGTGGCCTCCTGCCACGGCCGTGGGAATTATTGCGTCAAATTCCACCAAGTTACAGGTTGTTTGCAAGAATCACCACGACCGTGGCCACAAGCCACGAACGTTCTGAAAAGGAAGAACCACGACCGTCGCAAAATGCCACGACCGTGGCAAAATGCCACGACTGTGGCGATGTCAGCTTGAGGAGTTTTCCATCGACAACACGACCGTGGCACCCGCCATGGCCGTGCTACCCAACACTGGCTACGACCGTGGCCACCTTCCACGACCATGGTCGAGCCCGGTTCAGCAAAAAAAATATAACATTTAAACGTCTAAACCCGACCCCCCTCTTCATTTGCTCGCCTTCAAGCTTCAGACCTCGACCGTGGCAGCAGAAGACGACCCCGTGGTCCTCCAATCTCCACCTCCAACCACCAAAAACAACCCCGTTTGACCTCCAATCAACACCAAATCGATCCCCAACCATCCCTCTACCATTTCCACCGCCTATTCTCTCCCAATCGCATCTCCATCTCCTCATCCATCTCCAATCTTCCCAACAACCCCCCTCCACAAAACCTCCACATAAACCCTTCATTTTCGCCCAAATCAATAACCAATCAGTTTTCCACCATCCATACATCACTATCCTTCCATTCCACCCACAAAACCACATCCATACCACTCTCCACATAAAAATTCAAAAATCACCTCACCCCCACCATGAAAAAGATTGGAAAGGCCATAACCAAGGGAACCAACATCCTCACCGGAGGGAGGCGGCGTTCCAAAAACGCCTCCTCTGATGTATCCGTGCCATCCCACACACCTTCACCTACCACCTCCTCCCACCATTCCCTCCGCCGTTCGCAATCGGTGAGCGGATCACACTCCCGCTCATCCGATAGCCACCACATCACCGACGCCACCTACGAGGGTGAAGATGATGAAGACGAGGAATCAATGGGGGTCGATTTGGACCACCTTATTGATGAGATCGAGCCGACGACCGCAAAAAGAAGCCAGAGATCTAAAGAGGCACCGTCCTCATCCAGGCTCCCGCCGAAGCCTACACCAGCCCGCCACTCGACGTCTCAGGTGACGGCGAGGCGTGGTGTGCAGCCGCAACCCTCGCGACAACTACAGCAAGATGAGGAGCAGTCGGCCCACTGGTATAACTTGGATACTAGCTCGGGGTCTCAGTCTTACATGATGGAGGAAGAAGATGGTGACAGCGAGGAGGATGAGGTAGAACTTGAGCCCGAGGGAGATGATGTTCTGGCACAACTGGAGGCGGATAGAGGAAAATCCTTAGGCAAGGCACCATCAGGAATATCTTATGGCCGAGGACAAAGGCAAAGAGGCAGAAGAAGAAAGCAGCCCCGAAGAACAAGGAGGGATGAGGAGACATCCCAGCTGTAGTAGCCCACAGGAAATGCCTTTGACATGGCCACAATCCAGACACACCTTGAGAATATTCAGAAGACTCAAGGCGACATGCAGCTTGCCTAACAACACATGTGGTATGATCAGCAGCAGATGCACTATCAGATCAACCACTTGTATCAATATCACCACGCCCAGGCAACAAAAAACCCCGAATGGGGTGTAGATTTTTGGGGTGGTTTAGTTGGGTATCCACAGACTTACCCTCCACCCTAGGACGACTACTGGGGGCACTATTACCAGCATCCCCCATCATGCTCAGCTCCATCCTCAACTCCTCCTCCAGATCCTCCGCAGATGCCAGACCAGCCACTGCAACCATGACACTTCCCCTATCTCCCCTAAGCTATAGTTTCATGCTGAGGACAACATGATTCTAAAGTTTGGGGTGGGTAGGGCGGTATGCACCACCCTATCTCTCTCATTTTGTCATTTTGTTATCACCACTGCCATCGAGTTTAGTTTTATTATTATTGTTCTTTCATTGAATCTTTGCATGGCATGTAGTTGACTTCTTGCATTTTTGTGTAATTTTTCAAATTTTTTGCTTTTCCATACCATGCATTGCATCTTCATGTAGTTTTTGTAGTTTCTTGTGCATTTTAAGTAGGATTTGCTGCTTTATGCTTTAAATTACTCTAAAGTAGGTTTAGATGTGATTTAGTGCAAATTGGCACCATTTTGGCCAATTTTGCCCAAATTTGAGATTTCTTGTCTAAAAAGTATGTTTTGACCCAATCTCTACTGTTTTGAGTAAAAATGACGACCTTTGACTAATGCAAGTGAAATGTCATGCTTTATTGCTAAGTGGTATCAATGTTTGACTTTTTACATGTGCATCACCTCTCTTGTGATTGTGATTGATTTGGCTGAATTGTGAACTTGAGCAAGCTTTGAACGCTTAGTGTTTGTGGAATCACTTGTTTGATATATCAATTTCATCTTGTTCATTCATGTGGTGTGATATCTAGGATGAAGTATTGGATTAACTGTCATGCAGGATGCCTTACGTGGAAAATCATACCAATGACCCTTCTTTGACCCGACTCTTCTTCCACCATCTTCATACCCCTCCGCCTCATAAAAAGATGCCCTAGTGCACATAATCAGCCTTGGCCACCTCCAAAAGTTTGGGGTGGCCATATCTTTATCTCCCCGCTTCACTCTATCCACCATTTTCTCTATCTACACCAAGGGAAAGAAAGAAAAGAAAAGAAAAAGAAAGGCAAAAAATAAATAAGAGGATGCTCCTGTTTAAGAGCATTCAAATAAAGAAAAGATGAGTGTGTAAAAACACTCCAAAAATCTTACCGCAACCCTTTCTTCCACTTTCATACCCATTGAGCTAAGAAGCATCAAACTTAGCTCATTTTGCCTTTTTCCGTAGCCACGTTGGTCATCTGGTATGATTTGAAATATAAGACTGAATGCATGAATGTGAAACAACACTCCTAGTCATCCTCGATTAACACTATCATGAAACGGTTTACCCGAAACTTTATGGAAGAAGTATGGATAACTTGTGTATTCTACACGCTATATGTGAAGTTCATGTGCTTTGTACTCTTTTCATGATTGGATTGTGAAAGTAGGAGAGGAGAGAGGTGAAATGCATGCACTCAGTCATCTTTGATCCCATTCAGCAATAATCATCTTTTACATTGCATATGTCATTTCTTTTTGTGGAAGTTTTGTAAAGAGATTGAGTTGGAGCATACTTGAGGACAAATATGTTTTAAGTTTGGGGTGGTGATGTAGCCCTATTTTAGGGCTCCATCATGTGCCATTTTGTACTTAAGTTGCATCTAAACATGTTAGATTACAAGTCTTTTTCCCTAATATGGTTATCATTGCAAATATGCTTATGGATGTTCTTTGCACTATTTTTCAGGTACTTGAACCATGCTTAGATGGAAGAGAGAGAAATAATGAGTTCTAGGGTTCCCCCACTCACGGAGGGACCCAAATAAGGCTCCAAAGTCTCCCTCAACCTACCTCCAATGGTCAAGAATCATCCCAAAGCAAAGACATCCAAGAATGATGAAGATTGAAGTGTAATTAAGTGAGGCCAACCTCACCACGACCGTGGGCACTATGCCACGATCGTGCCTTTTTTAGCAATATGACACCAAGTTCAACAGGGAAATCCCACAGAATCCCACGGCCGTGGCCCTTTTCCACGACCGTGGCCATTGAAGACACCACGGCCGTGGCCATCAGCACGGTCGTGGTCAGTAGAAGAGAAAACGACCGTGGCACCCTGCCACGGTCGTGGGAATTAATTTCCAAAAGTTCAACTTGCAACAATGTTTTTCCCAAGAACGCCACGACCGTGGCCACCTGCCACGACCGTGGCCGAAGAAGCTGAAGACGACTGTGGTGATTCCCCACGGTCACCTCCTCCTCCTCCAACACGGCCGTGTTACCCAACACGACCGTGGTACCCCTAACCCACCACGACCGTGGCATCCCGCCACGGTCGTGACTACCACCATACTTGACCTTTTTCCCAATTCCTTCACACCACGACCGTTTCACCACTCCACGACCGTTCTCCACCACTCCCACCACGGTCGTGGCACACCACCACGGCCGTGGTGATCCACCGACCCTACCCTACTTTTCACTGCTTTCCCTAAATACCCCCACTTACCCTAGTGCCTCCCCACCACCTATATATACATAGGTGGCGGCTAGGGCACGGAGGTTAGACGCCCCTATAGCTGCTCCAAGCTCCACTCTCCATCCTTGAGCTCTTTGTACAATCCCCTTGCATTTTGGGCTCATCATCCACCATTTTCACCCTCATTCCACCATGGAAACCTACTTCCCTAGGTTTTCATCCATAATCCCCCACCATTTCATGCACCCCTGCACCCTTGGAGGAGGGAGGACGTCTACAGCAAGCTTGGAGGTGAAGAAGGAGGCTTCTACATCAAGCTTCATGGAGTCCCTACTTCTTCTACCCCTTTCTTTTCTTGTTTTCTTGATCATGTCTAGCTAAGCCCCTTGTGGTGGGCTGTTTGGGATTTAAATGTAACTTTGATAGCATGTTGGGGGATAATTTCTTGTAATGAACTTAATTCATATCTATGATGATTGCTTCTTGCTTCTATCGCATTTCTTATTTTATTGCATGTGGTTTGTGCTTATAACATAGATTGCTTGCTTTGAGATGTTTGATGACACTTAGCTTCTAGGAGGAATTGGAGTGTATGTGGCAATCTTAGGATTGGCTCCTAGGTCCAATTAGTGGATCCCTAGCTAGCCCCCTTTGTTCCTACATACACATCCCTCCTTCGACAAGTGAGTGTGAGATTTAAGTAGCTAGTGTAAGTGAGAGTGATGCAATTGCCTAGGGCCTTCTAAAGGCTAGAGTGGCTAGTGGCATGAGGTCAAATACCCTCATCTCTACTCCCATCTCTACCCTCAACCCTCAATTACTCACTATCACTTACCCTAGAAACCTAGATTTGGCTAATCCCATTAGAATTACACCTAACCCTAGTCTTCTACTAGTAGTATAGGGTATATTCTAATGGCATTGTCCTTGTTGTTTGATTTGGTAATCTAGATATGAAATGAGAACCTTGCATGTTTAATGATCTCCCCCAACTAATATCAAAGTTGCATCCCCCAAACGGCCCACATACCCTAATCAACTTCTTAAAACCCATCTTGCTTTGTTTGCTTGTTCATGCTAGTCTAGTTTAGTCATTTTTGCTTAATCTAGTTAATTGCTTAGTTTTGCTCTTTAGTGTTAACTTAGGCTCTTGCTCTTGCTAGTGGTTAGTTTAGTTCTTAATTGCTTCTTGCCTTGCTAGAGTAGCGTAGCTCTTCCTGCTCTTGCTTAGTTAGTTTGTTAACTTAGTTTACTAATTTTCTTGCTCTTCCATAACTTAGTTTCCATCTTGCATTTCTTACTTGCTCATTAGCGTAATCAAACAACCAAACCTTTTAAAACCCTAAAACCCTAAGCTGCAAAAAAGGAACATAGCCCACACCGTCTAACTCTAGTGCCCCCTCTATCTCCGTAGATCGACCCTGTACTTTCCGCCTCACCTATACTACGACACGACCCCGTGCGCTTGTGGGTGTAGTGTCTTAGTAGACGTAGGTAGTTAGTGTAGGTCTTATAAATTTTGAAAGCATAAGATCCCATATCCCGTGCGCTCCGACCTCGTGGGGGGTGTAAAAGCACCACTAGCGGGGACACACCACCGTCTATCTCATAGAATTGTGATGGTAGGTATGTAGATATGCCAAAGCAGGGTACATATGCTATCGTGTTGGATTTTGGGTCATACTTAACTGGTAATAACTTTGTGAGACCAGGCACCAGAGGAATAAAGATGATTATGACAAAGAGTTGCATACAGATGCAATTGGCAAGTTTGGCCTACCTAAATAATCAAGTTGTGGGTGATCAACCAAAGTTGACTCATTACCTGATGAAATATGGATCTTGGCCCACTGGAATATTGTATGCTGTAATATTCCAAATTGATATTGAGGGAGGGCTATTAATTTGAACAAAATAGTGGGAATGATAGTTAATTAAAGACCTAATTAATATCCACTTTTTAAATCAAATCAAATCAAAAGGGTTTTGACAAATGAAAAATTTTCTCTTGTAGAATCAAATTAAAAACACTCAATCAAAACAATCATATGAATTAAATGAGATTTGTTTCCATAATTGGTGTAGGACCTTGAGAAGTGTTCTGCATGTTCCTAAAACACCAGTGCCAATGTCCACTCTAAATTTTCCTAAGAGTGACATGGATGCTTCTTTGAAGCATGTCATTGATGTTGTGAACATCAAGAACCTTATGCTGGGCTGTATGAACTATGAGTTGTATAAACCATATTATAAGCATGAAAGGTATAATGTCTCTAAGGGGATATTTGATTACAAATTGATAGAGGGAGATCTAGTAGAACCTCATGTGCTCAATATGATTGGGCATATGAAGCATCTTGAAAGACTGAGATTTCTTTCAGGTCAAGAGCTGGCCACATATATGATCTTACAATCATTGTCTAAATCATATATCCAGTTTATCGAGTGTTATCACTTGAGTAACATGGCTGGACCGCTGTTAGAGTTGCTTGACATCTTGATAAGTGTCAGAGCACAAATGAAGATGGACAAATATGTAATGATGATCAACGGAGTTGAGTCCAAGGACAAAGGCAAAGCCAAAAAGCATTATGTGGCTAAGATAAAATCCAAGTCTTTTGCATTCAAAATAAGGAGAAGGATAAGGGAACCTAAGAAGATGAAGTAAGGGATTGAGATCTCTACTTCTGGTGTATAAATTATTGAGATTAACTTTACTACTTCCTCATCATGGGTACTAGATACCAGATGTGGATCACATATTTTCTCAAATGTGAAGGATCTGAAAAGAAGTAGACCTTTAGAGAAAGGTGAGGTAGAACTGTGAGTTGCAAATGGCACAAAAGTTGCGGCCAACACAGTTGGAACCTATGAGTTATCTCTACCAAGTGGGCTTGAATAGAGTTATAGAACTATTACGTACTTGCCATTAATAGGAACACCATATATGTATCTTGTTTGAATAAGAACATATTCAAATTTCTTATAAAGAATGGAAGATGTTCTATTAGTAAAGATGGGATATTTTATGGTAGTGTCCCAATGTCTTATGGTCTATACTTGATAGATCTAGAGACAAGTGTATATAACATAAATACCAAAAGACAAAAACTCAATGATTCAAACCAAACATACCTTTGACATTGTCATCTAGGGCATATAAGTGAGAAATGCAAATCTAGACTCCATAAAGATGGTTATCTGGACTCTTTTGATTTTGAATCAACGTAGACATGCGAATCGTGTTTGTTGGGAAAGATGACCAAGACTCCCTTCACTGGAAATAGTGAGAGGGCTAGTGATCTATTAGGACTCATAAATATTAATGTGTGTGTCCTTTTTAGAACAACTACTAGAGGTGGGTATTAGTACTTCATTACCTTTACTGATGATTTCATTAGGTATGACTATGTTTACCTGATGAAACATAAGTTAGAAGCTCTTGAAAAGTTCAGAGAGTTCATGAATGAAGTACAGAACCAACTTGGTAAAAGTATTAAGACACTTTGTTTTGATCGAGGTGGAGAATACTTGAACCAAGAGTTTGAGGACCTTCTTAGAGCCCATGGGATTATATCCCAGTGGAATCCACCTAGAACACCACATCATAATGGTGTATCAGAAAGAAGGAATCACACATTACTGGATATGGTGGGATCAATGATGAGTTTTACTGATCTCCCGACAACCTTCTGGGGTTATGCTCTTGAAACCGCCACATTTACACTTAATTGAGTACTGTCAAAATCTGTTCAAAAGACACCATATGAGATATGGACTGGGAAGCATCCCAAAATGTATTTTATGAGGATTTATGGGTGTGAAGCTTATGTCAAGAAAATGTTTCCTGAAAAGTTTGGCCTTAAATCTGATAAATGTTACTTTGTTGGATATCCCAAAGAAACCAAGGGATACTACTTGTATAACCCAACTGATAACAAAGTGTTTGTTGCCAGGGAGACTACATTCCTTGAAAAGCAATTCATTGCCAAAACAATCAATGATAGGAAAGTAGAACTCAAAGAGGTTCAAGACCAATAAGAAAATATTGAACCAACTGAGGTACAAGAGGAACAAAGAGAATCATAAAATGTTGTGGAATCTCAAATTCCTCAAGTAACACATGAACCTCATAGATCTAGTAGGACACACCTTGAACCTGAGAGATATGGATATCTTGTGACTCGGGAAGGCAGTGAATTGGTCATAGATGATGAGCCAATATCCTATTACGATGCTATTGAGGAACCAATGTCTGAGAAATGGCTTGAGGCCATGAGATCAGAGATGGAATCCATGTATAGCAACAAAGTATGGACTTTGGTGGATCCACTTGAAGGGATAAAACCCATAGGGTGCAAGTGGGTCTTCAAGAAGAAGATCGACATGGATGGTAAAGTACAAACCTACAAGGTAAGATTGGTTGCAAAGGGTTCAGACAAGTTTAAGGTGTTGACTATGACGAAACCTCTTCTCTAGTGTCTGTGGTTTAGTCCATCAGGATCATGCTTGCTATTGCAACTTATCATGACTATGAGATTTGGTAAATGGATGTTAAAACCACATTCCTTAACAAGAATCTTGTTGAGGACGCGTATATGATACAACCTGAGGGTTTTATAAATCCAAAGTTTGCAAATAATATCTATAAGCTACAAAGGTCAATCTATGGATTGAAGTAAGCATCTTGGAGCTGGAATCTTCATATTGATGAGACAATCAAATAGTTTGGATTTGTGCAAAATGAAGATGAACCTTGTGTGTACAAGAAGGTTAGTGGGATCATGGTAGTATTTCTCATATTGTATGTGGATGACATACTATTGATGGGGGAATGTCATCCTTACTTTACAAAAGGTAAAGACATGGCTTGGAAATACATTCTCTATAAAAGACTTGGGATAAGCATCCTACATCTTGGGGATAAAGATCTATAGAGATAGATCAAGAAGGCTTCTTAGACTAAGTCAGAGCACATACATTGACAAAGTGTTGAAGTAGTTCAACATGAAAACTCAAAGATAAGAAATTTACCTACGTTGCATGGAGTGACCATCTCTAAGAGTCAATGGAAAACTCAAAGAGAGGAAACTTGCCTTCATTGCATGGAGTGACCATCTCTAAGAGTTAATGTCCCAATTCTTGTGAAGAAAGGGAACACATGAGTTTGATTCCATATGCCTCAACAATTAGATCAACCATGTATGCAATGTTGTGTACTCGTCCAGACATCTTGTATGCCCTGAGCATGATGGGAAGATATCAGTCAGATATAGGTGGTGCTTACTGGATAGCTGTGAAGAACATCCTCAAGTACTTGAGAAGGACTAAGGATCAATTCTTGGTCTACGGCGAAGAGGAAGAGTTGGTGGTAAGAGGTTACATCGATGCAAGCTTCCAGACTGACAAAGATGATTACAAATTGCAATCATGATTTATATTTTACCTAAAGACTAGAGCTGTAAGTTGGAAGAGTTCCAAGCAAGAAATAGTTTCCGATTCTACAACAGAGGTTGAGTATATTGCTGCATCAAATGTAGCAAAGGAGGTTGTATGGATCAACAAATTCATTACAAAACTTGGGGTCATTCCAAGCATTAACGACGTAATCGAGCTATATTGTGACAACAATGGGGCTATTGCACAAGCTAAGGAACCCAGATCGCATCATTGCTTAAAGCATATAAAAAGGAGGTATCATCTCATAGAGAGATTGTACAATAAGGATATGTAAAGTTTTGCAAAGTACCAACTGAGAAAAATGTTGATGACCCCATGATAAAGGCACTTTCACAGCAGAAGCATGATGGTCATGTTAGGTCGCTCATAATAAGATTCATGAATGATTGGATCTAAGTGCAAGTGGGAGTCTATTGGTATGTATGCCCATAGAGCCAATCATATGATGATTATAATGGCATAACTTGTAAATGATTTGATTATTAACAAAGGCAAGCTTCCAATTTATTATGTATTCAGTTTATGAGATAATGAAGTAACATAATAAATGTCTAGAGAATGATATTACTCAATGACATATGTCTTAAAGTAGAGGAGTTTGATCTTGAATGATGAATGTGTTGATTACTAAAGTGTTTAGGTATTCAATGCACACAACAAATCAATTGACTAGACTGTCAAACAATCAGTTCAAGTGTTGAGATTTCCGTTTGGAGTGTCAGGCTGATTGTATTATGCATTGGCTGGAATTCAGCCTAACCCATCCTGTGAGATGCTCATATCATCTATGTGAGACGATCGTCTCAAGTGGTGCAAGACACCCTCTCACATGCACTAAAGGTACGTATCGGGGTGTAATTCGATTGCATCAAGGATTGGTGCTGACGTCATGACATGCACTACTTGGAATTGAATTGCTAACATATATACAAAACTGGGAAACTGCAAAACGACCATCTTAGAGTGCGAGACGACCATCTGGGTTTATAAGATGACCTTTTCGGCTGTCGCAAGTTACAAAGTTTTTAGAATTGTTGCTAAAATTTGAGATCTTCCGGTCCCTTCCACTCCTGCACAGACTGGAAACCCTAACCCAAACCCCACCTATAAATAGAGGGGTACTAGGGGCATACCAGAGCACAACACAGACAATTGAGAATCAGTTGCTCTGAAAATTGTTGTCCTCTCTGGTTGTGATAACCACGAGAGCCCAATCAAATCCTACCCGACTAGGGAGTGATAACTACATGAGAGAAACAACTGAGAATCATTGTTGTGGGAGAGCATGTAGTGACTAGTACACCAACGGGAGGGACAACTCCTTCCTGTCTATTCTAGCAGGATGACAAGAGTTCTAGTTGATCCATGTGGACTTCTATAGAGGCGAGGTGGCCTTTGCTTGTCTTTAAGGAGGATGACGTCAGCCAGTAGTCTGTGACGAGAGGAGCTGTTGTAGATGGCGATGTTTGAGTCTGCTGTACATGGAGGAGCAATTAGACAAGTCCCACTCCAACCAGGAGCTACACAGACACTGTCCATGACAAAATGCGCATCTACATTGACAAGGATTGTCACTGGACCTCCTCTAGGGTCAAGTATATCTTCATAAAGCCATCCTTTCTATTGCATTGTTATTGACGCAATCCACTGGTTAATGGAAAATATGTTAGATAAATTTTATTTCTGCTGCCTATCTGATGTCGTATTTTCCTACAATAATGTGGACATGTACCAAACATAAACTTCCTTTGATTCCACATGTCTAGAATAATTACAATTAGAGTAGCTAATCACACCCCGGTAAGCTGAACTTTTATATGTGAGGGTGTAGTTCTTAGTCTTTTTGTAAGTATGTAATATATTTTTTTTGTAGTCTTTAGTGGTTCAATCATGGATCTCTTTGCTATCGAATTGAAATTCTAACTACAAAGCAAGAATCTTGTCTAATATTTGTTCGAGCATATATCAAGCTGTCAACCATTGACAGATAGGGGATACTTATTCACCGGTTGTTGTTTTGGATCATTATTAGGGGATTGTATCTTGTTCATTTGTCCCCTATTTAATTTATAACTATTCATGTAGATCACTATTTTGATCTAAATTTCTTTGACACTTTGTTGATATAAGTTATTTCAGAAATTCCCAAAAATACTCGCGATCCATCACTAAATTTTCAACTTCCACCACATAGTATTCCTCACTAATAATCTTATATTTCACGAGAAATTCTTTTGCATCATGTGAAAGAAGTTCACATCATTAGTAGCAAGAAGATGTGAATATTTGAGACTAATGTGAAGAACTTACTCCCACTACCTTCATGTAGATATATTGATCAACATATTTTTTTTTACAAAATATATGATGTAATGGTATTTTTCAGTTCAACATATCGCTGTTAGGAAGCGCTTTTTAGTCCATATATTGACTTGTTTACTTTACATACCAACTTCTACTTTCTTTTATTCAAAGAATGATCCATATAAACTACATTTTTGAAATTACCATTTGGAAATGCAGTCTTTATATCATTTGGTGAAATCTCATCATCATATTGAACCGCTAAAGACATAACAATTGTTAATGAATCTTTCTTTGCGTCAATAGAAGAAAATCAATAGACAATGCCACTCTTTTGTGTGTAACCTTCGACGTCAAGTCTAACCTTATTTCTTTCAATGTCTCTCATCTCAACTAACTCATTTTAGTCATTTAGAAAACTCAACTAGTGTTTATTATTTTCCATCTATTTTAACTATCCTTTCATGGAGTTACATCATTCTTCATAATTGACAATTTCCATGGCTTGTTTGATTGAGAATGGATCCTCATCAATGGTCAAGTCACGTTCATGTCCAATTGAATATACCACAACTTCATAAAAAATAGGTAGTCCTTCTAGTCATGTGGACCTACATAATGGTATTTCTTGTGGTTCATCTACAACTTTCTCATTTTGACTTGAGAATTTTTATAAGGCTTGTTATTCATATGATCATCTTGCATAATTGGGAAATTTACTTGTTTCAACATGTTATATGCCTATGACATTAAAAGGGACAATGATTTGAGAATATGTATTAGGTGTAAGAGTTCTGGTTATAATTTCCTTAATATATTATTTTTTTGTGCTTCTTAACTCTTGGTAGTTTAGTCATTATCAATCAAAGGGGTATTATCAAACTAAAAAATTGTGTTGTATGGTTAGGACAATCAATTATTTACCCTTTTGAATCAAAGAAGACAATGAAGTAATCGCTAATGGTCCTTGTATCAAGCTTCTTTACATGTCAATAACATAACATTATTTTTGTTGGGCATCCCCAAGCAAGCAGACGCCTCAAGCTTGATTCCTTCATGCCTACAATTTACAAGGAGTTTGAAGGACTACCTTACCAAGAAAAATATGTAATAAATATACAACAATATTTAATTCAAATCCATAATGATAATGTTACATTATTACAATTCAACATACCTCTAAACCTTCAAAGGAGAGTACATTTTTCTTCTATCAGTTATACAATTTTGTTCTGGTGTATCAGGCATAATGATAGTCCACATAAGTCATTACTTTTAAAGAACCTTGTAAATGGACCTAGATATTTACCATTTTCATCGTTTTATGCTATATCAACCTCATGTAATTGAGGAATAAAATAGGAAATATTTTTGGCACGTTCAACCTACATGCACTTATCTGGGGGAACATCTTGTGAAACTTATTTTACCCACGAGAAAAATCCTACACAAAGGCTAGACTTGACAATCATTGTAAAATTCAAATAAAAGAATACAAGGATAAGGTTCATAATCCTCACTGTGTTTTATATTAAAATAAAAAAAACAAGAGTAAGTGTTTAATATTAGTAGGAAAATACAAAATGATCAAAATTTGACTACACCCAAGGACGAATAAAAGAACAAAAAACATGCCAAAAGAATAGATTTGATAATCCCATGACGATTGAAGATGGTGTTAGGTACCCACACACACGTGAAAATGGTATTTCTATTTACATTCTCGACTCCATAAAAGAAATGATTTTGTTCAGATTAGGGGAAATAAAATGACAAAATATGGGGAAAATATGATTTTTATTTGTGAATCTTTGGGTACTAGAGATATTAGTTACTTTCCAATAATCATCCCTAAAGATATTAATTTTTTATTCAAGAAATCCCAATCGGTCCAAGATCTTCCATGATGAAGATGCATCCTAGATGATTAGGATGAACAATGGGCAAATAAAGAGAGACAATAGAGGAGAGAACAATCTTGATCAAGAACTACATTTGTTCAAGTAAATCAAGCACGAGCTATAGAGAAAAAATCAATTACATGATAATGATCTAGATGAGAAGTTATAATGGAAGAGAAACTAGATAAATAGAGATATGTGTAGTTTATTGAGCATGAGTAATTGTAGTCGCATAAGCAGTTGTGGGCAATTTAGGCAAACCATTAGAGTAGTCTTAGATGGATGGGTACTTCATGCGATTAGTTCTAATAGAGTAGCAATACAGTTTGATAAGAATTTAAAGAAAGTAGTTCTACTAGCTATAAGTTATAGTAGTTAAAGATGTTTAGACAAACAACTATGTTTCCTCCTTACCTTCTTGACAAACTTTTCAACATACGAGAGTCAATTTGTGCTAGAAGAAGGATTGGGTGATGATAATTTAAAACAAGGATAGTCCACTCTTCATCTTTAAGAGAGTCTTTAGGGTAAATAATGGATTGTGGATATATATAGTTTAGAATTTGGGTTTAGGGTTCCATAGTTTGATAAAGAAGGTTTTGAACATGATGCTATAGAATGTAGAATTTTAGTGGGACTTTCCATCAACATAATACTAGATTTTACCACAATGCACCCTAAAGGAATAATGGATTCTGCCGGGTGTCTGTAGGTAGGAGAAAGGTATCTCGTATTTGTGTTTTTGGATTTTTTTTGGAAGGTTCTAGAGATGTATCGAATAAAATGGTTTAGATTGCGTGATTGAGTTGCATGACGAATAAAATTTGATTAAAAAAGGAAGGAGGAGAAAAAACTTGGGTGTTAACTCTTCCTTTTATCAAAAGATATAGATTTTTCATTGAGATAATGTCAACTGCATATCACGTGAGATTTACAATTAAGTATTATATTTAGCATAATTGAAATGGGAAATTTATTGAAAAAGACTTGTAAAAATCTCAAAAAGGGAAAATTGCACTTAATTCCACAAAATGGTATATTCTATATGTGAACCCTCGATATGTGACAAATGAAAGAATTATTGGATTAAATAGGAAGGAAAATGTGGAAAAATGCAGAATGAATAGGGAGAACTCCATCATTATCTAGAGAGTAGGTCTAATCTTCATTGTTGAATTAAAAACAAAAATTGGTGTCTCAATAGTTTTCCCCTCTCAGGGAAAGGTTCAAGATATAAGTAAGAACCGAAAACTTTGAGCCAAGTCTGACCCCACTTTTTGGCCATGAAGGGACGAAAAGGTTAAACTCATCAACGAATATTTTGTTGTATCATGAGTATGTAACCGTGAAAGATCATTGAAGTGCTTGAATTAGGAAGATTATTGTCTCTCTATATGACTAGATTTTTGAGTGAGTTAGGTCAATTGCAAGACATGGAAGATGGACCAATTTGGAGTCAGAGTCACAACGCTAAAATGGTGTACATGAGGAATCACATATAGGGCTGAGCATCGATCCAGAACTAAACCAGACCGAACCGGACTGGACTGCGGACCGGATTTTGACAAATATATGGACCGCAGACCGAACCGTTTTGAGGTATGACTGGACCGAGACTAGACCGTTTCGTTCTAGGATCGGACCGGACCGTTTCGACCGTAATCAACCTTTTTTACATGTTTTACAACTTATTTAATTGTACAAAGTTGATAATCTTAATCACTTCTAACAATTATATAGCTTTAGTATCAAACATTTATACTAGTAGTGTTTATATGTGTACTTTATTTGTAATTATTATAGAATACACCTTCAAATATACATGAATTTTATATAAAAGTCGGTCTACGGTCCGGACCGGACCGATTTTGGACCGGACCGGACCGAAGAATAAACTCATCAAAATTCCTAGACCGCAGATCGGACCGAACTCAAAATGGACCGGACTGGACCGGATCGAATTGAACAGTCCGACCCAATTTTGCAATCTGGACCATTATTTTCTTACCCCTAATCACCTATGCATGGCACATAAAGGTTAAACTCATCAACGGATATTTTAAATCATGACTATGTAATCGTGAAAGATCATTGAAGTGCTTGAATTAGGAAGATTATCATCTCTCTATATGACTAGATTTTTGAGTGAGTTAGGTCAATTGCAAGACATGGAAGACATGCCAATTTAGAGTTAGAGTCACAACCATAAAATGGTGTACATGAGGAATCACATATGCAAGATAGGGCTTATAAATTGCAAATTGGATATTAAGTATACGATTGGAATTTGAGCACAAGATGCGTACCCGATGTAGGATGTCAAATGAAAAGGAGATACCTACCAGATGTAGGTTTAGAGATGAAAGAACAACTTTTAAGGTGGATACCTAAGATAGGGCTTCAGTTTAAAATGATTTATTACCTACAAGAGGTAGAATTCTCAATGCAAAATGATTCATCTACACAAGATAGGGAATTGATGCAAAATAATTTGCCTACACATGATAAGGCTTGATGAAAAAAAGTAAAAGTAAGGGTTCTCTATATGATGTGTGCAAATGCTAGGTTCACCAACACTGGATGGGAATTTGAATGGTAAACTAAAAACATTGCCTAATTGGGATAGAGCTTTGTGCACAGAGGTGGTACATTTTAAGGTCATGATCTAGGTGCCAACTAAAGGTATCTACCTGATGTAGGGTTTGTATGAAGAGCAAGATGTCTAGTTTAAGGTTTTTGTCCATGACCCTAAAAGGTTTTTCATTGAATATGGAATGGTTTAAGGTCATAGTTTGAGACCCTATGTTACAGTTGAAGGTTGTGACCTAAGGCCTGATGGTATAGTTTAAGGTCATGTCAAAGACCCTATATGGAGGGGATGATGCTCACATGTAATAATGATTTGCATTTTTGACGACTGAGAGTCGGATCTCATCATGAGATTTTTAAAATTTGGTTGAGATAAAAAAAATTGAAACAAAGTAAGGGTGACCTCAAAACATGATTCAAGATCTGAAAACATGAGAAGGCTCTACGACTATCAAAAACTTTATTTTTAAAATTTACTATTTTTTATTGTAAGGTGCCTAACTTTTCTTAAATCATAAACATAATTATCTGGATGCTTAGTTTTGAAACTTCACTCTACTTTATGATGTAGTACTAGATGATGAAGCCATGTTTAAAATTTGAATCAAATCAAACCTTGCTTGCTCAAGTTATACAATTCCATATAACATGCAGACCTTTATGCAAATTAACCTTTTTATGTGGGAATAAGGATAATTTTTTGCACTTTCTTGATTTGCTTCATTATATTCTTAAGAAAGTTATAGACTTTGTTCTCCTTTGGATGCTTTTTAACCTTGATTTCATGGGATTTATACTTGTATAATTTGTTTAGTAGTAGTAGTGTAGTGTTTTCATTGATCGACAAGACGATGAATGCTCAATGCTTGACGAGTCTCGAGGTTGATAAAGTCTTGTCTGACCAATAAATTCCCAGGGGTAGCTAGACCGAGGAGATAGATAACCAATGCGATTTTGTCAGTTCATCGGACCGATGAGTTTTTCCAGTGACCAACTAGTTTTCGTGGCCGACAATTTTTGTACTTGTACGAGATCAAAAAAAGCTTTGCGCATGTTTGACTGAATCGGGCATCGATTGATGGGTTGATAGATATCTTGGCTGACGAGATACCAATCTTTTGTCCCACCCCCATATATACCCCCCTTCCTTCTTTCATTTTATTCATTTAGCAAAATGTCAATTGCATCTAGAGGATCCTGACAAGAACTTCTTAGCAACCAACGAGGGTCCATAATGACTTGTTGAGATGATTTTCTTGGATGCATGTGCTAGATCAAGTTTCCCATGGAATAATCAGAGGAACTTAACCATGCTCTTGCTCCCTTCGTGTTAGATCTTTCTCCTTAAATTAGTTTTCTTGCCTTTTCTCCCTTCCCTCTCTTATTCATGGCCAAGATTCATGGTGTTATAATCCGTGCATGTAGATGAAAAAATTTCTTTTCTTCTCTTCTTGTCTGAGATACACTTTGTTCTTGGTGTTTTGGTGGACCAAGATCCATACTTTGTTGTTGATTTTGGAGCTTTCCCTTACTGGACTTCAATTTCTTCTCTACCAAGGCGAGCGATATAGTTTTAAAAGTATTAATTGCCTACTTTCTACATGCATGGTTCAAATCTTGCTCTAGAAATTTGGTAAATGCTAAAAATGATATTTTTAAGCACTATTTTATACATCAAGATGATAATACAATTTCTTCTTTCTTGTTTAGACTCTATGAAATCTTACTACTATAAAAAGGAACCTTTCTTGAATATGTAAAGTCCAAGATTCAATTTTTTAAGTGGAATGGCTCCTAAAAATGTTATACTTATGAAGACTCTTACCCAAAACAAGGGAAATCCGACCTATGTACTACTACTTATTGCATGATGGTCGTCTTATGCAAAATTTAGGATTGGTAGTCACTATCATGATGCTTAATGATGGTTGGATGAAATTGTATACTAAAGGTAGGTCTTGCATGATATGTTTTGAGGATATGCTTGTCTATTTCTTCGAATTACCTTAACTTTTACACCCTTTGGAATTTTATGGTGAAATTTCAGGGGTTGTCTTGCTTATGACCCATTAAGCTCTCTATAAAGTTTCAATTGTTAGTGACACTCCTACATGAAATTATTAATGTTATGGATCTAAGTGCCCTAGTAGGCTCTTACATCTCCGACATTGTGGCTTGACTCTTTTAATGACCAAGGATGGATACATATTCCTGGATGGAGTGACATGAAACTGTCTTATACATTTTATGTATTTTTAGGTTGCAAAACCCAATTAATTTATATGAACCTTTAGAGTGTATGTATGTAATTTGATTGATGCAGTCAAAAATATATAATTGACTTCAATAATCAAGTGTAACCTTAATCATGTAGATCCTTGTAACTGTAGAACTATATTGTTGGATAATGAAATGAGTAATACAAAGGGAGTTCAAATTCATGTATTGTTGATTATATGAGGGTGCACGGAGGGGACATTTTTGTATCCCGATTCCAAAGTTATAAAGAGTAATTGAGACTGTGTCTTGAATTTATGTGACTGAAAGCAACTGCAATCCTAACTCAGATTTGAGGATTTATACTATGTGCCCAGGATGGACTAGGTTGTTTCAGTAGTTGGGTCGATGTGCCACTATTGTTGTTACAAATACTAACTAAGGGAAAGAGATATTTAGGATCCGGTCATCCTAAATCTTATATGAGGCCGATCCTTGTGACTGTAGAACTATATTGTTGGATAATGAAATGAGTAATACAAAGAGAGCTTAAAGCCATGTATTGTTGATTAATGCGGGTGCAGGGAGGGGACATTTTTGTATCCTGATTCCAAAGTTATAAGGAGTAATTGAGGCTGTGTCTCAAATTTATGTGACTGAAAGCAATTGCAATCCTAACTCAGATTTGAGGATTTATACTATGTGCCCAGGATGGACTAGGTTTTTTCAGTAGTTGGGTCGATGTTCCACTATTGTTGTTACAAATACTAACTAAGGGAAAGAGATATTTAGGATCCGGTCATCCTAAATCTTATACAAGGCTGATTCTTGTGACTGTAGAACTATATTGTTGGATAATGAAATGAGTAATACAAAGAGAGCTTAAAGTCATGCATTGTTGATTATATGCGGGTGCAGGGAGGGGACATTTTTGTATCCCGATTCCAAAGTTATAAAGAGTAATTGAGGCCGTGTCTCAAATTTATGTGACTGAAAGCAATTGCAATCCTAACTCAGATTTGAGGATTTATACTATGTTCCCAGGATGGACTAGGTTTTTTCAGTAGTTGGGTCGATGTTCCACTATTTTTGTTACAAATACTAACTAAGGGAAAGAGATATTTAGGATCCGGTCATCCTAAATCTTATACGAGGTTGATTTTGACTTTGTAAGGGTCAATTAGTAGTTTAAGTGGTACACCTCAAATTACCTAGGTCTTAATAAAATATGTAATTCAACCATGTAGTATAACTGTTAGGGTTATCCAGTGAATCACATTGGATGATAATCATTACTTTGCTTTTCTTGATAGCCTTTATATGAAATTCATATTTTGGCAATCAATATTAACTTTGCTTGAACTTTTCATAAAAAATGCTGTCTTTCAACTCTGTAATACTAATGGACTTAAGTGCTTAAACTACATAATCTGCTGGTAAGCAATAAATATTGTTAGAGGTTATGTCATATCATGAGGACATGGGTCTCAACTCGTGGGTTTCCACACCTTTTTAAACGATCAACAATGCGGTCAGACATGTGATGGTGAGGAGGCACAATTTGAAGATCTATAGAGACAAAGAGTTCGGTTGGGTTTTGTAGACTCTTAGAGTCATCCTTTTACTCTCAGGTCTAGGCAGGGAAGTTTTATATATCATGTATAATTGACTCAATATTTTGATAGTATGTCTTGCATTATGTAAGTGTTGTATATATATATATATAGAAAACATCTTTTGTAAACAAGTTGTGGCTGAGTCCACTGAGCTCATGTAAAGTTACCTGGTTCGTATATACTTATACATGAGAAGATGGACCTAGATGTAAATATTCTTATGGAATTTTGAAATATTGATTTTTGGTTTTGTATTAGGAATCTTTTTGGTAATATGGTTAATTAGCATTCAATCATTGTTTTGGTTTTGAGTAAAATCTCATTTAGTGTGATGGGTTTCTAGGTGTGGTGGTATCATATCATTAGGTTCGTTGAGTCTACATGGACATATGACTTAGGTAATTGTATCTGTTCTTATGTTTCTGACATATTTAACCATGGCTTTTGGTTATACAGATATGTCTAGAGAATGTGAAGAACATACTGAGAGAAGTTATATAGAGATGGAGTTGGAGGTTGGAGATGGGTACAAGTTGGAAGAGTACCCAAGACAGGGCCAGAATATCCCGTCCTGCCGTTATTTGACCCTTTGACCATATCTTATCCAACTTTTTAGTCTATTTTTAGATAGGGAATGCCAACAATCACACATTTTCCTGACAGGGCACCGACCCCTCGACCAAGGGCACTTGTCCCAAGTGCTGAATCTTAGGGTCCAAGGAAGACCTTTGAGAGTTTGAAGTGTGTGGGAGCCATAGAGTATGTGGGCACAACAGACCCAACACGCAGGCATGTGGTTGATAGAGTTGGAAAAGAAATTTATGATTCTGAATATCTATGAGAAGGATAAGTTGAAACATGTGATTATGAAGGGTAGTGTTGGCCACTGGTGGGTCATAGAGGAGGAGAAGAGACCAGTTGAGGTGGTCAAATGGGAGGAGTTTTGATAGGATTTTGTGAGTCGTTACTTCTAGAGACATATTCGGAGGAAAAGATGACTGAGCTTGAGCGGTTGTGTCAAGGATAGTGGCCCGTTAATGACTAAAAGACAAAGTTCATGGAGTTGTTGAGGTTCTGTCCTCACATGGCTTCTACAAAAAAGGAGACAATTATAAGGTTCGAGAAGGGCTTGAATGCTGAGCTGGCACAAACATTATCTGTCTTGGGGTCACATGATACATTTTCCACCTTCATGGAGTCTGTAAAGTGGATAGAGAGGACAAACGTGGAGCAGTGAGAGGCTATTGCAAGAGAGAGATTATCTCAGTTTTAGGTACATTAGTGACACATTTTCAAAAAGCTAATGTTTTTTACATCGCAATACCAATAGTCACAACAAAGTTCAACATTTTCTGAGCCAAGGACACTAGTGGAGTCATATTGGTCTCCTAACAAGGGAAGAGGTTGTAGCTTTGCACCAGACGGGGCAAACAATTCAGGTTTAGTGTCTATGAGAGGGCTGTCTAAGTCATAGTATGACACGAGGATGTGTTACAAGTGTGATCAGGTTGGACACGTATGATGGTCTTGCCCTATGAAGAACCAGGAGGTTACACAGATGCCGAGGTAGAACTAGCAAGGTTCACAACAATTTTAATAGTTCTGTAGTGGTAGCAGTAGAGGGCATGGCCAGTCGTCATAGGCATGGTCTTCTAGACCAGGTTGCAGAGGTCGAGGATGCCAAAAGGCAAATATAGGTTCTATTCTATGACCAAGTCAGAAGGAGTGGTCAACCCATGAGTCATGACAAGAAGGGAAGGAGACAAAGGGGGGGTACTAAGACCTTAGCCCCTCTTCTTTCCTCAAAATTCAATTAAAAATATGTATATACATAAGAAAATTATGTACCTTTGTTAATATATTTGTACTTCTGTAAATAAAAAGCAAAGGTAATAATTGTCCGAGTTGGTGGTTAGCCGCATCTCTGAGCGATAGGGTGCTGGTTCGAATCCACAGTTGAATATAATTTTTTTATGTCAACACTTCATTGACCAAGTTTCTATTATATATATACAATGATTTCAATTGGTAACATATAAAAATTGGTTTCCCGGATGGTATGTGGTTGTTTGTTTTTGTTTGAGGTTGCATGTTTGATTCTCTCTATGGTTGATCCTTTGTAAATATTTTTTTATCCAACCCCCCTACGACAAATTTCTAGATCCGCCACTGATGACAAGTCAGATGTAACTCTTTGATTCTGACTTATCTGCATCTATATTTGTATTTTTTTCATTGACCTGGGTATGACACACTCATTTATCACTAGAGAGGTGATAAATAGTTGTAATTTTCTTATTTGTAGTAGAACTAATAACCTCTTGTTAGAAATCCCTTTGGTTGGTTCCACAGTATTTCTGGAAGTGTGTCCATCTTGCATTTTTTATTTCTTGGGATGCAACATTCAAGTGGATCTTGTGTCACTTGATATGCATGGATTTAATGTGATCCTAGGGATGCATACCTTGGCAAGGTATAAGGTTGTTTTGGAACGTGGTTCCAAAGTTGTGATGTTTTGTGAGGGGATATCTCTTGTACTATCCAAGGAGATAGGAATATTTTTCATGCATATCTAGTGTCGGAAGTGACAGAAAACAAGTTGATGAGACAAGGCTGTCAAGTTTTCTTGGCACATGTTGATACCAAGATGAGGAGTTCTAGTATCCAAGATGTACCCGTGGTGCGTGAGGTCGAGGATGTTTTCCCTGACAAGTTTCTAGGTTTTCCACCCTAGAGAGAGATTGATTTTGAAATCAATCCAGTTCCTAGAGTACAACCCATATCACATACACATCATAGGATGGCTCCAGATGAGATGAAGGAGTTGAAGAAGTAGTTGCAAGAGTTGTTGGAGAAAGGTTTCATACAACCAAGTACTTCCCCTTAGGGCACTCCGGTGTTGTTTGGAAAGAAGAAGGATGGTTCTGTTAGGCTTTGCATAAACTACTAAAAGTTGAATAAGGTTACAATAAAGAATAAATACCCTTTGCCGGTGATAGATGACTTGTTTAATCAATTAGGAGGTGTTGAGTTTTCCGAGATAGATCTGAGGTTAGGATATCATCAATTAAGGATCAAGGCATATGACATAAATAAGACTGCTTTTAGCACTCAGTATGGTCATTATGAGTTTGGGGTTATGTCATTTGGGATAACCAATGCACCAACAACATTTATGGACCCAATGAATAGAGTGTTCAAACTGTGCCTTCACCAGTTCATGGTGGTATTTATGTATGATATCTTTATATACTCCAAGGGTATTCAACAATATGAGAAGCATCTTCGACAAGCATTGGAACTGTTGAGGCAACATAGGTTGCATGTTAAGTTTAGAAGTGTGAGCTTTGGTTGACTGGGATATCTATAAGGGGTGTTTGTGTGAACCCTAAGTAGGTGGAGTTAGTGTTGGAGTGGGAGAATCCCAAGAAATGAAATGAGGTTTGAAGCTTCCTAGATTTGGTTGGTTACCACAGGAGGTTCACCAAGAACTTTAGTGAACTAACTCTAACTTTAACCAAGCTAACTAGGAAAGATGTTGCTTCTGTTTGAGATGACAAGCATCAACATTCTTTTTGGTTGTTGAAAGAGAAGTTGACAAGTGATCCAATGTTAGTACTTTTAGAGCTGGGAAAGGTTACATCATTTTGTGTGGTACCTCAAAGAGTGGGCCAGGATGTGTGCCAATACAGGACAAGAACGTGATTTTTTTTCTTCTCAATAGCTTAAGAAACATGAGAAGAACTACCCAAATCATGATTTGGAATTAGTAGTTATAGTGCTTCCCTGAAGATTTGAAGAGACTATATGTATGGAGAAAAGTTCCACCTTCACAAATCATAAGAATATTCAATACATCTTCTCAAAATAGGAGTTGAACATGAGGCAAAGGGGGTGGATGTAGTTGATCAAGGGCTACAACTGTATGATAGACTATCATGCCAGAAAGGTGAATGTAGTGGATGATGCGCTAAGCAGGAAGTTGTCTTCATCATTGTCTTTAGATAAAGTATAGATGTACTCCATGGCTTGTCACAAATAATACATGCTAGTGTCACTTTGGCATATATATGTGTAGTTGGAGGTCTCTTTGTTGGCATAGTTACAAGTGAAGCCAACGTTTATACAACAAATCAAATATGTGCAAAAGAATGATATAGTGATATAAAATATCATATCAGGGTTTGGCAGTGCAAAGCATGAAGGATTCCATGAGAGAAAAGATGGGATAATAAGTTTTCACAACCGGATGGTGGTTCCTGATATAGGTGGTCGTAGGGAGATGGTACTTGAGGAGGCTCATTCCTCAATGTACGTGATGCATCCTGACAATACAAAGATGTGTCATAATCTTAAGGACTTGTACAAGTGGATGGGTTTGAAGCACGGTGTGGCAGAGTTCGTAGCATAGTGTCTAGTTTTTCAATAGGTCAAAGCAAAGCATTAGAAGCCTACAGGAATGTTTCAACCCTTGCAAATTCCCAAGTGGAAATGGGATCATATAACTATGGGATTTGTGGTAGGACTTCCTAGAACAATCAAAGCTCATGATTCCATTAGAGTAATTGTTGATCAGTTGACAAAGTCAACTTATTTTTTTATGGTCTAGACCATTTACACTGCTGAGAAGTTAGCAAAAATCTATCGATGAGATAGTTCGTCTGAACGACATACCAATTACTATAGTATCCGATAGAGGCCCTCAGTTCATGAGAATATTTTGGGAACGCCTACATACAGATTTGGGGATACATTTTAGGTTCAATACAATCTTCCACCCATAGACAAATTGCCATTTAGGAAGAACCATACATACGTTTGAGGATCTTTTTTAGAGCATGTGTAATTTAGTTTCTTAGAAGCTAGTATATTCACCTGAGTCTGATTGAGTTTTCCTACAACAACAATTACCAGAAGAGTATATACATGGCACCATATGAAGCTTTGTACAGTAGGTGTTGTAGGTCACCTTTTTATAAGAATGAGGTAGGTGAATATTAGTTGTTAGGTCCTAAGTTGGTTCAGAAGACCACATAGAAGATCAAAATGATTCATAAATAGTTGAAGACATCACAAAATAGATGGAAGTCCTAAGCAAATAATCATTATAGACTGTTGGAGTTCCAGGTTGGAGACCGTGTATGTCTCAAGTATTACCCTTGGAAGGGTGTGCTAAGTTTTGGTAAGAGGGGTAAGTTGACTCTTAGATTCATGGGACCCTACCCTATCCTAGATCGAGTTGGGAAGGTGACTTAAAAGTTGGATTTAACACCATAGTTTCACCAGTTACACAACATGTTTCATGTTTATATGCTGAGGAAGTGGCATCCTAATATAGATTAAACGTTGTATCAATTGGAGGTGGAGTTAGAGGAGGATATTACCTATGTTGAGGGTCCAATGTCGATCTTAGATAGGCATGTGCAGACACTGAGAAAGAAGGATATAGCTTTAGTAAAGGTGTTGTAGAATCTCGTTGTGTAGTGGAAGCCACATGGGAGTTAGAATATGAGATGCATAGGAAGTAACCTTCTTTGTTTGCCTAGGATTTTGGGAGTAGATTACTTGTTAGGGTTTTGTAGTTGTAAGGACCCTAACTATGCTTAAATCATAAACATAATTAATTGGATGCTTAATTTTGAAATATAACTCTGATTTATGATTTAATACTAGATGATGAAGCTATGTTTAGAATTTGAATCAAGTCATACCTTGCTTGATCAAGTTATACAATTCCATGTAACATGTGGACCTTTATGCAGGTTAACCTTTTTCCAGGGATCAGTGCTTGAGTTTCTTCATGACATTCTTAAGAAAATTATAAATTTTCTTCTCCTTTGGATGCTTTTAAACTTGATTTCATGGGATTTATACTTGTATAATTTGTTTAGTAGCAGTGTAGTGTTTTCGATGAAATCTAACAGATCATCGGGATGACAAATCTTCAGTGTCTGACGTGGCTTAAGGTTGATGAAGTCTTGGCTCACCCACAAAATTCTGGGGTAGTATCCCGATGAGATTGCTGACTGATGTGATTTTGTTAATTTGTCATACCGATGAGTTTCTGGTGACTGATGAGTTTTTAGGTGACCGAAGACTTTTCACAGTCAAGGAGATTTTTGCTTGTATGAGATCGATGAAGATCTGTGTGTGTTTAACTAACGACCATGTATCGATCGATGTGTTTCTTGAGCTTTTCCTGACGGATCTCTTGACCAATGAGAGACCATTCTTTTGACCCACCCCGATAATACCCCCTTCCTTCTCTCCTTTCATTCATTTGATGAAGCATCAATTGTATATGGAGGAACCCGATGAGAACTTCTGAGTGGTTGATGAGGGTCCATCGAGACTTGTTGAGCTGCTATTCTTGGACGCATGTGCTAGATCGAGTTTCCCTTGGATGAATATAATCACGCTCTTGCTCACTTTCTGTAAGATCTTTTGTGACATTCTCAGGTTTTCTAAAACTTAATCGAATGTGTGACGTCTAAATTGAAACCTCACCTTAACGGGAATCTTAATTCAAACACCCTATACTAGGATAAGAAGAAGAAAATCATAGGAAGTCAGAAGGAAACAACAATAGCACATGCACATGAACAATAATAAAACCATACAACACATGTTCACCATTCAACATATAATTATAAAATGAATTATTACTACATTTGATATTACATATTGAACAATAAACTTTTACATATACATGTACTACATCTACAACAAGATCTTAAGACAACATATCCACCTGTACATCAGCTCACCACACAACTCTCAACTATCCTGGTTCTTCAAAAGCATATGTCCACAACCTACGTGTCTTTTTATATACCTCTCATTACTAAGACTTGGCAGTAGTAAATAAAAATAAGAAAAAACATATACTTGAACAAGGATGTTTATTAACAAAGAGAAACACATATCTTTTAGGCATATTTTCCATTATATCATCCATGCATTTACTACCTGAGAGTTGAATGCATCAAGGCCTTTATGATCTACTACCAGAGAGTTGGATAATTTCATAATGTGATCTACTACCAAAGAGTTGGATCACTTTCAAGTACTTTACTACCAAAGAGTTGAAGTACTTACTTTCCAATACTTTACTACCAAAGAGTTGAAGTTCTTAGATATAAGGGAACAAATATATTATGTTTGATGTTTCATAACTATAAGTATAGAAAGTCAAGCAAAATATCATACCAGAACAATAATTTCATCCAATATCATATGCCAAGTATTTGTACACACATAAAACAACCATACTAAGTGGTCAGCCAAGTAAGAGGTAAGGGCGTATGTGATGGAGTGGACTTTTAGAATCCTAAATGTCCAATGACATAAGTGAAATCATATGGTTGAGTTATATTAAGAGTTACAAGCTTTTGACAAAGTAGGTGTGTTGTTTGATGTTGATATTATGATTAAGATCCTTAACTTTATGTCTTTTTGAGGTATTAAATTGGATGATCAAATAGTTGAGTTTTGTCACTAAATTTGAGTATAATATATAATGAGAGGTAGGGAAACTATGGTTAAAATTTGGTGGCAATTGGATGTCCCTAGAGGAAGTTATGAAGGTTTGAAATTAGTGAAATAATGTGCATTTCGAGGATTATTAGACCAAAGTTTAAGGGTAATGATATGTCACGCCCCTGCCTTGTCACATGCCACATATGAGCCGTACAATGAGAGTGCCATGGATCTTGGATGGATCAAACGGCCAGGGAGTCATCCCTGACCTCTGCTTGACCCGCGGATTGTGGCTATAGCTCCTAGGTATGAGGTCAGCCCACGATCTTCCCCTCCATCCCCGTCCACGCAAAACCGACTGAAGAGCTAGCTTCCCCTCATCTCCACGAACTCTCCAACCCCTCACACAACCCCCAACAAGGACCAAGACCATGCCCATGACCTGCCTCTGGAAATGGTCTCTCCAAGCGCGCCCATTTTGATTTGGGCATCTCACACTCAGATCTCCTTCAACCTATATAACTCATCCCCGAGCATCACCGAGATCCCTTTAGCTCTTTGCCTTCCTCAAGTTGTGCGAAGCTAGCCCTGACGTCTCCATCCTCGAGCTCCATCTCCTCTAGACTGCCTGCCGTGGTGAGACTAGTGCTCAGGCACCTACCTCCTCTACTGTCCCAAATTAGTCCCTACTCAAGCTATGTGACACACCGTGAAATCTCACCGACCCTTTCTCAAGCTCCCATCACCTCCTCTCACTCCCCTCATCTTCTTCTCCTCCACGACCGGCGACCTCCTCACTGAACCTCAGCGGTGCACCGCTCCAAGGGGAGCCACACATTGATACCCTGCCATCCCGATCCGATCCGACCTCGCGAAGGTGATCGCAAGCTCGCCTGCACCTGAGGAACCCTCTTCTGCCCTTGCGAGCTCGCCGGAGCTGAGCGTCATGGCGACGCACGTAGAGAACAGGGGAAGCCCGATCGCGTGAGAAAGAGAGAAAGAAAGGAGGACCGGGTTAGGCCAAGAACCGACCGGTCCATGACAACAGACTGGTTTCATAGGACATGAACCAGTAGCAGCGAGCAAAGGATGCGCGCCAGCCCAAATGGCCACGTGTAAGCTCATATCTGTATTTGGAACCTCAAATTTAATTATAAGATGATGATGATGCATAGAATTCATGTTATATGAAGTTGACCTTTAATACATGGTTTAAAACCCTAATTTAGGTTAATGATGTAACCTAGGGTTAATTTGTGCACAAAAATGCCATGGAAGATAATGTTCAGATTATGTATCCTAATCTGGAACATAACATCAGTAACATAAATCCCTCATAAGGATGAAGATAAGACAAGTAATAATGTATATATCATAATGAGATAAGCAAACCCTAATATGAACATGACTAGGGTAAGATGAGATGTAAGATGATGAGAATCTGATGATAGTATATAATCTTGTCTTAATCAGGTTTAACCAAGGATATAGTTGATATCATGAATATGTGGTGATTAAGTTTATCTCTTTGGAAGGTACGCCATTACCTCTTACTTGGCTTATTATACATTATTCTTGTGTTATATATAGTATAATACTTGGCATATGGTATTGGATGGAATGATTGTTCTTGTATGATATCTTGCTTGATTTTCCATACTTATGGCTATGAACACATGAAACATAAGATATCTGATCCATCATATGATAGCACTAAACTCTTTAATAGTACAGTGCATTGAAGTGATCTCAAACTCTTTGGTAGTAGATCACATGTGTTAGATCTCAAACTCTTTGGTAGTAGATCACACATAATATGATCTCAAACTCTTTGGTAGTAGATTATAAGGCCTAAAAACATCAAATCCCTTGGGGTAGATGTACGAGATATATGATGGAAATTTGCTTAAAATATATGTGTTCTCTTTTGTTAATAAATATCTTTTTGCATATATATGCTTTTCCTTATATTTGTTTAATGATGCCAAGTTTTTGTTTTATCTTATTGCCAAGATATGATGAGAGGTATATAAAAGACACGTAGGCGTACTCAGTACAATATTCTTGAATATTGTGCTGACGTGTACCGCATGGAATCTTTTGTTTAGGTTGTGGTCATGCTCTTGAAGATCCAAGATAGTTGAGAGTTGTGTGGCGAGCTGATGTACAGGTGAACCTGTTGTCTTAAGATCCTGTAGTTTAGTGGTAGTACAAGTATATGTATAGTTTGTTGTTCAATATGTAATATCAAATGTTGTAACAATTCATGTTGTAATTATATGTTGAATGGTGAACATGTGTGTATGGTTTTATTATTGTTCATGTGCATGTGCTACTGATTGTTTCCTTCTGACTTCCTCTGATTTTCTTCTTTTTAGCCTATTGTGTGGTGTTTAAATTGGGATTCTCATTGAGGTGAGGGTTTCAATTTAGACGTCACACATCAGATTAAGTTTTTAGAAAATCCTGGGACGTCACAGGTGGTATCAGAGCATGAACAATAGAAAATTCTAACATTTGCTCATTATGCAAATCAAAACCAAAGAACCTTGAACTTAATAATCCTTAGGGTTAGATTAGTCATCTTTTAGAAACTAGATCTGACCTAGCCTCTAGGTTAGCACCTATATGTCCGAGAACTAGGTCTAGACTGGTGCTTGTTGAGTAACAAGTCCTTAGATGTCGTTCTTTCCTTGTAGTGCAACAATATGGGATTTGCATTATTTGGAAATGATGTGGATCAAGGGAAGAGAAACCCTAGACATATTGTGCACGTTGTCTAGAGTATCTACACTAGTCTACCCCTTGTTCTCACCCTTTTCACTAGTTTTCATGACACTGTACTCTCTACTATGTGTGGGACACTCATTTTCAGGATTTGGTTTTTGATTCCAAATGGATCAAACCTCGATAGTTTTCTCTGACGCTTATTTTATCGAAGAAAAACTATATAATATTTTATTATGTATATGTATTACAAAAATGTGTCCCCACACATGTACGAGTAGGAGGTGTTCATGCAACCTAAGTGAAAGTGAATGACATCAATCTAGAAGAGAGAGTAGTTCTAGATTAGATGTCTAGAGCCTTGTTAGAATATATGATAGATAGAATAGATGATATAAGTTTTGATGATATGATGTGAGTCATATATAGATGATATAAGATGGTTTATGATGATCTGTGTTTGTCTTTTAGGACTTAAGTTCAGTTTTGAGGATGCAAGATAAGTTTTGATGTTGCAAGTAAATAGGCTTTTATGAGATAAGATATGATAAGTTAAGACAAGGATGTGGATCAGCTTGAGCCTCAAGCTCTTTTACAAAGGAGGACCTCTAGTGTTGGGACCAGTTTTAGGGTTAACTCCAGAGAGAGTGAGACCCATTGGGAGAAGGTTAGAGAACCTAAACTCCAAGATATGAGAATTATGAGATATGTGATATGATACGTCCTAAACTAGACTACTCCTGAGTGAATGAGTTGAGTTGCTTTATGCATGATTATTATAGTTATCTTGAACCCTAGATGTCCTTGGGAGGACCAAACCCTAGAGTCAGAGAGAGGCTGGTTATATATGTGCATATGAGAACAAGGAAATATGAGAACCTACCATCTGGGTGAGGGAGAGAGAGTCCCAAGACCCTGGAGGAGGTAACTATGTTAGTTTTTGTGAAGCCTCATGCTCGGGTTGGTAGTACCTTATAGGAATCTAGCGGTGTTTAGGAAAGAGAGTTGTGGGTAAGCATAACTCATGGTTAGAGACCTATGAAGAGTATGCCATAGCATGTTTTGGTTTGTGCCTATGTGGCTAGAGCTTGTAAAGCTATCACGAGTGCCAATGAGGTAATCTGAAACCCTAAACCAAGGAGGGAGGATAAAGTATATGCATATGAGGTACTGATAGAGTTGAGATAGCTCAGAGAGATTGAGCGTGACACCACCCTCAGGATAAGGGTTGGGAGAACCTCTGTTGGACTAGATAAAGTTTTGATATATGTTTAGTAAGCCACTTGTATAAGTTTGTTTAGCACGACCATGATATAATAGATGTAAGGATGTGATCTAACCTCAAGATGTGATATGTAGACATGATATGATGGAAACCTAGTAATGGTTTAATAGATCTTTATGCATAAATGGTTAACCATTAACATGAATAATGATGATAATATGAAATGTTTGGTCAATCTTGTGATGAAATCATTAGTATATGTTGCAGCTTATGAGGAACAATGAAATAAGATCATACGAATGAAACATGTTAAATGAGGTGTTAATCTTAGTGCTTAAAAAAATAGCATTGACAGTTAGCACAACATAAAGATTATGACACCTTGAGATGATCTATATGGATAAAGTGGGTTAACTATAGTTAACTCCCTCCTAAAAGACATATGTTAATGTTGAATATGTTCTAACAATTAGCTCAATAAAATTTTGATAACACCTTAATATAATGGGCTAAGTTTAGTTAACACCTTTAGAACATGGTAATATGATGCGGAAACCCTGATGTGTGAATAAATATAAGGAATCAAATCTAACATATGAGATATGTAATGACATAACCTAAGCTTCTAAACCCTTGTTTGAGCCTTTTATGGAGTGATGTTTCATCCTTGATGCTTTTGAAGCATCCTAATATTTTTCTTTGGATACATGGTTATAGGTAACCTTTGCAGATATGTTACACATAGAATGGTGCCTACATGTGGATGAAAGCAAGATAAGATTTTCCCTGGAAGTATGAGTATGGTTTACTTTCGAGGATGAAAGTTCTTTTAAGATGTATATGATGTGAAAGACTGGATTTCTGGCTTAATTCCTAGGACAAAATTTCTTTTAAGGTGTGTAGGATGTGATGGAGTGGACTTTTGGCATCCTAAATGTCCAATGACATAAGTGAAATCATATGGTTGAGTTATAATAAGAGTTCCAAGCTTTTGACAAAGCAGGTGTGTTGTTTCATGTTGATATTATGATTAAAATCCTTAACTTTATGTCTTTTTGAGGTATTTAATTAGATGATCAAATATTTGAGTTTTGTCACCAAATTTGAGTATAATTTATATCGAGAGGTAGGGAAACTATGGTTAAAATTTGGTGGCAATTGGATGTCCCTAGAGGAAGTTATGAAGGTTTGAAATTAGTTAAAATAATGTGCATTTCGAGGATTATTAGACCAAAGTTTAAGGGCAATGATATGTCATGCCCCTGCCTTGTCACGACCCACATCTAAGCCGTTCGATGAGAGTTCCATGGATCTTGGATGGATCAGACGACCAATGAGTCATCCCTAACCTCTGCTTGACCCTCAGATCGTGGCTGCAGCTCCTAGGTACGAGGTCAGCCTACGATCTTCCCCTCCATCCATGTCCACACAAAACCGACCAAAGAGCTGGCTTCACCTCATCTCCACAAACTCTCCAACCCCTCACACGACCCCCAACGAGGACCAAGACCATGCCCACGACCTGCCTCCAGCAATGGTCTCTCCGAGCGCACCCATTTTGATTTGGGCATCTCGTGCTCAGATCTCCTTCAACCTATATAACTCATCCCTGAGCATCACCGAGATCCCTTTAGCTCTTTACCTTCCTCAATTTGTGCGAAGCTAGCCCTGACGTCTCCATCCTTGAGCTCCATCTCCTCCAGACCACTCGTCGTGGTGAGACTAGTGCTCAGGCACCTACCTCCTCTACAACCCCAAATTGGGCCCTACGCGAGCTATGCGACACCCCACGGAAGCTCACCGACCCTTTCTCAAGCTCCTAGCACCTCCTCTCACTCCCCTCATCTTCTCCTCCTCTGCGGCTGGCGACCTCCTCGCCGAACCTCGGCGGCACACCGCTCCAAGGGGAGCCACTCACAGATACCCTGCCGTCTCGATCTGGTCTGACCTTGCGAAGATGACCGCAAGCTCGCCTGCCCCTGAGGAACCCTTTTATGCCCTTGTGAGCTTGCCGGAGCTGAGCGTCGCGGTGATGCACGCAGAGAACAGGGGAAGCCCGATCACGTGAGAAAGAGAGAAAGAAAGGAGGACCGGGTCAGGCCAAGAACTAGCCGGTCTAGGACAGTAGACCGGGTTCATAGGACGTGAACCGGTTGCAGCGAGCAAAGGATGCGCGCCAGCCCAAATGGCCATGTGTCAGCGGCCGATTGACCTAAAAAGGTAATTTCTTCAAGAATGTTTAGATCTTACAAAATTCCTAGTAATTAGCTCCAGCATCAAAAAAATACAAACAAAGTATCCAAATTCTTAGAAAAATGAGTAGAATAATATGGTACCATAAAATCAATGTTTTGATGCACTAATGTTAGGAATATCGTGTAAGTTGTATAATTCTTATACTGTTTGTTATAAAGAGTAAATGATGGCCTAAAATTATGAGAACTTATTTATAAATCATAAGTCATGTTTTTAGTCCATATAAGGTCAGTAATCATGATGTTAATGCACAAAATCATGTAATTTTCTTAGAAGGGCTATCTCGGGCTAATAACCCTAAATAAAATGTAATAAATGCATACATAATAAATGATGAAATTTACAGAGTAAGCTCATATCTATATTTGGAACCTCAAATTTAATTATAAGATCATGATGATGCATAGAATTCATGTTATGTGAAGTTGACCTTTAATACATGGTTTAAAACCCTAATTTAGGTTAATGATGTAACCTAGGGTTAATTTGTGCACAAAAATGCCATGGAAGATAATGTTCAGATTATGTATCCTAATCTGGAACATCACATCAGTAACATAAATCCCACATCATGATGAAGATAAGACAAGTAATAATGTATATATCATAATGAGATAAGAAAACCCTAATATGAACCCGACTAGGATAAGATGAGATGTAAGATGATGAGAATCTGATGATAGTATATGATCTTGTCTTAATCAGGTTTAACCAAGGATATAGTTGATATCAGGAATATGTGGTGATTAAGTTTATCTCTTTGGAAGGTACACCATTACCTCTTACTTGGCTTATTATATATTATCTTTGTGTTATATGTAGTATAATACTTGGCATATGGTATTGGATGGAATGATTGTTCTTGTATGATATCTTGCTTGATTTTCCATACTTATGGCTATGAACACATGAAACATAAGATATCTGATCCATAATATGATAGCACTAAACTCTTTGATAGTACAGTGCATTGAAGTGATCTCAAACTCTTTGGTAGTAGATCACACATAATATGATCTCAAACTCTTTGGTAGTAGATCATAAGGCCTAAAAACATCAAAGCCCTTGGGGAAGATATATGAGATATATGATGGAAATGTGCTTAAAATATATGTGTTCTCTTTTGTTAATAAATATCTTTTTGCCTATATACACTTTTCCTTATATTTGTTTAATGCTGCTAAGTATTAGTTTTATCTTATTGCCAGGATATGATGAGAGGTATATAAAAGACATGTAGGTGTACTCAGTACAATATTCTTGAATATTGTGCTGACATGTACCGCATGAAAACTTTTGTTTAGGTTGTGGTTATGCTCTTGAAGATCCAAGATACTTGAGAGTTGTGTGGCGAGTTGATGTACAGGTGGACATGTTGTCTTAAGATCATGTAGTTTAGTGGTAGTACATGTATATGTATAGTTTGCTATTCAATATGTAATATCAAATGTTGTAACAATTCATGTTGTAATTATATGTTGAATGGTGAACATGTGTATGGTTTTATTATTGTTCATGTGCATGTGCTACCGATTGTTTCCTTCTGAATTCCTCTGATTTTCTTCTTCTTAGCCTAGTATGTGGTGTTTAAATTGGGATTCTCATTGATGTGAGGGTTTCAATTTAGACGTCACACATCAAATTAAGTTTTAGAAAATCCGGAGACATCACAACGTACCTTGATCACATATATTGTAATCATCACATATTCCTCATGCCAACTACCACCTTGTTCAAACCCCTGATTAAGACAAGGTCATGTACTGTCATCAGATTCTCATCATCTTAGCCCTAGTCAATTCTATTAAGGTTTTACTTAGTTCATACGATATGAGCATCATTATTTATCTTATCTTCTTATGCTTATCTTACTGATCTTATTTTCTAGTTATTTGTTGGATCATCATAGATCATCTGTATATTATGTTTCATATAAATAGGTGCTCATATTAACCCAAGATTACATGCATTAATACAATTAGGGTTAGATAATCCAATTAGGGTTAGAAACCATTAATTCTTAATCATCACCATATAATCATGAATTATGTACATAATATTTATATGTTAGTTTCACATTGTGTTCCATATACTGTTATGAATATATTCTGGAGTTTCCAAGATTTATTGAGGATACTTGTAATTATTGCATATTAATTAGGGTTATTAGCCCTAATTAGCCATATGGAGCAAATTACTTGATTTCATGCATTAAAATCATAATCGCTGACCTTAAATAGATTATAAACATGAATATGGATTTACTGACACGTTATCATAATTTTAGGCCATCGTTTGATATTTATTATCTATGAAATAAGCATTTCACAACTTACATGATATAACTGAGATTAGTGCATCAAAAGCATGCTATTATACTTTTATAATGTTCTACATAATTTTCTGAGAATTTTGTATCTTATTTGTATTTTTTTGATAACGGTGTTAATTACTAGGAATTATGCAAGATCTGAGTAAATACTGAATTTTTACCTTTTAGGGCCAATCAGGAGCTACCACGTGTCCGTGAGCTCTAGGTTCCTGAGTCCTGCTGAGCCGTTTGGTTCACTTGTTGGGCGCCCGATTTTCAACTAGTTTGTCACTGAACCAGGCTGAGCTGCCCGTTCCTTATTCTTTCTCTGTTTCTCCTCGCGTGAAAGCAATTCACGCCCGATAGTTCAGGGCATAGAACACCGCCATCGTTAAGGGATCTGTCCCGATGAGCAAAAGGTGACGATTTCCTCCTCTTCACGAACTGAAATCAGTGTCAATAGATTCGGGCGTTCTCCATCAATGCCTCCGGGCCGCCTTCTCCCTCTTCTCTCACTCGCGTTCTGCGCGACACCCGCGTGAGGAGGTCTGTGAATAGAAGCCGCCGCCGCTGGCTTTGTCTCTGGAGAGAGGTAAAAGCGTCTCCGACCGGTTTGGTTCACTCCCTCACTCTGACTCGTGGTGGTTCTTTGAAAGGACGCTCTTCGTGAGCGGTCTCTGTCGCAAGTAGGTAGGGCGCCACAGAGGCTTGGATTCCGGCGATGAATAAGCCACCTCCAAGTCTTCATCTGACTCAGATGCTATTTGTTACTGCACTCCTTTGAGCAATCACAGTTGCTCCTCTCCTCCTCGTTGAATAATAACGTGTTGTTAATATTTATTAACGTCACAGGTGCAATGTAATTAACAATTTAAGGCAGATCCAAAATAAGAAAGGAAGATCAAACAAAGCAGGAGAACAGAAAAAGGAGTTAGATTTGCAAACCAGATCGTCCTTGTGAAACGAACAAGGAACGTGATACTCAAAGAAATCAGTGCCAGGCAATCCTCACGGATAGACACCGTTCTCCAAATCTTGATCCGACACGAACCTGAAACTTGCACGTCTCGCTCACGCTCGTTGCACTGCTACCAGTGCAGCACATCAACCGCAGGAACCACCGCCTGACAGCTGCGTCTCGGAAACGGGAAGAAGAAGCCGTGCTTCGCACAGGAGGACAACTCCATGAAATAGCTCAGGGAACGAAAGGCACTCGCTCTGGATTAGGACTCTCCAAACACACGGTGACAGAAAACTGTTTTTGGTGTGTTTAACCCTAATTACCGGAGGCGTATATATAGCCACGCACGTCCCTAATCCTATTCCCAGTGAGACGCAAATACTCGGTTGCTCTTGTACACAATACAGAATAATCCACAAAAGAGAAATACTTTCCAGTTAGGATTAAGAAATCCGAATAGGAAAGAAACAATTAATTACACGAGTAATTAATTACTTAGTTGTATCTTAGTGTAAAAAGAAGACGGAAGACATTCTCCACAATCCACAATCCACAAGCCACAATCCACAAGACACAAGCCCGAGCCCGGCCAGGCGAGGCGTGGCGTGATGCGCGCACGAGTGCGTGCGTGCGTTGTGATGTGGTAACCCCACCCACCAAGGAGGTGAGCATACCTCCCTCCTAGGACTCTTTGGATACTAGTGCCCCATGTGATCCTACATATGAAGACCACAAAAGTTCTAGGAGTGAGCAATATGAGATAAAACTTCTTTGCCATTTGCACTTAACCCATGCTAAATAAGTGATTACTACAGTAACAGAGCTACACTAACGAGCTGCTATAGTAATCATTTATCTAACAATCCCCCACAAAGTCCAATGTGTAGTGTGCTCTACCATTCAATCCTCCATACTGTGATTTCAGCAGATACCTTTCGGTTTGAATTTACCTGAGTTATCCAACTATGACCCCCGTAGGAACTAGGTGAACAAAAGTTTTGAACCTGAACCTTGGGTACAAGAGTATAGGTTGGTAACAACACAACAAAGACATGGTAGTAAAGAAAACAATGCAGTAAGGCCATGCATACAAAATATTATATCATGATTGATAACAGAGAACAACACAATTCTCCTGTTGCGGCTTACACAACATCAATCACTTAGCTGGAGTCTCCAAAGATGTACTGCTAACATCCTGTCCTAAGACTTGACACCATTAAGAGACTACTCTCTTACTAACTTGCAGTCATGACAGTAACAGGTTTCCCAGGGAATAGACACACAAATGCAAGAAGCATCAAACAAGAATATATAGTGTCATCCGATTTACCCGACAGCTTGTTATTACCACATTGAACCCAATTTGTGGGATCTCCACTCTTTTGGGTTGGGTTGCTACTGCCTGCAAATCTATAGGGGTTTCAGTCCCATCCCCAACCTAGATTTTTCCACTAAAGCCAAGGTAAGACCTTTAGTGAAAGGATCAACTGTATTATCTTTGGTACCGACGTAGTCCACAGCCACGACCCCATTAGACACTAACTCTCTTACAAATTTCAATCTGACTTGGATGTGTCTATGCTATTTTTTATTGTACTTGGAACTCTTTATCTTAGAAATAGTTGTAGTGATGTCACAGTGAACTGAAATTGCAGGAAGCGGCTTCATTACCATAGGTAAACTAGACATAAGTCCATGTAGCCATTCAACTTCCAATCCAGTTTCATCTAAAGCACACAACTCTGCTTTGAAAGTGGACCGAGACAATATGGTTTGTTTCTTAGACCTCCAGGAAACAACTCCTCCTCCCAACATGAATACATATCCTGAGACACCATTACTCCCAGAATTCACGTCAATCCAGCTTGCATCACTATATCCTTCGACTACGGAAGGATGTTTACCATAATGCAGCCCAAGGGAACGTGTTCCCTTGATATACCTCAGAACTCTGTCAAGAGCTTCCCAATGGGTCTTGTCGGGACAACTGGTGTATCTACTTAACTTGTTCACGGAAAACGCAATGTCTGGACGTGTACAGTTCATAAGATACATCAAACTTCCGATAATCTGAGAGTATCGTAATTGAGACACTGGAACCCCAGTCTCATTCTTGAACAAGGGTTTGGATGAATCATATGGAGTCTTAACAAGTTTACGTGATGTGTACTCAAACCTCTCCAGTATATTCTCAACATAGTGAGACTGAGAGAGAGTTATACCATCAGTAGACCTTATGATTTTAAGCCCTAAAATCACATCAGCGACACCCATATCTTTCATCTCAAACTTGCTACACAAGAATGACTTTGTCTCATTTACTACTTTCATATCGAAACCAAAAAGCAGGATATCATCGACGTATAAGCATAACAAAATGAATCCATTATTGACAATGTTGCAGTAGAGACACTTATCAAATTCATTAGAATTAAAGCCAAATGATGATATCACAGAATCAAACTTCTCATGCCATTGCTTAGGGGCTTGTTTCAAACCATATAATGACTTAACAAGTTTACACACTTTGGACTCATTCCCACGACCCACAAATCCCTCAGGTTGTTCCATATATATTTCTTCTTGAAGATCACTGTGTAAGAACGCGGTCTTCGCATCCATCTGATGGATATAGAGATTATAAATGGAAGCCAATGCTAAAAGCACTCAGATTGTGGTCATACGGGAAACAGGTGAATAGGTATCAAAATAATCTATTCCTTCCCTTTGTGTGTAACCCTTAGCAACTAACCTAGCCTTATACTTATTGATTGTCCCGTCTGCATTAAGTTTCTTCTTAAAAATCCATTTGCAACCAACTGCAGAACAACCAGGAGGCAAATCCACCAATTCTCAAGTTCCATTCGAGAGAATTGATTGGATTTCATCATTAACGACTTCTTTCCAAAACTTACCTTCTGGAGATTTCATAGCTTGTTTGAAAGTAACATGATCATCCTCAACATTGTAAGTGAGAGACTCACTTCCAAAGTCTTTGGATCTCCTAGGCCGTTTACTTCTCCTTGGTTCAACTATTTCTTCATAATCATCCGATTCAGAAATAGCTTGTTCTGAGTCGCCCCCCACATTTGTCATCCTTTCCACGTGCTCGGGAATGGAACCTATTGTAAATGAATCTTCTTGAGATACTTCATTGGGCACACCAGTTTTCATAGGAAACACATATTCGAATAATGTTGCATCACGTAATTCCACAATTGTATTGACCTCAATACCAGAGATATCTGATTTTACAATAAAAAATATGTAAGCATAGCTTGTCTCTACATAACCCAAAAGTATGGCATCAACCGTTTTCGGTCCCAATTTCTTCCTTTTGTGTTCAGGGACAAGTACCTTTGCAAGGCACCCCCACACTCGAAGATATTTAAGACTCAGTTTCCTTCCTCTCCACAACTCAAACTGACTACTCTCTGAATGTTTATGGGGAACTGTATTCAGAATATGGCAAGCCGTATTCAAAGCTTCCTCCCACATAAAGTTGGGTAATCCAGATGTTTGGAGTAAGGTATTTACCATATCTATTAAGGTTCAGTTTTTACGTTCAGCTATCCCATTTGATTATGGTGAATAAGGAGCAATGACCTCATGAACTATACCATGTAATTGGCAAAATTCTAAAAATAAGTTCGAGGTATACTCTCCTCCCCTAGCAAAATTTAATCGCTAAAGTATTTTACCGATTTGAGTTTTGGCTTCTTTCTTATAAATTTGAAATTTATCTAATGCCTTATCTTTACTTCTAAGTAAAAAGACATAATCGTATCTACTCGCATCATCAATAAAAGTTATAAAATAATGCTTTTGATCCCTCATAGCAACACCATTAAATTCACAGATATTTGTATGCACTAAATCCAAAATTTCCGAATTCCTATTCATAGAATGAAAGGGCTTCCTAGGCAATTTAGCTTATACACAGATTTTACATTTATTGTTGCTAATTTCGGATTTAGGGATCAAATTTAGATTCATCATACGCTTCATTGAGGCAACATTAACATGTCCCAAACGTGAATGCCATACATCAGATGAAACAAGATTCATGCAAACAGAACTATAATCATTCAAATTTAAAACAAAATTTGAAATAGGTTCAACATGAATCTTAAACAAGTTCTCCACATCACATAAGTACCCCTTGTCAAAAAACAAAGAATCATGAAGGCGTGTAATAATAACCTTATTACATTTACATTCTACTCTATAACCTTCCCTAACTAAAATGACGCCACTAAGGATATTGCGTCGAATGGTTGGAACATGTCTGACCCTGTTAAGAGTCAAAACCTTCCTCGAAGGGAACTTCAAGTCCACCCGTCCTTCGCCTTTGACTTCTGCAGAGCTGGAATCACCCAAAGTCACAGACCGACCTCGAGAGGCCTGATAAGACACAAACAGGAATTTATCAACACACACGTGTACATTAGCCCCAGTGTCAATTATCCAATAAAGTGGTTCAAAAATAGAAAGGATTTCAGGTTTAATAGACACATACTCATCATTGAGGTTCAAGAATATAGTCATCATGTTGACCACAGCCTCCTCAGTTGCAGATGCGGTAGCTTTCTTTTCCTTCTTAGTAGGACAATCCTTGTTCCAGTGGCCAACCTGTCCACAAGTCCAACAAGGTTTGTTCTTCGGTTTCTTTTGGATCTTTGCCTTAGGTTTATGTGCATTCTTAGATTTCTTATCTTTGGTGTTTTTCACAGAATTAAAATTAACAGTTGGATTTGCATCAGTAGGCACCTTGACCCCTTTCTCCTTTAAGTGTTCTTCTTGTATATTAATATCCATCATTAGTTCATCCATGGTGTGTGTCCCTTTGCGATGCTTCAGAGACATACCAAACGATTCCCAAGACTTAGGGAATTTTTCTATGATAGACATAACAACAAACTTCTTAGGCAACACCATTTTGGCATATGAGAGTTCATGAACTAGGAGTTGTAGATCATGTGTTTGATCAAAAACTGACTTACCCTCAACTATCTGAAACTTAAAAAATTTAGACACGTAGTATTTTTCAACACCTTGATTTTTAGTGATAAAATTCTTAATTAACAATTCCCATAAAACCTTGGACTTAGTGACTGGCGGCTTTGAGTAAGAATCATACAGTTTGTTATTTAAACCAAACAGAATCAAACTGCGACATGTTTTATCACCCTTCTTCCAATTAGCAATTATATTTGTATTATCAAGAATTGTTTCATCAGATACATGTTCAGTTTCAACTAAGTACTGATCATAACCCGCAATATTCAGCCAAATTTCCATCTGACTCTGCCAACGAGCAAAGTTGGTACCAGTAAATTTTTCAGGCATATTGGTGGTATCAAATTTACATCCCGAACCACCCTGACCGGCCATTGTTAATTAACGACAGAAAATGATTTCTTTAAGACTGTTGTTAATATTTATTAACGTCGTTCATACAACAACGACAGGTGCAATGTAATTAACAGTTTCAGGCAGATCCAAAATAAGAAACGAAGATCAAACAAAGCAGGAGAACAGAAATAAAGGAGTTAGATTCCCAAACCAGATCATTTGTTGAGAAATAAACGTGATACTTAAAGAAATCAGTGCCCGAAAATCCTCGCGGATAGGCACCGTTCTCCCAGTCTTGATCCGACACGAACGTGGAACTTGCACGTCTCGCTCGCGCTCGTTGAACAGCTACCCGTGCAGCACAACAACCGCAGGAACCACCGCCTGACAGCTATGTCTCAGAAATGGGAAGAAGAAGTCGCGCTTCGCACAGGAGGACAACTCCACAAAACGGTTCAGGGAACGAAAGGTACTCACTCTGGATTAGGGCTCTCTAAACACACGGCGGCAGAAAATTGTTTTTGGTGTGTTTAAACCTAATTATCGGAGGCATATATATAGCCACGCACGTCCCTAATCCTATTCCCAGTGAGATGCAAACACTCAGTTGCTCTTGTACACAATACAAAATAATCCGCAAAAGAGAAACACTTTCTAGTTAGGATTAAGAAATCCGAATAGGAAAGAAACAATTAATTACACGAGTAATTAATTACTTAGTTGTATCCTAGTGTAAAAAGAAGATGGAAGACATTCTCCACAATCCATAATTCACAAGCCCGAGCCCGGCCCGACGAGGCGTGGCGTGGCGCGCACGCGTGCGTGTGTTGTGATGTGGTAATCCCACCCACCAAGGAGGTGAGCATACCTCCCTCCTAGGACTCCTTTGGACACTAGTGCCCCATGTGATCCTACATATGAGGACCATAAAAGTTCTAGGAGTGAGCAATATGGGATAAAACTTCTTTGCCATTTACACTAAAAACAATACTACATTCTCACATGCACTTGCTGCACTACATTGGGCTTAACCCATGCTAAATAAGTGATTACTATAGTAATGGAGCTAAATTAACGAGCTACTACAGTAATCATTTATCTAACATAACGCTACCAAGAGATTCGATATCAGCCCCCTTCAAGCCACCGACCTCTCAACTTTGCACTCAAAGCACCCATGATGAGCTCGAGGAGTACCGCCGTTGGCTGCGTTGTGGCGGTGGAACAAAAGGACCGAAAGTTCCTCTATCTCAAAGCTCCAAGGTGGCACTTTTGAAGCAACAAGGAAGCCAACTGAACTCATATGCACCCTATGAAGGTGATGGAGACTCCTCCAGACGTGGTACCTTCAGGCTTCAACATCCGAAAGTCCTTTTCTCTAGAAGGGGGGCTTTCATCAGCCACAATTACCACCCAAACTACCAGGGTAGTGGATATCATTGACACATGCATATTGGCTTGTTCAGAAACTGCTCTCGACCCATGATCTCGTACGAGCTAAACTGCCATCCCATATTTCGATTGAACAGAGATTGAGGATGATCTATGTGCTTTTAGATCAGGAGATCGTAGGGCCAGCATGAATCCACGTTACTCATCAGTGGCCTAAAGGGGTGGAGATGCGGGTGACACATCAACTCATCGACTTGAAGGCATCTAAATATAGAAAACCTTGGTCTCGTTTGATCGTTTCCTAAAAAAGAAACACATTATTTACTTATGTTCGAATCATCATATATACTTCTAGGACCATTCAAACATAACCAAAACAATCAGAACTCTTAGTACAACTCTAATACATGGATCCATCAATCTTATTAGGTTTCCAAAAACTCTAAAAGTTCACTACATCACATCCTACACACCTTAAAAGAAATTTCATCATCGAAATTAAATCAAAATCCAATCAATTACATCTTTCTCCTTAATTAAGTTTTCTTATTGTTTCACACTTCTCGGGTCTTCTTCATGTCCAAGATTCATGGTGTTCCTTGTTGTAAATTCATGCATGTGGATAAAGAACTTTTTTTCCTTCTCTTCTTGTCTAAGTTAGACTTCATTCTTAGAGTTTTGGTGGACCAAGCTCGATACTTTGTTGCTGATTTTGAAGCTTTCATTTATTGGACTTCAGTTTCTTCTCTACCAAGGCAAGTGATATAACCTTAAAAATATTTCTTGCCTATTTTCTACATGCATGACTTAAATCTTGCTCTAGAAATTTGTCAAATGCTAAAATATTATCTTTTTAAGCACTACTTTATGTAGTAAGATGATAATATGATTTATTCAGTCTTGTTTAGACTTTGTGGACTCTTCCTGCTAATAAAATGAACCTTTCTGGAATATGTGAAGTCTGAAGTTTGAATTTATAAGCGTAATGGCTCCTAAAAATGTTAGTCTTATGGAGACTTCAACCCAAAACAAGGGAAATACGACCTATATACTACTACTTACTACATGATGGTCATCTTATGCAAATTTTAGGATCGGTAGTCACTGCCATGATGCTTTTATGATGGTTGGAAAAAATCCTAGTACTGAAGGTAGCTCTTTCGTGATATATTTTGAGGACATGATTGCCTATTTCTTCTAATTATGATAACTTTTACATCCTTTGTACTTTTATGATGAAATTATAGGTGTTATCTTTCTTATGACTCATTAAGCTCTCTATAAAGTTTCAATTGTTGGTGATACTCCTACATGAGATTACTAATGTTCTAGATCTAAGTGCCCTAGTAGGCTCTTAAACGTCTGAAATTGTGGCTTGAATCTTTTGATGACCAAGGATGGATACCTATGCCTAGATGGAGTGACATGAAACCATTTTATACGTGTTATATCTTCTGAGTTTGTAAACTCCAATTAATTTGTATGAACCTTCAGGGTGTTTGTCTTTAACTTTATTGATGTAGGCAAAAATATTTAAATGACTTAAGTAATCAAGTGTAAACTTAATCATGTAGTACCCTGTGACTGTAGAACTATCCCATTGTCAGAATTTTCTTGGTAGTGAAACATGTATTCCAAAAGTAGCTCAGAGTCATATATTTGTTAGTATCTAGAGGTCCAGGGAGGGGACATCTGTAACATACTAGATCTTGGACCCTACCCTAGAACTGTGACCTTTTGGGTTTGACCATACAAGGTTAAGGTTAGAGTGATCCTAAATATCTAATGCGTGAATAATGTAATATAATACGTCATATAACTCATTTGGTGATAATACGATGATAAATAACTTAATTGAATGCATAATGATCTAATGGGCCTCTAATGGGCCATATAACAAAACCCAAGTAAGAAAGCCTCAAAATAAAGAATAGACTTCAAAATCATAATCTAAACATCAAAATAAGCCTACATGTCAATTTTCATTTAATTTGGACAACCTTGAAATAATATGGTAAGTTAGGAGAGAGAAATTGCCTAAAAGGTGTAATTAATAAATAAATATAATAATTGACTCTAAAAGAGGAAAATAATGTTGGATTCGTAATCTACATAATAAATATAGCCTTTGGGTGAATTTTCATCTAATTTGGAGAAAGTTTGCTTAAAAGGTAAAATCAGGAGAGAGAAAGTATGTAGAACCTTCAAAATATTAAATATATATTCAAACAACTCCAATATGTAAAATTGATGGCAAATTCGTAATCAACATGTTAAATATGACTTGTGGGTCAAGTTTCATAAAATTTGGATAATCCTAATACCATTAATGAAGGAGGAAAGAGAAAATATGTTTTGATTTATTTAACACATTAAAAGTTTCCAAAAGGCAAAACTAAGTGTATAATCGGAATCTACATGCCTTAATTGATCTCTATGCAAAAGTTTACTTAATTTGGATAATGTTTGGACCCTAAAATGAAGAAAGAGAAAAAGGAAATGATCTCAATGTCACTTTATTAAATAATATCGATTTTGTCACACCTTAGTTTCCTAATCTGTTTAATCGCATGATCTGAGCCGTTGATTTTTGGATCCAACGACCCCCGCGTCATCTCCTACCTTGAGTAGGAGACCGCTGTCTCGTGAACAATAACTTCCCCAACAGTCTTTGGTATTTCTTTCCCTTCTCTCTCAATTCTCAATCGTTTTTAATAATTTTTGGTGCGTTGAATCCGTGAGAGGATTCCGCATCCTTCAATATATTATTTGTTTGCTTTCTCACTATTTTTCAACAGCCATGGTGGGTGCACGTCTGGGGAAGAAACCCCATGGTGCAATCTCCCTTCTACCCCTCTCCGTTTTCCTCTTTGCAATGTTTTTCAACCGGGGGCTTTTGCATCCTTTCGCCCTCTAGTTCCTTTGCCTTGGGCGAGGTCAACCGAGAGGCTGACCATTGATGTGGCTTCTGCCTATTGGGCCAAGTCACAGGTCGGCCCTGCTTCCTCTCTCCATCTCTCTCACTAGTTTTTTTAGCTTATGTGGATTTTCAAATTTTTCTGATTGGCCGAGATTGCAAAATTCATATCTTTTGCTGAGATTGTCCAAAATTTCAAATAAATACTCGTTGGATTCAGAAAAATGCAATCTTTCTAATGATTTTGGTTTTGTTGCTTGAATCTGATGTTTTGAAGAGGTGATTTTAATGGATCTAATTAAATAAGATAATAACTTGTATAATTCATAACTAAATATATAAAAGTCAGAAAAATATAATAAAATGTATTTTGAACTCAGGAAAATATAACCTAAAATATGGAATAGTTTTGATAATCTAAATCACTCATAATAAAAAGGTGGTTTTTAGGGTTTTGAAATATTAATGGAAACCTAACCCTAATTCCACATATATGCATAATAGGTTCTTTGGAAGCCTAGGCTTGGATCTAGTTGGACTTTGGATCGTTTGAATCTGATGTTGAGGTATGTTGTATCCCCTATTCGTCCATATTGAGAAATTCACCTACTTTATCATTCTCTTGAAATTGGCCTACACAATATGTCTTATCTTTTGATATCATGGTTCGTGTGAACTATCTTTCTTGTTATGGACTTGGATAATTTCTTGATATCATATCTTATGCTGTGGTGCATGTTGGTCTCGTATATTGTTATGTTCCACTTTGAAGTGGATGTTATATGGTTGTGTTGTCCATTGTGTGATGGCAACCTTTGTTTCATCTTCTGATTAAACTATTTACTTGCCTCTATATTTACATGCAATGTGATTCAATAGCACTCGAGTAGTGTAAATTACTTTGGTTTTGGGGCAATAATCCCCTATTGTTTGTTAAGGAGGGTGGCAGTAAACCACTTCTCTATACTCGAGTGTGGCAGTAATCCATACTCAACTTTATATATTGGGAGATTGGCAGTATTCCTTTCTCTATCAGGTTCAAGTTTGAGCTTGGCCTCCTTTATATTTATATTGTTCTAGGGCTATGTTTATCTCACATGCATGCATGATATTGATTGTGGGGTGTGTGCCCTACTGGTGCTTGTTTACCACTGTGGAAGTGGATGTTTATATGGCACAATCCTTTTATATGTTGTTTTATGGCAAATACCCCTTTGGTTATGATTCTTTTCTCTTGATACCCATTTGGGTGGTACTTATCTCTTGCATGGGAAGCCTTTTACTTTTGATGTCCTTTATTTCCTTATATTTCTCAATTTTCTTTTTAGTATGCACATACCAGCCTTTGCTGATGTCTTCTATTGTTTTTCTTTTGCTGGGGTATGCTTCCAACCCTAGGTGGAGGACATGGATGGCATGGCATGTTGACCTAGACTTAGTTTGTGATGCTGAAGCTTGGAGACAATCTTGAGGTGGTTTAGATTTCCTCTACATGGATCCTTATGATGTAAGTTGTAACCCTTTGTTTTATAATTGAATATAGTCATGTTTTTATTCCGCTGCTATACTTTGGTCTTTTGTTACCATTATATAAAGATTTGAAAATTTTACACCCACTCCAACATACCTTTGAGTGTGTTTGGACTGGAGGTTTTATTTTTCAAATTTTTGATAAGGATGTATTTTTCACTTCTTTACAACATGGTATCAGAGCCCATGGTAGTCAGAATCTACTATTTCAATTTTGTCTCCCTAGTTAAACCATTGAATTAGTTAGTTGCCTCCAAGTGAGATGTTGACCCTAGATTTGGTCAATGATGATCTCTTTGTAAAATAAGGTTTGTTTTGAGGATAAGATTAGGTTATGAGAAGACCTTGATATGGATAAATTGTGACTCGGTTCTCGTATTGATTTTTACTAGCATGTTAGTTTACATCACAAAGTTTTCATCAACAAAAAATATTTTCACTATACTACTATATGTACAAAACTTTTCTCTGCTTTGTCGATGTTTTCATGAACTAAGTCACAATGAACATAATCTCTAGTTTGAGTAGAATCTAACCCTAGTTTTGTGACTAGTATTGAAATAAAGGTATAGTTGACCTACCCTATGACTTTTAGATGTTCATGTAGGGTTGATAGGTTAGAGACACGAGGACCTAAAAACTCATCCCTAGATGGTGACTTTAGTTGGATACATGAGAAATATTAATCTCTACAATCTTTCATAACTAAGAGATGAGGGTACTTCTAAAAATATGTTTAGTTTGACTTGTTAGGGTGATCCTTTTTAAGGGGTGGAGAGTAGTTGGTTGTTGATGTTTGGATCAATAGATTTTGAGGATGAAATCCTTTTTAAGGGGTGGAGTGCTGTAACATACCAGATCTTGGACCCTACCCTAGAACTGTGACCTTTTGGGTTTGACCATACAAGGTTAAGGTTAGAGTGATCCTAAATATCTAATGCGTGAATAATGTAATATAATATGTCATATAACTCATTTAGTGATAATAAGATGATAAATAACTTAATTGGATGCATAATGATCTAATGGGCCTCTAATAGGCCATATGACAAAACCCATGTAAGAAAGCCTCAAGATAAAGAATAGACTTCAAATTCGTAATTCAAACATCAAAATAAGCCTACATGTCAATTTTCATTTAATTTGGACAACCTTGAAATAATATGGTAAGTTAGGAGAGAGAAATTGCCTAAAAGGTGTAATTAATACATACATATAATAATTGACTCTAAAAGAGGAAAAAAATGTTGGATTCATAATATACATAATAAATATAGCCTTTGGGTGAATTTTCATCCAATTTGGAGAAAGTTTGCTTAAAAGGTAAAATCAGGAGAGAGAAAGTATGTAGAACCTTCAAAATATTAAATAAATATTCAAATAACTCCAATATGTAAAATTGATGGCAAATTCGTAATCAACATGTTAAATATGACTTGTGGGTCAAGTTTCATAAAATTTGGATAATCTTAATACCATTAATGACGGAGGAAAGAGAAAATATATTTTGATTTATTTAACACATTAAAATTTTCCAAAAGGCAAAACTAAGTGTATAATCGGAATCTACATGCCTTAATTGATCTCTGTGCAAAATTTACTTAATTTGGATAATGTTTGGACCCTAAAATGAAGAAAGAGAAAAATGAAATTATCTCAATGTCACTTTATTAAATAATATCGATTTTGTCACACCTTAGTTTCCTAATCTATTTAATCGCATGATCTGAGCCATCGATTTTTGGATCCAAGGACCCCCGCGTCTTCTCCTACCTTGAGTAGAAGACCTCTATCTCGTGAATAGTAACTTCCCCAACAGTCTTTGGTATTTCTTTCCTTTCTCTCTCAATTCTCAATCATTTTTAATAATTTTTGGTGCGTTGAGTTCGTGAGAGGATTCCGCATCCTTCAATATATTATTTGTTTGCTTTCTCGATGTATTTGAGATTTGCCCAAAGCATGGGCACCGAGCTTCTCAGTCGTTTGTCACTTATGTGCTAGATCAAGCCCCCTGCCTATTTAAGCTCTACCCCAGACATCGTCGACTCCTGAGGAACTCTCATCTCACCTCAATTCCTCCACACAATGATGGGTTGGTCATCGGCAACCCTGTTTTCTTTCTATGTTTACGACGTCATTTTGGAGTCCATGAAGGAACTGGCACATCAATTAGGCATATCAGTGAGTTCTTCCCCTTGTTTTCTTTCTTTCGGTGCCCTTTAATTCTCGAAACATGGAGTTTCTTAGTTTTTCCCAGATCACTGTGAGAAGATCGGGCTGCTCCAGCAGCCATGGTGGGTGCATGTCTAGGGAAGAAACCCCACGATGCAATCTCCCTTCTACCCCTCTCTGTTTTCCTCTTTGCAATGTTTTTCAACCGGGGGCTTTTGCGTCCTTTCGTCCTCTAGTTCCTTTGCCTTGGGCGCGGTCAACCGAGAGGCTGACCGATGATGTAGCTTCTGCCTATTGGGTCAAGTCACAGGTCGGCCCCGCTTCCTCTCTCCCTCTCTCTCGCGAGTTTTTTTTAGCTTATGCGGATTTTCGAATTTGTCTGATTGGCCGAGATTGCAAAATTCATATCTTTTGCTGAGATTGTCCAAAAATTTCAAATAAATACTCGTTGGATTCAGAAAAATGCAATCTTTCTAATGGTTTTGGTTTTGTTGCTTGAATCTGATGTTTTGAAGAGGTGATTTTAATGGATCTAATTAAATAAGATAATAACTTGTATAATTCATAACTAAATATATAAAAGTCAGAAAAATATAATAAAATGTGTTTTGAACTCAGGAAAATATAACCTAAAATATGGAATAGTTTTGATAATCTAAATCACTCATAATAAAAAGGTGGTTTTTAGGGTTTTGAAATATTAATGGAAACCTAACCCTAATTCCACATATATGCATAATATGTTCTTTGGAAGCCTAGGCTTGGATCTAGTTGGACTTTGGATCATTTGAATCTGATGTTGAGGTATGTTGTATCCCCAATTCGTCCATATTGAGCAATTCACCTACTTTATCATTCTCTTGAAATTGGCCTACACAATATGTCTTATCTTTTTATATCATGGTTCGTGTGAACTATCTTTCTTGTTATGGACTTGGATAATTTCTTGATATCATATCTTGTGACGTGGTACATGTTGGTCTCTTATATTATTATGTGCCACTTTGAAGTGGATGTTATATGGTTGTGTTGTCCATTGTGTGATGGCAACCTTTGTTTCATCTTCTGATTAAACTATTTACTTGCCTCTATATTTACATGCAATGTGATTTAGTAGCACCAGAGTAGTGTAAATTACTTTGGTTTTGGGGCAGTAATCCCCTATTGTTTGTTAAGGAGGGTGGCAGTAAACCATTTCTCTATACTCGAGTGTGGTAGTAATCCATACTCAATTTTATATATTGGGAGATTGGCAGTATTCCTTTCTCTATCAGGTTCAAGTTTGTGCTTGGACGCCTTTGTATTTATATTGTTCTAGGGTTATGTTTATCTCACATGCATGCAGGATATTGATTGTGGGGTGTGTGCCCTACTGGTGCTTGTTTCCCACTGTGTAAGTGGATGTTTATATGGCACAATCCTTTTATATGTTGTTTTATAGCAAGTACCCCTTTGGTTATGATTCTTTTCTCTTGATACCCATTTGGGTGGTACTTATCTCTTGCATGGGAAGCCTTTTACTTTTGATGTCCTTTATTTCCTTATATTGCTCAATTTTCTTTTTAGTATGCACATACCAGCCTTTGCTGATGTCTTCTATTGTTTTGCTTTTGCTGGGGTATGCTTCCAACCCTAGGTGGAGGACATGGATGGCATGGCATGTTGACCTGGACTTGGTTTGTGATGATGAAGCTTGGAGACAATCTTAAGGTGGTTTAGATTTCCTCTACATGGGTCCTTATGATGTAAGTTGTAACCCTTTGTTTTATAATTGGATATAGTCATGTTTTTATTCCGCTGCTATACTTTGGTCTTTTGTTACCATTATATAAAGATTTGAAAATTTGACACCCACTCCAACATACCTTTGAGTGTGTTTGGACTGGAGGTTTTATTGTTCAATTTTTAGGTAAGGAGGTGTTTTTCACTTCTTTAAATCATGGTATCAGAGCCCATGGTAGTCGGAATCGACTATTTCAATTTTGTCTCCCTAGTTAAACCCTTGACTTAATTAGTTGCCTCCAAGTGAGATGTTGACCCTAGATTTGGTCAATGATGATCTTTTTGTAAAATAAGGTTTGTTTTGAGGATAAGATTAGGTTATGAGAAGACCTTGATATGGATAAATTGTGACTCGATTCTCGTATTGATTTTTGCTAGCATGTTGGTTTACATCGCAAAGTTTTCATCAACAAAAATTATTTTCACTATACTACTATATGTACAAAACTTTTCTCTGCTTTGTCGATGTTTTCATGAACTAAGTCACAATGAACATAATCTCTAGTTTGAGTAGAATCTAACCCTAGTTTTGTGACTAGGATTGAAATAAAGGTATAGTTGACCTACCCTATGACTTTTAGATGTTCATGTAGGGTTGATAGGTTAGAGACACGAGGACCTAAAAACTCAGCCCTAGATGGTGACTTTAGTTGGATACATGAGAAGTATTAATCTCTAAAAACTTTCATAACTAAGAGATGAGGGTAGTTCTAAAAAGATGTTTAGTTTGACTTGTTAGGTTGATCCTTTTTAAGGGGTGGAGAGTAGTTGGTTATTGATGATTGGATCAATAGATTTCGAGGACGAAATCCTTTTTAAGGGGTGGAGTGCTGTAACATACCAGATCTTGGACCCTACCCTAGAACTGTGACCTTTTGGGTTTGACCATACAAGGTTAAGGTTAGAGTGATCCTAAATATCTAATGCGTGAATAATGTAATATAATACGTCATATAACTCATTTGGATATAATAAGATGATAAATAACTTAATTGGATGCATAATGATCTAATGGGCCTCTAATGGGCCATATGACAAAACCCATGTAAGAAAGCTCAAAATAAAGAATAGACTTCAAATTCGTAATCTAAACATCAAAATAAGCCTACATGTCAATTTTCATTTTATTTGGACTACCTTGAAATAATATGGTAAGTAAGGAGAGAGAAATTGCCTAAAAGGTGTAATTAATAAATAAATATAATAATTGACTCTAAAAGGGGAAAATAATGTTGGATTCGTAATCTACATAATAAATATAGCCTTTGGGTGAATTTTCATCCAATTTGGAGAAAGTTTGCTTAAAAGGTAAAATCAGGAGAGAGAAAGTATGTAGAACCTTCAAAATATTAAATAAATATTCAAACAACTCCAATATGTAAAATTGATGGCAAATTCGTAATCAACATGTTAAATATGACTTGTGGGTCAAGTTTCATAAAATTTGGATAATCCTAATACCATTAATGAAGGTTGAAAGAGAAAATATGTTTTGATTTATTTAACACATTAAAAGTTTCCAAAAGGCAAAACTAAGTGTATAATCAGAATCTACATGCCTTAATTGATCTCTGTGAAAAATTTTACTTAATTTGGATAATGTTTGGAACCTAAAATAAAGAAAGCGAAAAAGGAAATTATCTCAATGTCACTTTATTAAATAATATCGATTTTGTCACACCTTAGTTTCCTAATCTGTTTAATCGCATGATATGAGCCGTCGATTTTTTGATCCAACGACCCCCGCGTCATCTCCTACCTTGAGTAGGAGACCGATGTCTCGTGAATAGTAACTTCCCCAACAGTCTTTGGTATTTCTTTCCTTTCTCTCTCAATTCTCAATCGTTTTTCCTAATTTTTGGTTTGTTGAATCCGTGAGAGGATTCCACATCCTTCAATATATTATTTGTTTTCTTTCTCGTTGTATTTCAGATTTTCCCAAAGCATGGGCACCGAGCTTCTCGGTCATTTGTCTCTTATGTCCTAGATCAACCCCCTGCCTATTTACGCTCTACCCCAGACATCGTCGACTCCCGAGGAACTCTCCTCTCACCTCAATTCCTCCACACAATGATGGGTTGGTCATCGGCAACCCTATTTTCTTTCTATGTTTACGGTGTCGTTTTGGAGTCCATGGCGGAACTGGCACATCAATTAGGCACACCAGTGAGTTCTTCCCCTTGTGTTCTTTCTTTCGGTGCTCTTTAATTCTCGAAACATGGAGTTTCTTGGTTTTGCCCAGATTGCTGCGAGCAGATCCGGCTGCTCCAGTAGCGATGGTGGGTGCACGTCTGGGGAAGAAACCCCTCAGTGCAATCTCCCTTCTACCCCTCTCCATTTTACTCTTTGCAATGTTTTTCAACCGGGGGCTTTTGCGTCCTTTTGCCCTCTAGTTCCTTTGCCTTGGGTGAGGTCAACTGAGAGGCTGACCGATGATGTGGATTCTGCCTATTGGGCTAAGTCACAGGTCAGCCCCGCTTCCTCTCTCCCTCTCTCTCGCGAGTTTTTTTTAGCTTATGTGGATTTTCGAATTTTTCTGATTGGCCGAGATTGCAAAATTATATCTTTTGTTGTGATTGTCCAAAAATTTCAAATAAATACTCGTTGGATTTAGAAAAATGTAATATTTCTAATGGTTTTGGTTTTGTTGCTTGAATCTGATGTTTTGAAGAGGTGATTTTAATTGATCTAATTAAATAAGATAATAACTTGTATAATTCATTACTAAATATATAAAAGTCAGAAAAATATAATAAAATGTGTTTTGAACTCATGAAAATATAACCTAAAATATGGAATAGTTTTGATAATCTAAATCACTCATAATAAAAAGGTGGTTTTTAGGGTTTTGAAATATTAATGGAAACCTAACCCTAATTCCACATATATGCATAATAGGTTCTTTGGAAGCCTAGGCTTGGATCTAGTTGGACTTTGGATCATATGAATCTGATGTTGAGGTATGTTGTATCCCCTATTCATCCATATTGAGCAATTCACCTACTTTATCATTCTCTTGAAATTGGCCTACACAATATGTCTTATCTTTTGATATCATGGTTCGTATGAACTATCTTTCTTGTTATGGACTTGGATAATTTCTTGATATCATATCTTGTGTCGTGGTGCATGTTGGTCTCTTATATTGTTATGTTCCACTTTGAAGTGGATGTTATATGGTTGTGTTTTCCATTGTGTGATGGCAACCTTTGTTTCATCTTCTGATTAAACTATTTACTTGCCTCTATATTTACATGCAATGTGATTCAGTAGCACTCGAGTAGTGTAAATTACTTTGGTTTTGGGGCAGTAATCCCCTATTGTTTGTTAAGGAGGGTGGCAGTAAACCACTTCTCTATACTTGAGTGTGGCAGTAATCCATACTCAACTTTATATATTGGGAGATTGGCAGTATTCCTTTCTCTATCAGGTTCAAGTTTGTACTTGGCCGCCTTTGTATTTATATTGTTCTAGGGCTATGTTTATCTCACATGCATGCATGATATTGATTGTGGGGTGTGTGCCATACTGGTGCTTGTTTACCACCGTGGAAGTGGATGTTTATATGGCACAATCCTTTTATATGTTGTTTTATAGCAAGTACCCCTTTGGTTATGATTCTTTTCTCTTGATACCCATTTGGGTGGTACTTATCTCTTGCATGGGAAGCCTTTTACTTTTGATGTCCTTTATTTCCTTATATTGCTCAATTTTCTTTTTAGTATGCACATACCAGCCTTTGCTGATGTCTTCTATTGTTTTGCTTTTGCTGGGGTATGCTTCCAACCCTAGGTGGAGGACATGGATGGCATGGCATGTTGACCTAGACTTAGTTTGTGATGATGAAGCTTGGAGACAATCTTGAGGTGGTTTAGATTTCCTCTACATGGATCCTTATGATGTAAGTAGTAACCCTTTGTTTTATAATTGAATATAGTCATGTTTTTATTCCACTGCTATACTTTGGTCTTTTTTTACCATTATATAAAGATTTGAAAATTTTACACCCATTCCAACATACCTTTGAGTGTGTTTGGACTGGAGGTTTTATTGTTCAAATTTTTAGTAAGGAGGTGTTTTTCACTTCTTTACAACATCTCTGTTATCTTGATTTAAAATTTTAAACGGTAGTTGAGTCCATGTCTCAGACTTTGTGTGATTGAGAGTGACTGCGACTGTAACTCGAATATAAGATATATACCCTAGTTTCTATTGTCATGTCTTGTATGTGTAGTTGGGCTGATGTGCCACTACGGTTGTTACTAGTACTGACAGAGGGTAAGATATCTTTTGGATTGCGCTCATCCTAGATCTTATGCAGGGTAGATTGTGACTTTGCAATGGTCAACTAGTAGCTTGAGTGGTATGCCTCAAAGTATGCGAGGCTTAATAAAAATATGTAATTTAGCCATGTTGTATAACTATTAGGGTTATCTAGTAAATCACATTGGATGATAATCATTACTTTGTTTTTTCTTACTAGCCTATATATGTGATTCATATTTTGACAATCGAGATTAATTGTGCTTGAAATTTTCATGACAGTTGCATAGACTTCCAACTCTATGATACTATCTGCCTTAACTTTTCAAAGTACATAATTTGCTTGTAACCAATAAATATTATTAGAGGTTAAATAATATCACTGGGACACGAGTCTCACCTTGAGGTTTTCCACACCTTTTTAGGTGATCAGCAATGCAGTCAGACATGCGGTGGTGAAGAGGTGCAGTTTGAAGACCTATAGAGATAGGGAGTTTGGTTGGGTTAGGTAGGGTCCTAGAGTTGTCCTTGTACTCTCATGTCCAGGCATGGGAGTTTTGTATATCGTGCATAATTGACTCGAGATTTTGGTAGTATGTCTTGCATCATGTAAATACTATATATATGGACAACATATTTTATAAATAGGTTGTGGCAGAGGTCACTGACTCACCTAAAGTTGCCTGATTTGTATATATTTATACATGAGAAGTTGGACCTTGATGTAAATATTCTTATTGAATTTTGAAATATCACGTTTTTGGGTTTAGATTTTTGATCTTTTTGGTAATATGGTTAATTAGTGTTTGACATCTATTTTGGTTTTGAGTTATCTCATTTAGCATGGTGGGTTGTCACATATATACCCTTTTTATGAGTTTTCTACATTTTTTAATGATTTTGTTTTGTAGATGTTTGTATATTCAACTAAAAATATAGATACCTATACGTACTTTATTCAATAAATTTTAAGGGGATAATGTGGGGATGATCAGACATCACCCTTTTTCTTTATTTTCTACAAGAAAATCATGCATTATCTTGAAAAGTTTTTGCAATAAATAAGATGTGTTTAGGAATTTGATTTGAAGTATGAGTTTGAGAATTGAATCCTATCTTGTGATTTAGGAATCCCTTTTCATAGTCTGATTGTTTTTCTTCTAACTTCGATAGGAAGTTGGGATAGTGGGGCCTACATTGGGCTGGTAGTACATACTTTTCCATGATTCACAAGGGAAGGGGGTTTTGTTTCTTGTTTGTCTTACAAAGGGCATCAAACTGGGCTTGAATGCTTCAATATGGTTATAAATATATCATGATTGCCTCATTATTCTACATCCTTTGGCCTTTTGAGAATCTAAACTCATGGAGCATTTAGTGACCATCAAAGTTTCACTTTTGAGAAACCTCCAATGAACCTATCCTTACTGTGGTGTTGGATCACAGACATGTCAAAGATGAAGGAGTTGGAGTTTGATATCTTTGGCGTGATTCAGGACCTTCGTCACTTGGCCTATGTTCTTGTTGCAAGTAAGCGGATGTCAGAAATTGTTAGCTTCTCAGATCCATCAGTCACACATTTTTCTTTGGAGATGTCATGCTAAATCCTACCCTAGAGATTGGCCAATATGTCTTATGTACCTCTTCATTATCACTGGTCAATAATATCAAAGTAAATAAATATGAACTGTTGAGCTAGTTGGTATATTTTATGTAAAGAATCCTAAAGCTACTCAATGTTTGACTGCAGATGGATGCTTCATCAAGTTGACTCCTCTCTAGATGTTGTTCACAAGTGAGGCACATAAGGGCACATGGTATCCAAATATTCCTTGTCTGTGGGATTATTCTTTGACCTTTATGGCTGAGCTTTTCTTTATAGAGATAGTTGTTTAGGTGTCATTGGTAGTAGCAGGCGTTGTAGCAACAATATGGTGCAATGAGACTGTCATGTCCTTTATGTTGGGTGATATGTTATGCCTATACGGTCAAGATGACAGGGAGGATGCACTAACCTTTTAAAGTCTTGTAGATTTATTTTGGGATGCATATTGGTCCTTGTGAGTTTAAGGAGTCCTCAAATATAAATCATATCTTTGTGCAAGACTATTTGTTGAAGCTTATAAAGATTGGGGTCCCTCTTTAATGACATGTTTATTTGTCTTGGTGGTCATCTCATTTGATTCATGAACAAGTGCACTCAGACTGGATGTGATTCTGTCTTGACACTTTGGGTTGTGAGATAACAATGCCCATATTTCTATGGTTGATTGTTCTTTTAGGACTAGACCGCAACATTGCATATTACACATTTCTATACTTAGGAAATTTCATCATCTCCCATGTGTATATGATAATGATCAACTTCAAGCCTTCTATAATAGTCTAAATGATTATTCACACAAGGTCCATCAAATAATTACAAGAGTGTAGCTTGATCGTCTGAAGATGACTATAGACACATTTTCTAGTTGGAAAGTATTATCCTTCTACTAGTGGCTAAAAGATTATTTTCACTTCCTCTAGTTTTCTAGAGTTTTATTTTCTTTTTTTTGTTGGCACAAGGTGCCATTTTAGTTTTAGTGATTTATAGGAAATCATTTTGAAAATAATAATTTTTATATGAAAAGATATTTCTTATCATGGTGTGTGGAATCAACTTTGGGATCTCCCTGCATGATGTTTGGCATGTGTATGTCCTAGGATTATAGGTTCATATCTCAGTCAAATGTGACGTCTTTTCTGTTAAAATATCCCCTTGGTGAGTTAGGTAACCTAGGCTGGTCAAGATTTCCTAATTTGTATTTTTGAAGTACCACTAATGGTTGTGAAAGGTTAAGTGTTATAATAAATTGAGGAGAGACATGTATATGGGTTTCCCCTTCTACCCCTTTCCATCATTAGAGTCAGGGGGTTGGTATCCCAAGCATATTGAAGTTTTTATTTGTGCTTCATGTTTGTAGTCGTGGGTGGTTCCTCCCTTTTTAGATGTTCTATCCTATTCTCCCATAAGAGTATTCTAGAGGGAAGGATGGATTATGGATTCACTGACCCTAGATGTCATGCCAATGGCCAAAGCCAAGATATGTACGAGGAATGCGAGTTTCAACTCCCTACCTAGTTGGATTATGTCTCCAGTTGTCAGAGACACCCCAATGGGATCCATTCCTGGCATGCGTTAGCGTATCGATTGACCACAAACATGTATCAGATTTTTGGGGTGCCATTTTAGCGGATGAGGTAACTTTGAGGTGTGCCACAATTGGTAGGTCTTTGATTTTGAGTAACCTGGTTGAACATTGCTTAGGGACTCAATATGAGAGCTTGGATTCCATGGGGACAGAATGAATGGTGTTTTCATAGTGAAGGTGTTACAAATCGTTCCTAGCTTTGCTGGTAATCCTAGAGTTTTAAGATAATCTTAATGCTTGGCATGCTTTTGTTAGTAATATTCTATGTTACACTATTTATTAACTTTGGTAACCTTAAATACTTGTTTGGGAAACTCATAATCATAACTTAAGCATACTATAAAGATCTGAGTTGGAGTTAAGATAAAATTAACCCATACATGTGTGCAAGAAGAGTGTTAATGACATTGGAGGAAATAATTAATAAATGATGTTTAGTTTAATAATATTATAAAAAAATATTTTAGGATTGTATAGAATTCAATTATGAATCCAACAAAAAAAGAATGAACCAAATTAGAGTTAAAATGAGAGAGTTATGCCCTTTTTAGTAAGCATGTATTGAGGACCGTGACCGACGTTGCGTCGACACCGCGACTGCGACGCTGTGTCGACACCGCGACCGCAGCCGGCGCCACCTTAGACAGCAAATTGTAAAACGATCATATCTCGTGCAATACTTATCCATTTTCAACGAAACAAAGTGTGTTGGAATTGCGATTCAATCCTCTATCATCCTAGACATCTTGTTGTGGGAGGGGGCAACCTGGAGGGGAATATTTGGGGAAGAACGTGAAGAACAACAGAAATCTAAAGGGGTTGCTATAAATTTGACTTGGTAAGTAGTTTTAACCGTGGATTCCTTCTTCTCTTCACTTCCCCTTGATTGAAACCCTTGATCCAAAGATTTGGAGGTTTGGTTTAACCTCTAATCTTGTCTTCTACCTGTGGCAAGCCCCATTTAGGGTTGAAAGGAAGAAGGAATCGCAGATTTTTCTAGCATCTTGATATGGATTTGAGATCTTCAAAGATGGGATGCGTTCTTAGGGTGTTTTCACACCTTAGGGTGAGTGGGTACTTCCTTTAAATAGTAGATTGCATGAAAATCAGTGAAATCATTAATAATTTTCAATTGATTAGTATGCAAGTACAACCCTAAATGGTCGATTTGATCTAGCTTTTGCAAGTTGATATGATATGGATTATTTATCTGTTGTAATGAATTTCAGATTATGAAATCACATTAGAAATGATTGCAATCCATCGAAATGAGAATTCTTAAAGTAATTGTAAAGGTTACATGAAAATATTGAAATCTAAGATTTTTGGCTCTGGCTGAAATTGTTGTGTGATTGAATAAAGAAGTTTACCTAGTTGAATCTCCTTGGTTACAAATGATTGTTTTATTTGTATGCGTATTACATATATGTCAGATAAAATCTTGGATTTCATTCGATGATATCAATGTTTGTTTGATATATCAGTAAGGAGGGTGAAACCCTCAATGAATGGAAAGTTGGAGGTTTGCAATTAAACATCTTGATTCAATGTTATTCTTGATGTGCAATGTATACAATCCTTTTGCAAGTTATGTGATAAGTAAATGAGGTGAATGAAACCCTAATGATAGGGTGTTCAGTGAAACAAGTATTGTGATATTAATGTTTCTCAGTTTGAGATGAGGTGATACTTAACAATACAGTTGTGGTAAGTGTTATCAGATGGTTATGAAATGAATGGTTTACAAAGCTGAACAAAGATATGTTGATGTGATGATTGAATTGTGGATTTAAAGAATGAATTAGACATGTAGATGCCCTGAACACTATAGAATCCTCACAGGATGAGGCCTACGCTGTGAGGAGGGAATGGTTTCTCGACAAGAGGTAGTCCAGATCGACATAAGACAGAGCGCACCAGTAGGGTGTGGGGGTCTTGACCAGTAGGGCAGACTCCTTATAATTGTGTGGTACCCAAAACCAACCGGGGATACCGGTGGTACATGTATTACTTGTTGAGTGATCAGTGGTTAGTAGGTCCACTGATACACAATAAGCCTGAGGACTTTGACTTATCGCCTGAGTACCCAGGTTGAGAGGTGGTCTAAGATATCTGGCCGCTCTTATTATCCACCGAGAGGCAGACGTGCCAAGGCCAGCTGAAAATGAGGTCTTACTCAAGAGATAGGCTTAGGAAACTGGGCATGCTTCTAAGCCTTATACAATGAGATTGTAGCTTGTTGTTATTCTTTCACATGTTGTGGTACACCTTATGCGGGTTCAGGCCATAATATGATGAATGAGAGGCTAAATAAGTGTGTACAATTATTCAATTATTCTTTGTTGTTTCTGAGTTATTAGCTCTCTTTGAGATTAATCAAGCATGTTAATATATTTATTCACTCTTGTAGATATCTAGAGTATCTTGCCAGATTTATGATTGTCAATGATTAGACTCTTTAAAGCTTGTTGTTGTTATAATTGATATCAGTTGCTCGGAAATATATCTGTAATTATATAAGTGCTTTAAACTATTTCTTTGAAGTACTCATTCACTGAGCGAGTAGACTCACCCCTCTACTCACAATTTTTAGGGAAACCACGTGGACTTGAAGAAGGCCAAAGCATCAGAGTAGATCTACCACATGAGTTAAGTATGAGATTAGTTAAGTTTAGTCGGTCCCTGACACTCTAAATCCCTGTATAGATGTGAGAGAGTTGTAAATGATGTTTTGTATCTTTGTTTACTTAATAAGAGAGAATGTATTTGTTTATCATGTCATATGTACATGGAAGTGTGAGAAACATAATGAATGTATGGATGTGTATCAATAATGTTGAGATCATATTAGAGTGATCAAATTTTAATTCTCCTGTAAAGTTTGTTTATGTGATTGGATGCGAGAAAATAAAGAGTTTGAAATAAAAGGAAAAAAATAATAATAATCAGGAGTGAACTTTGTATTAAGTATAATCCTCAATGTTATGCCCTAATCTCATGATTTGTGGTAATTGTGGGATGTGGGCGTGACAAAAGGGTTTCCCGCTTGTGATTCCCAAGTTGGTCCATGAGAATTTTGGTTCCATTTTGCTTTAAAAGGGTGAGATGTGGATTTCTACAAGGGATCCTGACCTCTACTCCAGTCCACTACAACTTTCCCGTGTCTTAATGACATATGCATATGTCAAACGCATCACAAAGATTAGGTGGGTGACAAACCTACATGGGTGTCAGGATATCTTGACCTTGTAGATCAAGTGTAACTCACCTCTAGGGACTTACAGATTTAGCACACCTCTTTTTTTAGGAATTGTATGATGACCGTAGATGTGTTTTCTCATCATCGTATAATTTTGGGATATTCATTATTGTAACTATGAGGGTTTTCTTTGCTCGAGCTACAACCATAGTCTTTTGCATTTTAGTTGAGGTAGGAAAATTTTATGGGTAAATTTGGGTGGGAAAACTATTGGGGCCTCAAGATAACAACCATGTTCCTTCCATCATCGACACTATAGTTCCAGTTTTGACCTCACTATGTTAGATGAACATGGGAGACACGATGAGGTATAAAGTGAATAGGTGTATTTTAAAGTGGGAATTAAGCCTGTAGATTTCTCATTTCTAGAGGCTTGATGTCGATGAAGCTCATTCTTCAACAACATTAGCATTTTCCAAGGTTGGCATTGGTGTGGTGGAAATGAACATCTCCATTCATGTCTTACAAATGCAGGCCACCCCTGTTATAGATGCAGTGGATGATGTAGGGTCCATCCTATTTAGGATTGAACATCCCCATATTGTCATGATTTTGAATGATGAAAAATACTAGATTAACCTTCTAAAAATGGATGACTTAAGAGTTATACATTGTCCATATTTTGATAATGACTTAACCATTCCATTCATATGTATCTAATATGTTTGTTTAAGATTGATTTCAGGCTTTAGGTACATGAAAAGGATCAAATCACAAGCCCTAGCTTGTTCAAGTTCAAGTCAAAAGCAATGCAAGTGTGTAATTTCAGAAATCACTCCAAACCACCTTAGAATATTTTTGTAATCACTTGTATAGATGATACACCTTAACTAAGGTGAGAAAAAATCAGGGACACTTAATTCCAACGTTTGGTCACTCTAAAACCATTTTGAAAAGTTTATCACAACAACTTTGTCGGTCGAGTTTGAATCTCGACCGGTCAGTGATGCATATTTGAAAATGGATCAATTGGTCGAGTTGTACACTCATAGAACTTGATCGACTGACTCACTGACCAAAATTGATTTTGACTCATCGGTCGAGTTTTCCAGGACAAACTCGACCGATAGCTTGAAAATTATCTTTGTCAGTTAGTGGATCAGTCGAGTTATCTTTATTGAAACTTGACTAAAAGTATTATATGGAAAATGCAGAAAAAGTGATTCCAACCATTGGAGAGTTGTTAGAAATGAAAATATAACCTTTACAAGTTGTAAAATGATTGTTTTTTATTCTTAAGTGATCCCACACTCAAAGGAACACCCCCAACTATAAATAGGACCTCTTGCAGTTCATTCTAAGGTTTCTCATTCATTCTATCCTTGGTCCTTTCTATAGTTGAGTGTGTTGCAACCCTTTGAGCCCATTTCTCTTTCTCATATACAAAGAATTTCGTGATTATGAGTGAATTAGGCATGTTGTAAGAGAGCTACATCCATGTTATCTTATAAAGGTCACATTCCTTCCATCTTCCCAATCTCCTTTCTCAAAGAGAAAAGGTTGAAGTGATCTTCTCCAAGTGAAGGAAGAGTTGCTATTCTTCTTCAAGGTTGAAGAAGGTGTGAAGATCTTCTCTAGGTGAAGGAGAAGGACAAGGAGGAAGATTCAATAAGAGTGGGTAATTCCTTCAAGGAAAAATACTTGATGCAAGTGTGGGTAAGTCCTTATTGAAGGCTGAAGACATCTTGATCAAGTGGGTAAGTCCTTGTGTAGGTGAAAGATTCTTATCTTGAATAGGTAAGTCTTTGGATGTATGGCAGTATCCTTGTATCTCTTATATGATGGAATATAAGTATACATGGGTTGCAAAGTCCTAGAGGTTGACCTCTCTAGGTAGTGAATTGACAGTCTCCTAGTTTGGAGATTGGAACCAATCTAACCACCTTGTCCAAGTGTATGTTTTAATCTCTCTCATCCTCACTATACTTGCTTAGATAGGACTTCAAATTGTTCTTAAGAATTTGGTTTAATTTAATATAATTTGAAGGTTTAACTATTCTTGTGAGAATTTTGAAACTCTATTCAACCCCCTCTACATCCCTAGATCCAACAAGTGGTATCAAGCAAGGGTCTTCTCCAACAAATCTCCCATGAGGCTAGAAGATGGGTAAGAACCTACTTGGTTCATCAACCTAGAGGGAGGCTTCTCCATGCGCCCCCAGTCTTCAACGACACCAACTTCCTCTATTAGAAGAGGTGGATGAAGTTCTACATTCAAGGGATGAACTTTGATATGTGGAAGGTGATGATTACACCCTACAAGGAGCCAACCAGAGTTATGTAAACATGGAATGAAGCTTCCCTAAAGAATGCTCAGCTCAATGCCAAAGCAATTAACATCCTCTATACATCCCTCACTCCATTCGTGTTCAACTGCATCTCCTCATAGGATACAACCTATGAGATATTGGACAAGTTGTGCATCACTTATGAAGGCATAAAGCAAGTGAAGGAGGCAAAGATCTACATGTTGAACAACCTCCTAAAGAACTTCAAGATAGGGAAGAAAGAAGGAGTTTCCAAGATGTACTCTAGACTCAACATCATCATCAACGGCCTAGTTTCTTTGGGACACACTTTGGATAGAGGATCAATCAACTCAAAGATCTTGAGGTCTCTACCAAAGATATGGGAGTCAAAGGTGACCTCAATTGAAGAAGTGAGAAGTCTTGGTGACATTCCAACTGAGGAGCTTATTGGGAATCTACAAGCTCATGAGCCAAGACTTGACAAGCAAGAAGAGGAAGCTAAGCAAGAAGAGAAGGAAGTAAGGAAGATCAAAGATAGTGCCTTTAAAGCTCAAGTGGAGGCTAGCATCCTTCAACAACAACTTGCTTGTCGGACCTCTACCTCCTCTAGTGAAGATGATGGCCCCAGTGAGCATGAAGCCAACTTCTCCAAGGGAAAACACTTTAAAGGAAATGAATATTCTTCTACTCCAAGGTGCTACAACTGTGGTAAAAAAGGACACTACAAGAGTGAATGTCCTAAGGCTAGAAAGTCACACCACAAGAGCAGCTCCAAGAAGGAAGAAGAGTACAAGAAAGATAGCAAATACAAGAGGAAGGATAAGAAGTATAGGAGACACATAGATGCAACTCATGCAGCTTGGAAAGGATCATCCTCTGGTAATGCAACAATGTCTTATGGTCTTTATTTGTTAGATCTAAAGACAAATGTTTAAGCTCTGATGAAGATGGAGAATGCCACCTTGCACTCATGGCCTCTACAAGTGAACATATTGGTGAGGTAAGTGAGGTAATATTGCATGAGTTAGCTAATGAAACTCTTATTGATATGCTTGTTACTGCCCATTCTTCTTATTCTAAATGTAAATCTAAAAATAAGAGGTTTGGTAAAATCATTGATGACTTATATGCTAAACTTGAGTTTCTTGAGCAAAATGAGAAAATTCATCTTGAGAGCATTGATCACTTGTAAGGCCAATTTCTTGATCTTGAGCTCTAATACAATGGAGTTGAGGTAGAGAATGGTGTCTACCTTAAGAACATTGAATCTCTTAAGGAAGACAACTAAAAGTGCCTAAATGAGCTTGAGATACTTAAAACTGCAAATGCTAAATTCAAGCTTATTGTTGATGCTCGTAGAGATGAGAGAGATGTTTATCGCAAAGAAATTCAATTGCTTAAATCTGAAAATGCTAGGTTGCTTGGTCAAGTGAATGATTTATCTTCTAGACCTATTTTGCCTAGTAATGATGTTGCTTCTATTTCTATTGAAAAAGATTCTTACTTGACTAAAGCCCTCTATTTAGAAGTCGATCTTGTTCATGCTATATATGATCTTGCTAGTTTGTCTTCTACTGTTACATATTTTACTAATGACAATCATAGACTTAGAGCCTCTCTGTAGAAATTCCTCAAAGGGAAAACTCCCTAAATGAAATCCTTAACTATTATACGAAACAAAGTGGTACTAGTGGTTTAGGATTTGTACAGGGAGAACCTAAGGGCAAGAATAAGGCCAAAGGTAAGAAAAAGGGTAAGGAAACCTCATTTTTCATTGGAGAGTCTTTTGGCACTAAGAATACTATGATTTACTTTTTGCAAAAGTGATGATCACTATTCTACTTATTGTCCTTACAAGTCTAAGGAGACCAACCCAAAGATGAAATGGGTCCCCAAGCTAAATCTGGATCCCAAGGTTTGAATTGGGAACCGACACTCTCCTTTCTTATAGGAAAAAGGAAAATGGATTGTTGATAGTGGCTTCACTAAGTACATGACAAGTGATATAAGCCATTTCAATAACTTCACAATCAAGAAAGGAGGTTTGATTACTTTTGGGGACAACAAGAAATGTAAGGTAAAAGGTGAGGGTGATGTAGTTGAATCCTTGTGTATCAAGAATGTTCTCTTTGTGGATGGCCTACATACATCACAATTTAATAAGTGTAAGTCAATTATGCGATAATGGTTACCTTGTGCTATTTACTTATTTTGAAGTCTTTCTTCTATATTCCCTCACTAATCATGTCATGTATAAGGGAACTAGAGATGGTAATCTTTATGTAATTATGCTTGACTCTTTTTTTTTTGATAAAAGATCATTCATTAATAAAAGACAATAGCAACCTAGCACCTTCTACGTCGGTTTTTACAGTACTGGTATGCTACAAAAAAAAGGATGGGGAGTTCTGTAGAAAGAAGAGAATAGTCTGTGGGGGAGGCACCCCATAACAAGTCTCAGAGCATGACAACTAGAGTTAAAATGCTGAAAACACTAGTCTATGGAGATAGTGCAAAATCATGTCTATTGCTACAACAGGCCAATTCCAGTTTCATCAGCCATCATCACCTTCAGGTTGTAGAGAAATCAAACCTCTGATTCCCCCTCCTGTGAGTCATCTGAGCCCTCCTTTATCTTCTTCCCTATAGTGTGAAAGGATATGAAGATCTGAAATAATCCGGGTGATGATGGTGCTCCTTGGCTTTATGGTGTTGTTGAATATTCTGTTGTTTCTTTCTCTCCATAAGTTCCAACATATGGTGACTAAGAAATCATCCCCATTGAGGGGTGTAGTTATTTCTGGTCAGTGTGAGACCAGTTGGAAAAGTTGTGAAGTTGTAGTTTAGTTTATCAACCATAAGAAAATGTGAGAAGATGTTGCTGGAAAAACTACAATGGAATAACTAGTGATCCATAGAGTCAGAGTTACCAAGACATAGAGAGCATCTCGACGGGCCATATAAACCCCTTTTGGAAAGGTTTTTGTCAGTTAGCAGTTTATTATTAAGCAGAAGCCAGAAGAAGGTCTTGAGTTTTTGTGGCCACTTTTGTTTCCAGTTATAGGAGAAGGTTGGAGAAATACATCTAAAGGTCAGGTGGTTGTAGGCAAGTTTGACAGTATAGAGTTCTCCCCATCTCCAAGAAATTTGTCTTGAAGAGTTGTTTTCAAGTTCTAGTGTCAGGTTCCTAATGTTCTCTTGATTAAGGTGTAGATGAAAACACCTCTTTAATGAGTTAGATATCCTACTTTTTAGGAGGCCAAGAGCTTTGGCAGTATTTAGATTTTTTGAGTTTATTTGGTATATTCCAAGAAGTATGCATGTTGAGGACAGTTTGGTGTTTATACCATGGGTCTTTCCAGAAAGAAATGAGTTTGTGTGAGTGAGGGGGGTGTTGATGATTTGTTTAATATGAGGAATGTGTTTGTTTATGTATTTCCAAAGAGGGGAGGTGATCTTGTTGTGTGTTTTATGCCAGGGGGAGCTTTTGGTAATATTTATTTGTCAGCATGTTTCTTTAGATTTTGTTGTTGTTATTGGCCAGTCAGTTAATTATTTTTGTGATCAAACAAAAAGCATGAGTTTCTAGGTTGATAATTTCCCATCCCCCCTGATTAATGGGGGTTGTGATGGTATCCCAGTTGACCAGGTGAAATTGTTTGCTTATGTTGGGGGATTTGTGGTGATTGTTCCAAAGGAAATTTCTTCAAATTTTATCAATGGTCTTTCTAGTCTTGGAGGGAAGTGGAATGCAACTCAAGTAATGGGTGGTTATTGGTGTGATGGCACTGTTGAGAAGGCAGAGACAACCGACCAAATTAAGGAAATTATTTTTCCAAGATGATAATTTGTTGTTTATCCTCTCAATGATTGGGGTCCAAGTGTAGTGGGAGATTTTGAGTGGAGTGATAGGAAGGCCTAGGTAGGTAATAGGGAAGTTTTCTATCTTGCATCTCAATAAGTCTTTGAATCTATTCATCAAAGATTGTTCAATGTGGACCCCAAAAATTGAAGTTTTTTGCAGGTCTATCTTGAGGCCCGATATGTATGAGAAGATTCCTATAATTCTAATTGTGTTGATGATGGATTTGTACTCAGGGGAGATAAGGATGATAGTGTCATCCGCAAATTGTATTATGTTCTCATGACACTCTGGGGGGAGCTAATCAGACCTCCTTTGACACCTAGTTGTATCATTCTACTCAGGATAGAAGTGATAATGATAAAAAGGTAAGGGGATAGAGGATCCCCTTGTCTAAGGCCATTTGATTTTTTGAAGTAGCTAAAAGGTACTCCATTTATTATGGTTAAGAAATGATTTGTGGATATACAAGCTTGTATCCAATGGATCCATTTTGCAGGGAAACCAAAACCCTTGAGGGTATGAGTGAGGCATTGCCAATTTACAAAGTCAAAGGTTTTTCAAAATCCAGTTTAATGGCTAAGACTGGAGATTTGTTAATATGGCAATGGTGGATGGTTTCGTTGACCATCAGGTAAGCATCCTGAGTGCTTCGCCCTTTGAGGAAAGAATTTTGATTTAGAAGGATAATATGGTTGATGTGTGGCTTGATTTTGTTTGCCAAAGTTTTTACAACAATTTTATAAGATGTGTTGATTAGGCTGATAGGCCTGTATTGTGAGATGAGGTCTGGTTGTTCAATTTTTTTATGAGAGCTATGAAGGTTCTATTTATGTGTTTGATGATATTGTGAGCATTTTTACTCGATGTAAATCCATCAAAAAAGCTAGGAAGTCTTTTTTGTAGTGAGCCCAATTGGCTAGGTAGAATTCCACATTTAATCCATCTGGTCTAGGAGATTTGTTCAGACCTAGAGATTTAATGGCCTGGTTTAGTTCGTCTAAGGTGAAGGCTTGGATAAGGGAGTGAGATTGGGGGATTTTTTTGGGACACATAATAGTCCAATCTAGCTCATTTAGGAAAAAAAGTTGGTGGTGAGTGTTGAAGATTTTTTGAAAGTGTTCAGTAATGTGGGTAGTGATAGAAGATTTTTCCATAGTGATAGAGCCATGTATTTTGAGATATGTGATGGTGTTTTTTCTGTGATTGTTGTTACAAGTTTTTTGGAAGAATTTGGTATTCCTATATCCTTCTTTAACCCAAGTTATCTTTGCTCTTTATCTCCATTTAGGAAGTTTCTTATGTGTTCCATCTCTGCTCTGATAGTTTGGACAAGAGCGGGGTCCGTAGAGGGGTCTTGGTCTACGAAATGGAATTGTTGTTCCAAGTTTTTTAAGGTGTTGTTGAGGTTGTTTGGGTGTTGGAGGGTCCAATTTTTGATGAATATTTTCACTTGCTTAGTATTTTGGAGAATGTGCAATCCCATATTGGTGGTTTGAGGTTCAACTAAGCTCCAGTGATTTGCACATTGGTTTGAGAAGTTTTTGAATGTGATCCAGAAATTGTTAAAGCAAAAAGGTCTTTTTCCCCATATTACATTGGTAGTGTCAAGTATAATATGGAAATGATATGAGATGGCTTTGTGGGCCGTGTGGACTGTGGAAAGGGGGTATTTGTCCTCCCAAAGAGGGGAGCAGATGAAGTGGTCAAGTCTGGCAAAGGTTTGGTTTTTGGACCAGGTTAAATTTGTGTTAGCAGGTTTGATATCGATCGTGTTGTGTTTTGTTAGTTGGGTTGTAAAGTGTTTATCAGCTATTGACATGGTTTGGGAAGTGTTGGAGATGTTAGTTCTGTCGGAGGCCTGGGTAATGAGATTTAAATCCCCTCCAATAATCTAGGGGGTTTGATGGTATTTGGTAAGGATTTTATCCAGTTTAGAAAGATAGGTTGCTTTGTTATTTCCTGGTTCCCCATAGATCCCTATAAAGAACCAGTTAAAGCCATCCAGTCTATTTCTGATAGAGAGAGTGATAGAGAAGTCAAGACTGGTAGAATATGTGATAGAAAATATCTGGTTATTTAGTCCCACCAGAAGCCCCCCTTTAAACCCAGTAGGAGGAATCTGAAACCACAGAGTGATTCTGTTTCCACCAATAGTTTTGAGGGCAAAAGGTGTAAGGTAAGATTTGGTCTCTTGAATAGTAATGAGGTCAATGTTGTTTTTATATATGTGGTAGCAAATTTCTTTGTGTCTTTTAAGGCAGGCTGCCCCACAGACATTCCATGAAGAGATTTTCATTGGAGTCAAAGAAGAGATTTTGTCTGACCATTATGAAGTGTTTACTGGATTTTCATCTTGTCAAATAAGTTTTTGGTGTCTTCTACTTCCCTGCAGTTTGCCCACCCCATGTAGTGTTCTATATCGTGTAAGGCATTATGTGAATTATTGTCCTCTTCAAATTTTATACCTATTTTATTTGCAAATTTTGTGAAGCTAGTGATATTTGACCAGGATGCAATGTCTTCAATGTTGTCAAGATCATAATTTGATGAAATCTATCATAGGAGAAGTTATATCAACTAAGCCCAAGTGGGCTAAAAAAAGGATTGAGTCGAAATACCTGTGTCCTAGCAGTTGATGATGTGTTTTATCTGACGCCTTCTGGACTGGGCAGCAGTGCTTGAGTTGGCTTGTTGACACTTTCTCCTTATTCTTTTCTTTTCTGATGAGGACTCTGCGAGGATCTAATTTCATCAATAATGACTGACTTGAGTTTATGAATGGTGCTAGGGCTGATGTTGGTGGTGTTGTTGTTTTCCTTGGTGGTGGAAGGGAAAGAGTGGTCAGGTCTAATAAAGGAGGAAGTTGGTCAGTCTTTTAGAGGGGATGAGGATCTAGGCCTTTTTTTGGGATTTGTTTGAGTTTCCTGATGATGTAGTCGAGGTGTTTTTCCTCTCCCAGACAAGATGTTTTTCACCAGCTTTTCTGATGGGGTTTTGTGGTTTTTGACCTTTAGAAGGGAAGAACCAAGAAGGTGGGTGGGTCGAGAGGTCTGAGAAAGCTGTCTTTGTCTCAGATGGGTGCTCAACAGAGAGCTTGATATTGTAAATGGATTCTCCCAGCCTGATGTTGATGGCAGTTGGCAGAGAGATTGCTTGTTTGACCGTAAAGAGATAGTAAGCTTTGATGTATTGTGTGGGATATAGGGTTTCAGGGTTGATGTATTGTAGAGTGGCTCATATGGAGTGGGCTATTCCTCTGAAGATCAAAAATTCCCAAAGGTGAGGTGGGAGGTTGGAGATAGCTACCCAGTCTGAACCACCTACAGGAGCTTCAAAAGCCCCAAGCTCAGCTAACCATTTTGAGAGTTTAGCTTGGATGAAGCTAGAGATGCAAGGGATGGTCAAGACTTGGTTGAAGAGATGGTTTATCTTTGTTCCTTCAGGGACCGAGTATATCAATTGGGTAGGTGAGAAGATCTTTGGTTTGAGGACAGTGTGTCCTAGGATAAGCAAGGAAATGGCTCTGGTGATGTCTAGAATGTTAACCTGGTTATTGTCTATGTTGTTCTCAATGATCACCAAGATGCTTCTTAGAGTAAAAACTTTGAGGAGTCTTATGGAGTTGGATGGAAGATCAAGGGCTATGGCATATTCCAGGTGAGCAGGTGTTTCCATAGGGGAAAAAGGTTTTTGGTAGCTAGGTTTTGGTTTCAAAGAGGATGAGATGATCTTAGGAGGTTGATGTGTAGAGAGGTTTGATCGATCTTTAGGTGGGAGATGGTTGTATAGAGTTGTGGGTTTTGAACTTATAAGAGGGGTATGGTATTTATGCATGTATGGGTTATGTGGGACGTTTGCATGTTGAGGCGGGAGTGGAGGTTCTGCAAGTATGCAAAAGGGTTGTTGGAAAAGAGGGAGAAATGATTTGTTTTGTTTCGGTGATTTGATTGATCCTTCCTGGGTAAGTGGTGGATAGTTTGAAAAGTAGTGTGGGAAGCAGATTTTGTTCTAGGGAAGTGTCATTCCTTTCTATGGAAAGGGGTGTAAATAGCAGATGTGGTGTTAGCTGGGCAGTGCTTTTTGATATGCCCTTTTTGCAGACACCTAAAGCAAGTTAAGCAATTTGGGCACATGAGGGCTGAGTGGTTTTTGTTTTTACAGATGCTGCAGAGAAGCACTCAAAAAGGTCATCGAGGGGGAGCTTTCTGCCATGTCTATGAGGGGTAAAACTTTTCTAAGCCCTCTTGAATAAGGGAAACTGAAGAGGTCTGTCCTAACTGGGGGAAAGAGAGAGTTAGTTTATTTTTATCTCTAGGTATGATTTCTTCATTTGGGGGGCTCTTGGGTCTGTTTGAAAGTAGAGGAGGGGGTCAGAGTAGAGAGTGTTATACCTAGCCGCGATCATGTCTGGAATGAAAGTCGATGTTGTCGTGTCTTCTATTTCTTCATCTTCCAGACAAGATGAGATTGAGATTGGCCAGTGTTTTGTACTGATCAGAGGTTGATGAACATCTCTGATGAAGAGTTGATCCGCTGAGTTTGAAGATGGTGATATCGAACATGTCTTCGGCTTAGAGATGAAAGGAAGTAGTTGATGAGGTGTTTCATTGTTGAAGTCACAGACCCAAGTTGAGAAGGTTCTGTGGTCGACCGGTTTGAGGTAGATGGTTCATTCCTTCCTGAGACCAAGATCGGAGATCATCTGAGCCCATCCGTTAGAAATGAGAAAGGTTGATGCTTTTTTTGACCAGCTTTGATAGTTTGTCTTGGACCGTTCGACTGTCACCCTAAAAGTGTGATGACCTAGTCGCACAGAGCAGGGACCCGACGATATGTTGAAGAGGTGGTAGATCCAAGCTCTAGGGAGAGGTACACTGGTGAGAAACTTAGGGTTGGAGAGGTGGTAGTCCATGAAGGAGAACCTGGATTCCATGTTGGGAGAGATTGGTGTCGTCGGGTGAGATATGAGCTTCTCCGATGGCTTATTTTGATGTAGTGCTCTCTTGAAGAGAGATGATTTACCCAGAAGACTCTGGGTTTTTTTGTAAATACGTAGAGCCATTGTGAGAGATCCCCATGTTCTCATGATGGGATGGGGGAGATGGAGATCGCCGAGAGAGGATAAATGTGGTGTTCAGTTTCAACTAAGATTTTATTCTTCTGCAAGAGCAGGTGGATATTCAGGGAGTCGTCAGGTGGAAAAGAGAGGGGAAGAACCCAGAGTTAACCCCAGAGTGTAGAGTCTTCTGTATTATGGGGAAGTTTAACAGGTGGTGTGAAGATCTTGCATGCAACTGCTAAATGGGTGGGGAGTCATTAAATGTTGTTCTGGAGGTATCACCCGCGTCCGATCTTTCGTAGTAGCCGTAAAGAGGAGGGAGGATCTAGGTTGGAGGCGAAAGGGGAGAGAGACTGGATGTCACTGGGTCTTAGGGTTGTAGAAGATACCTGGTGTGGAGAAACCCTGGTGCTGTGAAGATCCGGGATGAGCTGGTGGAGCTTCTCGACTGGTTGACACTAGAGCAGGTGGAGTTGCTCACCGGAGACGGCAGAGGGATCTGATCATTGGGGAGAGACCTAGGGTTTTATAGAGAGAAGTTGGAGCTTTCTCTCTCTTCTACTCTTCACCACCTACACAAGATGTTAGATTCACTCCATCTTCCTTTGTTGTCACCCACTCCCATTGCTTCAAATCCATTTACAGTGTCGACACCCTGTCGTCTGCTTGACTCTATTAAGCCTATTGTTGGTAGATGTCTAGTAGTCAACTCAAATGATATTTTTCTTTGGCATCGTTAGCTTGGTCATGTAAATATGCATCAATTGAAGAAGTTGAGCAAAAAGGACTTGGTCAAGGGACTTCCCAAATTGGATTTGAAAAGGATGAAGAATGCCAAACTTGTACCCAAGGAAAGAAAACCAATTCCTCCTTCAAATCCAACAGAGCCCTTAGTACCAAGAGAGCTCTTGAACTTCTCCATATTGATCTATTTGGGCCTATGAGAACTCAATCACTTTGTGGTTCCAAGTATTGTCTTATTATTGTCGATGATTTATCTCGATATACTTGGACCTTGTTTCTCATTTCTAAGAGTGATACGCTTGATGTTTTCTCTAGTTTTTGTAAATGAGTTGAGAATGAAGTTTCTTTCCAGATTGTTTCCATATATAGTGATCATGGGGGAGAATTTGAAAATGAACTTTTTGAACACTTTTGTGAAGAATCTAGATATGCACATATCTTTTTTTCACCTCGAACACCTCAAGAAAATGGGGTTGTAGAGAGGAAGAACATGTCACTATAGGAAATGGCTAGGACCATGCTTTTAGAGTATGACACTCCAAAGAAGTTTTGGGTCGAAGTCGTCAGTACCTGATGTTTTGTGCAAAATCAGGTTTTCACACATCCTTCTTTGAAGAAAGCCCCCGATAAATTATGGCGTGGTAGGAATCCTTCTATCGAGTACTTTCATGTTTTCAAATGTCCTTGTTTGGTTTTGAACATGAAATATTCTCTCGACAAGTTTGATCTAAAATCATACAAGGCTTTCTCTCTTGGCTATAGCACTACTAGCAAGGCTTATAGAGTGTTTAATGTTGATATTTCTAAAGTAGAAGAATGTATTAATGTCAATTTTATTGAGACTAATCCCTCTATTCCCAAAGATAGTGTTCCAAATGATGATGTTGCATGTGAGGTGATTCCTATCTTAAAAGAACTCAACATAACTGAAAATGGAAAAGAGATGGCCACTCAAGAAGAAGATAAAGATGAAGAGAAGAAGGATCCTACTCCCTGCTTTGCAAAGAAACATCCAAAAGAGCTGATCTTAGGTGACAATTTGAAAGAGTGAAGACACTGACTGCCTTCAACAAAGAACAAGCCAACAACACCTTCATCTCACAACTCAAGCCAAAGAACATCAAAGAAGCTCTTGGGGATGATGAATGAATCCTAGCCATGCAAGAAGAATTGGAGCAATTCGAGAAGAAAAAAGTGTGGACTGTAGTGCCAAGACCATGTGATAGAAAGATCATTGGCACCAAGTGGGTCTACCACAAAAAGCTAGATGAAAGTGACAAGGTGGTAAGAAATAAAGAAAGGTTAGTGGCTCAATGTTACAATCAGTAGGAAGGTATAGATTTTGATGAAACATATGTACCTATAGCTAGACTTGAGTCCATTCATATGTTGCTTGCTTTTGCTAGTTATAAGAATTTTCTTCTTTATCAAATGGATGTTAAAAGTGCATTTTCAAAAGGTACAATAGAGGAGGAAGTGTATGTTGTACAACCTCTGGGATTTGAATATGATAGTTTATCCAACCATGTCTATCTATTGCAAAAAGCTCTCTATGGACTCAAACAAGCACCTCGAGCTTGGTATGAGACATTAAAGAACTTTTTGTTAGATCATGGGTATATCATGGGCAAATTCGATCCTACCTTGTTCCTCAAACACACTTCTAACAAATTTTTTAGAGGAACTAATCTTGATCTGTGCAAGGAGTTTAGTAATATGATGCAGAGTGAGTTCGAGATGAGCATGATGGATGAGCTTACTTTCTTCCTCAGATTTCAAATCAAGCAAACTAAAGATGGGAACTTCATCAACCAAGGCAAGTACACAAGTGAGCTACTAAAGCACTTTAGGATGGAGAACACCGAGCCGATGGACACCCCCATGTCAAACACTACCAAACTTGATAAAGATGAAGAAGGTGAGAAAGTGGATGAAATATCTATAGAGGTATGATTGGAAGTTTACTTTATTTAATGGCCTCTGGACCTGACATAATGTTTAGTGTTGGCTTGTGTTCTCACTTTCAATCGAATCTCAAGAAATCACATCTTACCATTGTTAAGAGGATTATAAGGTACTTAGCCAAAACTCAAAATTTTGGACTATGATATCCCAATTCAAGGGACTTTACTCTTACATCTTATAGTGATGCAGATTACACAAGATTCTTGATTGATAGAAAGTGCACAAGTGGCACTTGCTTCCTCCTAGGACCATGGTTGGTATCTTGGTTCTCCAAGAAATAGATCACAGTGGTTTTATCAACTACTGAGGCTGAATACATTGTAGTCAAGAGTTGTTGTGCCTAGGTCCTATAGATGAAGTAAATTCTCTAAGACTTTAACATTTATTTTTATGATTCTCCCATTTATTGTGATAATACTAGTGTAATCAATTTATCTTACAATCCTATATTGCATAGTAGATCCAAGCATATAGAGGTTCATCATCATTTTCTTTGTGATCACATTACCAAAAGGGATATTTATATCACGCATGTGGACACTGGGAAATCAATTGGCAGACATTTTTACTAAACCACTAGCTAGAGAGCAATTTAATTTTATTAGATCTAAACTGCTCATAACTACTTTGGATGAACATGATATGCCTTCTAGTTAGTTGATATCTATCCTATATGCTTTGCTCATGTCTTGATAATCCTTGCTTGCTAAGGTGTTAAAACTTTCATGTTCTTATGCCTTGTTTTTTGCTTGTTTTGGGTATTTTTTGCAAACGCTTGTTTTATCGCTAAATATTATCCAATGATGAGTGATATGTGCCTAAGTATGTTTAAAATAAAAAATGGACTAGAAAAAATAAATGATGGCGATGATGACTATGATCCTGAAGCTTCTGATGATGATGATGATGATGATGATGATGTGAACATAGATAGCCTAGACATTTAGATGTTTTAGTTTTTAGTATTTATATGTTGATAATATATATCTTTCTAGACTATTTTGTACTAAAAATATTTGGGCACATTATTTGAGACGTACTATTTCTATCATCATGTTGTTTTCATCATTTTAGCTTGTAGTTGTCTTGAGGACATGCTTTTAGTGTTGTAATCTTAATCATATGTACACTTACTCTTTGGTTGCATGTATCTCATGAGTTGGTGGTATGTAACCCATACTTTGATTATAACATAGACTTCTTGTTTCTCTCTCATCTTTGTTTGATGTGTTCTATGAGATTGCATGTTTTATCTTGTGGTTGTATGTTTTGGTTGGGTTTGGAGAAGACTTGTTTTTGTGCTCTTCTACCCCCTTTACTTTTTGATAATGCCAAAAGGGGTATAGAAGTTCAATGTTTTGAAGCTCAACCATATTGCTTTTATTTCCTATGTGATCCTTTTCTTATTCAATATATGTTTTATCATGTGACTTGCTAAAGGACCATATAGTATACATGTTATATTGCATTGTATAGAAAGTCTAACTGTGCAGGTAAGAGTGAGCATAGATTGAGGGGGAGAAATTCACATTGTTAAAATTATAAATCCCCTTGCAATGCACAAGGCTAAGGTATAACTTTACATATTCTTTTCAATATGATTGAGGAATGGTTTTTCATTGTCAAAAAGGGGGGAAATGTTGACTTAAGAGTTATACATTTTCCATATTTTGATAATGACTTAACCATTCCATTCATATGTATCTAATATGTTTGTTTAAGATTGATTTTAGGCTTTAAGTACATGAAAAGGATCAAATTACACAAGCCCTAGCTTGTCCAAGTTCAAGTCAAAAGCAATGCAAGTGTACAATTTGGGAAATCACTCCAAACCACCTTATAATATTTTTGTAATCACTTGTATTGATGATATGACTTGTAACTAAGATGAAAAAAAATCAGGGACACTTAATTCCAACGTTTGGTCACTCTAAAACCATTTTGAAAAATTTGTCATAGTAACTTTGTCGGTCGATTTTGAATCTCGACCGATCAGTGATGGATTTTTGGAAATGGATCAATCGATCGAGTTGTACACTCATAGAACTTGACCGACTGACTCACTAACCAAAATTGGTTTTGACTCGTCGGTCAAGTTTCCTTCGACAAACTTGACCGATAGTTTGAAAATTATATTTGTCGGTTAGTGGATCGCTCGAGTTATCTTTATTGAAACTCGATCGAATGTACTGTAGAAAAATGTAGAAAAAGTGATTCCAACCATTGGAGAGTTTTTAGAAACAAAAATCGATTTGTTGAAAGTTGCAAAATGGCTATTTTTCATTCTTAAGTGATCCCACAGTCAAAGGAGCACCCCCAACTATAAATAGGACCTCTTGGAGTTTATTCCAAGGTTGCTCATTCATTCTATCCTTTTTCCTTGCTATAGTTGAGTGTGTTGTAACCCTTTGAGCCCCTTTCTCTCTCTCATATACAAATCATTTTGTGAGTATGAGTGAGTTAGGCATGTTGCAAGAGAGATACATTCATGTTATCTGGTAAAGGTTTCATTCCTTCCATCTTCCCAATCCTCTTTTGCAAAGAGAAAAGATTGAAGAGATCTTCTCTGAGTGAAGGAGGAGTTGTTCTTCTTCTTCAAGGTTGAAGAAGGTGTGAAGATCTTCTCCAAGTGAAGGAGAAGGACAAGGTGGAAGATTCAAGAAGAGTGGGTAATTCCTGTAAGGACAAAGACTTGATGCAAGTGTGGGTAAGTCTTTGGTGAAGGCTAAAGACATCTTGATCAAGTGGGTAAGTCCTTTTGTAGGTGAAAGACTCTTGTATTGAATAGGTAAGTCTTTAGATGTATGGTGGTCTCCTTGCATCTCTTATGATGGAATATAAGTATACATGGGTTACAAAGTCCTAGAGGTTGACCTCTCTAGGTATTGGATTGACGGTCTCCTAGTTTGGAGATTGGAACAAGTCTAACCACCTTGTCCAAGTGTATGTTTCAATCTCTCTCATCCTTGATATGCTTGCTTAGATATGACTTCAAATTATTCTTAAGAATTTGGTTTCAATTAATATAATTTGAAGGTATAACTATTCTTGTGATAATTTTGAATCTATATTCACCCCCCTCTGGAGCCCTAGATCCAACAAAAACTACAAGGACATACTCTCTTGTTGAAAACTCTTGCTTCTACCTCTTATAGTATGAAGAGAGATGGGCTCTTGACCCATTCTACCTTATGAATGTCTACCTCTTATAGTTTGTAGAGAGATGGGATCTCGACCTCCATTGGTTATATTTCCTTCATACTATCTATAGTGAGTGCGATGTGGCTTGTGTGGAAGTCCTTATAAACATTTGATACACCCTTATATCCATCATAACGTGTTCATGCAAGTTGGAATTTGAGATGATCGTATTTTGGAGGATCTTTATCAGATTCTTGTTTGTAGTCTCTACAACTCCATTCATATCTGTCTAATATGGTGACATGCGGTGATGTTTGATTGCCAAGGATCTCAGATGCATGTTGATCTATTTATCTGTGAATTTTATATCATTGTTGAAGATGATTTTGTGTGGTATTTGTATCGGATTATGATGTTATTTTTAAGGAACTTGATCGTTGAGTTGAAGCGTTGGTGATGGATATGGATTCCTTTGGTTTGATGGAGTAATTGGTTGTAACTACAATGAAGCAATTTCCATTCCATGCTTTGGGATTTATCTTTCCAATCATGTTGATTTCCCAAGTAGAAAAAAAGCCAAGGCATGACCATGTAGTATATCTAATTCGCTGGGCATGAATGTAATCACCATGGATTTTGGAGACTCGAAACTTCCACATGCATTGACATCAATTCATTTTTTTGGTGTTCCAGTAGTATCAAAGAAGTTGTACCTTCTTTGTAAGCATGATCCCACTCATATGTGTAGTACACAATCCTCCATGGACCTCCACGAGAGCTTTGGCCTTCACCTTTTGGTGCATATGAAGAGGGTTTGATTGTGTGTTATATGATAAACATGTTCTTCTTCTAGGATGTATTGCATGGATTTTTACTTAAGTTCTTTTTGTTCTCTTTGGGAGAAATTTTCAAGACTACCAGTTTTTTTAGATAGGCTTTTATGTCATAGAACCATATCTTCTCTTTGTTATGAACTACATTATCTATGACCATGCAATAGGCCCATTGAGAGATTGTTTGAACTTCAAAGGATACACTATGATCACAATGGATGTTAATGCATGAAAAGAGTGTAGTGAAAGCTTTGTGTTCTCAGTTAATGAAGTTGAAGGCGATTTGCATAGAATCTCTAGTGAACAATCTCATATACTCATGATAGGGGATGCTATTTTGATGATGAGTCCTCCAAATGTTTTTTACTTGTGAGAACATAGAGAGAATTTCCATATAGTTCAAGGTGACATGCCCCTTGCTACTTGTCAAGATAAAGTTCAACATGCATGCTTCATATTTGGTCAAATTGTTTGTGGCACTGAACTCAAGTCAACTTGCCACAAGCAACTAATCTCCGTGTAGGTCTTAGAGGACCACCCCTCAAGATTGAAGGATCCATAGAAGAAAATTGTGCATAAGTTTAAATATGACGGGATAATGATGTTTGGTGAGAGGACCATTATGATATCTTCATCTAGAGACTCATACTCATGTGTTTGTTCTTTTTAGAGTGGGAACTACACTTGATGATTTGCTAGCCTTGTGCTTTGATGATAGATAAGTGATGTCAAATTTAGCATCATCACTTGCCATTTGTGCATTGTCTAGTGAGGGTGGTCATTCACACAAGTAGCTAAGAGGGCCATGTCTTGCAATTCGTTGGTGTATGTCATTAGATAGTGACACATCCTCTTTGTATCATACATCATATCCAAGAAATACTATTCTATCATTATACATTGGGCCTCAGTGTTAATGTACTTATAGGATAGAAAGTAAATGACATGCTCACCATCAATTACTAACTTGCTCAAGGCCCCACCATTCGATGTTTCACAAATTGATAATCAAAGGGTGCAAGGGCATCTTGGTTACAAATGCTTAATGGTAGTGGCCTATAAAGGTAGTATCTGATCTTTTGGAGTGCCTCTTCACTTTGTTTTTTCCTACCAAAGTTAGAATTCTTCTCCCGTAGCTTGAAAATTGAATAGATGTGCATGAGCTTGGCGATGAAGCAAATAATATATTGGATACAACCAAGCATGCCCTGTGTTTCCTACTTCATCTTTGGGGAAGGAATTTTCTAGATGCACAGGCTTTTCTTGGGGTCAAATTTGATTCCTCTTTGATAGAATATGTACCAAAGGGGACTACCATACGTAACATTGAAAGTACATTTTGCTAGATTGAAACAACACGAGAATCAACATACTCTTTCTAGGTTAGTGGTGTGCTCTCCATGATTCTCCAATTTGGCGATCATGTCATCCACATCAGCCTCCACCTCTTTAAGTATCATTTCATGGAAGAGGGAAACCATCACTCTCAAGTAAGTGGTCCCAACATTTTTTAGGTCGAAAGATAGGACTTAGTAGTTCACACCCCCTTCCAGTAATGAAGGCAATCTTTTCCTTGTCCTCCTTATCCATATTGATTTGTTTATAGGCAAAATACCATCCATAAAGCTTAGTGGTGGATGAAAATCTATGTTCTCAGATTGTACATCATGTGTGCTAGCGGGAAGTTGTTTTTGGGAGATACTTTGTGAGATCACAATATTCCACACATATTTGTACTATGTGATCTTTATTTGGAACATGTATAACGTTGGAGAGCCAAGTGGAAGAGTTCATGGGATATAAGAAATCTAGGCTCCCACAACAACCATCCTCTTAATTGTCAAAGTTGGCACTATAGAAGCTCTACACTATTGCAAAAAGATCATTTTGATGGGGAACTTTTCTGAACTGCTTTGACCAGACTGGGTCTATTTAATACCAGCCTTTCAAGACCCTTTTCACGGGACCATCACCTCACTACTTCTAAACCTCCTTTCTGATCTTGAGGCTCCATTGTGGGTGTACTCATCTAGATTTCTGCTTGACCGGTGGATGCTTGGGATGATTGGAAGGAAACCAACTATGTTTCGTTCATCCAATCTGGGCATGCCTCAGTAACTCCATGCAAATACATAGATGTAATTTCTAGGATTTCCATTGATTGAAATTTGATAAGTTGAGGTATATGTGCCTCATTTTTCACTTTGCATGGTTAGTCCAATTTGAGGTTAACTATCTTCATCTCTCTTCAATGTGAAAGGACTGGTGCTCCTTTAACATACAGTCTATGATGGGGATATCTTCAAACTTGATGTCTTTATCATTATAGGTTTGTACTACTTCTTATAAATAGTCATCAAACTTCTGTCTAGAAAGAGTGTCTTTGATTCTTTTTTTTCTTCTTTATTTTGTATTTTTTTGGAGTTTTTGGTGGTAGGTGAGAGCAATGTAGATCATGGCATAATAGCCACTGTGGAATATCCACAACATTAGAGTCTTTAAATATGTTTTTTTGGGGATCATAAGTGGCTTTGCCTTTAGAACATTTCACTCCTTCATGTTCCAATGTTGTATTTCTTTTGTGCTTCTCGCACATGGCAAATGAGCCGTTGTGGATCTTTTGCAATGCTAGAAAAAGATGGTGTTGACCCCCATCCCTCAAACACTTTTTATTGTCATTATATTTGTCATACATGAATCTATAACCTTCTTCTAGGTCCTCATCACTCCACTTTTTGAATTAGGTGGTGACTAAAAAATGGACATCGATGTTGTGAAGTTGGCTCGATGGACAATCTCCCCCTCTATTTGATCATCAAATCACTGGATTCCTCCATGTAGCCATTAGTGGTTTTATTATCTTGATCATAAAAGTACCTCTCTAGCCTCCCTTCCATGCTCCACTTGTTGGAGTTAATTGATCATGGTAGGTAAACCATGAAGGTGAGTGTGTATTTGACAACATCCTTTTTTGGAGGGATGATCATGTATTCAGACTATTGGTTGTTTTTGGTGGGTCTAAATGCCACTTAGAACTTCAGTATTGAGGATGAATTCCCTATGACGGCTACAATGTTAAGATAGTTGTCATGTTTTTCATCATCAACCTCCTGAATGAAGTAAGTTATCATTACCTGTATGATATATATGAAAGTGTCAAAAGTTCCTCCACTATGGTGATAATGCATGTAAAGTACAGATGGGGACCCCTTCACTTGGGGCCTAGGTCCCATGTATACAATACCTTGAGTTTTCACTCTTTGTCAAGGTGTATTTTTTGAGCTTACCTACTCATATTTTAGGAAGGTGGTAAATACTTGAGGTAGCCTCAGTTTGTCAAATCATCTGGATTGGGACATATCAAGGCTAATTTCCAATATTGTATTAATCTAATGAAGTGAGGGATCATAGTAGTATGAGCCATTGAATCCAAGGCCAATCTACTATGGATGGTGGGGGATTTGTGTAACTCCATACACCACTATTTTTTGGGTCTTATACCTTGGTCCTAGTGGATGTTCATTTCTTGTAATCTCTAAGAAAGTTGTGCTAAGTTGTATAGTAGATGGCATGGTTTGTGCCTTCATGGTGGTATTTAGCTGATAGTGGTGATGTACATCATATGGAACCTGAGTTGGTGGTCATGTTCTTCTACACACATTGTGGTACTACTTGACTTATTTGCATGGATGATGAAAATGGCATGCTCCATCTAACAATGGCGGATCTAGCCCCCTCACAAAGGGGGCACACATGAAAGCAAAATTAACTCTCGACCCGACATTGATAATATTATTAGTTTACACTAAAGGTAAATAACACATCAATTATTGTCCTGAGATCAACAAAGTGTTGATGTATGCAAGACACATTATTGACATGTTTACTTGGATCTGGTAGAAAAATCAATAGATCTTACAACTACTTGAAAAGTAAGTTGGGGATGTATCTCTCGCATTATGGAATGGCTAATTTCCAATTTTGATTATGATTTTTACTATATTTATAAGTATTTTTACTAGGCTTATTTTTCATATGACATTTACAAACAATAGACATGTTACAAATGAAGACTACTGACATTAGAATATATAATTTCTCTTATACAAGTCCTTCAAATTTCTATGCAGATGTAGGTCGTCTTGACTAAACCACACAAAAACTATGTTTATCATTGAGTGAGTGGATTGTTGTTTATCTTTATGGATCACATAAGATTTTTCTTATGTGATATGTTTAACACATCAAGCAAAAAAAACATAGAATCAAGGTTAATAGTGTTGGTTTATAATAGTGGTACCGAAGGACAAGTTAATTTTTATATACTTGTTGAGGGAGAAACAATATATTAGTTTGAAGTTGAAAATATACTCATCAATTTACCTTCTAGAAGATATTCATTGATGTGCTCAATTTAGTCATTAACATTAGTCAATATATAAACAACTATTATGATAATTTATTATTAACCAAAATAATAATATAGTTAATAAAATGGCATACGACAAACTAAAGAAATGATCAAATATAATAGCTTTGAAGTAACAAAGTAATTATTCTACCTTATGTATATAGCTTGCACCTACAAGACTAGTAGATGTATGACTGCATATGTAATGCCTAGGCCCAATGCCCAAGACTCTAGTAGAGTTTTAGGAATAATGATTGGCCCCATCAACCACCACTGGCCTCGTCTGCACATTTTGTCCTCACTCGTTTACAATCTAGGATCAACTATCCAAAAGGTAACCCATCCTAGTAATACTCTGGCTGAGCATGCTTAACCCCAAAGTTCTTAGTGATGAGCTCCCTTAAAAAGAGGTTCACCTTGGTGATATAGGTATCCGTATAATTCCTTATTAGTTCATTCATCTGAGGCCTCAAGACTTGGAATGTTATTATCTCCCCCAATTAGACACCTAAATTCCTCATCAAGACTCAACTATAAGGCCTCCTAATCATTCCCTATTTTGGTGTACACCCATAATGACCCATGTGCACATAGATCTTGATCATCGATACTAGTTCTAGGGTGACTACATTACCATGGATAGCCCTTTCCAACATTCATGAACTGCACAACTCAAGACTGACATGCCATGTGTCCATGTAGGCCTCACCTACTGGAGGGGATTTAGGCTCAAATACCATATGTAGTGCTTGGGCCCACTACCCAAGGCCTAGTGGGAGTGATGACAGGCCCCACAGACCACCACTAGCCTCGAATGTGCACTTTGTTCTCACTCATGCACAGTCTAAGATTAACTTCCTGATAGGTCATCCATCCTAGTGTTACTCTGGACTGAGCATGCTTAACCACATAGTTCTTAGTGATGGGATCCTGAAAGAGAGGTGCACCTTGGTGATATGGGTAGTCCAATCATTCCTTCTAAGATCATTTCATCTGAGGCCTCAAGACATGGGACCTTACAACATAGTTGATCCATGTGGGTAAGTATATTTTTTTTATGAGCGACGTGTCTAACATGGAAGACATGTTGTAAAATATGGATAAACCAAGAGTGTAAAAGAATTAATATGGTATTTTAAGTATATGAATGTATAAATACATAGAACATGTTGTATGTAATTATTCTAAATATAGGTAATCATGTTCTATACATATGTTTTGTACAAAAGAATGTTTAGTAGACACCTTGTACAGGAAAGAATATTGTAAAGATGTTCTCTATAAGAACGATACCATGTTGAATGTATATATAAACATGTCAAATAATCTATTAGCTGGAGGGGGGCATGTACTCCTCGTTGCCCCCTCCGCCAACTGATATATGAGATTTATATATAATGATGAAAATACCACCCTATTATGATGGATTTATTCTCTTCCTAGGAGAAGTTTAAAATATGGGCTTACCTCCATAACCATAATAAAATTGAGATTTTTTTTGACCTAGTCCAAAGTTTGGTCATGAGTTTTCCTAGGGCATCTTTTAGTGCACCATCAAAGGAAGTTTCTTTATTGATTTTTGGATGCAAGTCAGAGGGGTCTCCCCAAGTTTCAACATACTCTATTATATAGATCCCCAAGTTCAGGGTTTGGGATGTAGTAGCAGGCAAGTTAGGGGGCAAATCCACATGGAGCGGAGAAGATCCTAGAGCTAGGTTGGTTCTTTAGGTTCCTAGTGTGAAGCGTTTGAGTCAATGATGTAAAGGTTGTTTTGGTTGATTATACTAAGGGCCATGTGAGTATGAAAAAGTAAAAGAGAAATCTTACTTACTTTTATCCATTAGGGTTAAAAAAACAAGTTAAGATAATAAGTACCACTACACTAAGCAAGAGAAATCAATTGAACTAAACTAGCAAGCTATAAAAATTAACAATACTAGACTTACAAGAGCAATCCTAATTATCAACTAATCAAGGCAACTAACTAAAAGAAGCATATTAATACTAGCTAAGAATTAAGGGTTACAACCAAATACCATAACTATAATTAAGACTAAGTACCTCTAACAAGAACAATTCACCATTCACTAAACAATTAAAACTATTAAGAAAGTGAACTAAGCTAACTAGTTTAAACAATTATAGTTTCAGAAAATGACTTAGGGAGTGGGCCATTATGGGGGTAATGTAACCATCAACAACACTAGGGTTTTGTGTATGCAAACACATCCAACAAGTATCCAACTAAACCAAACAACTAAGGGAAATGAGGATGTAAAATCCTATTCTACTAGTTTTCCATGGATGACATAAGGTGTACATTGGGGAACTAGTCCATATCACCTCCTATCAACCCTTACAAGACTCAATTGATTAGGGAATAGGTACATTCCAATCAAGATCACTCTAATATAGATTTCAAAGAGTGAATCTCCTATTACACTTGGTGGGAAGGGGTGGTATGAAGTGTAGGAGAAGGGTTTTTCACCTCCTATTACCTCATCCAACCTCTCAACATGATGTTTGCCAAGTTCATCAAGAGAATGCACCTAGAAAATTAGAGGTATCACCTATGGTCAATGAACTACATGGATAGGTGGAAAAGAGAACAACATTTTAGGATCCACTAGTTGGACTTAGGCACTTTTTCCTCTTGTAGCCTCATATTCCCTCTTTTCTTTATACCTTAGATGTTTTTATACATTCATTGTCTTAGAAAGAGGAAAGAAATGAGAACAAGAAAGAATATATCATATATCGATGATATTATACTACTTTACAAGAATAATTTCTGAACATGGTATGAAACTTAAATTTTCTCCCATAAACATTCCACCAGGGGGGGCTTAGGAACAGATAGTAAAGGAAAAAAGCAAAAGGGAAGGAGAAAACTAAAAAAGAATCCATGCAAATTAAGGCATTTAACTTCTTCTTCTCTAACGGCAACAAGCTCATCCTCTTCACTCCTCCATGGATGAATAACATGAGAAGTGGAATTGAAAGAACACTAGAAAAAGTAGGGCATGTGTGGTAGATGATAAAATTATAGGTGAGAGTACGTTTGTGGCATCCAAGGGGAGTAAATAAGGATTGACTACAAACCTCGACCCCCTAGCCACCACTAAAGCTTATATAATGGTCTAGGAGGGTCTAGGGTTAAGTGGGGTGGTATTGTAAAATTAGTGTTAGTAAACACTAGTGTTTGGGAGGTAGGGGTCGTTCTACCATGGTGGGTGAGTGAAGAAAGTATGTGATATGTTGGAAAGGTCACGGTGAGATGGAGCATTTATCAGGGAAAATGGGAGGAAATGATGTAGGTAGCATAGTTGTGGTGAGTGGAATGGTGATGTAGTGAAGGGGGTGACACAATCGTTCTGGATAGAGCATCCACAATGAGAGTGTGAGAAGGAGATCATGGCCTAAATGAATGGTTGTGGGGGGCCTTCCTTCTACGACCATGGTAGGTGGAATGGCCATGGCGGACTCCACTTTCCTTGTTTGCTCTTCTTAGAATGCTCATCTTTTCTTGGGTGCTTTCTTCCTTGATTTCCCTATGATTTTTTAGTAATCTGGATAGTTTTAGCATTATTGTGGTGACATAACACAACCATTTTGAGGGATTTTGCTTGGACTTATATCTTTAGCTTGATGGAAAATGGAAATCTTTTCTTCAATACATTATTTGATCACTTGGGGTAAGTTGGGGTGAACTTGGCCTAACTTTGGACTCATCCAAACTCAAGAAGTCCTTGGATAAACCAAAATCTCTACATTCCATAAAGTAGTGGCCAAAGTACATATATCACATTCTATAAGAATCCACAAGTGCATTTAATAATGAAGCACAATTTATTGGGGAAGAATATGCATTCTGACTATGTTGGTGTAAAGTATGAGAAAAACAAGACAAGTTGAACCCAGTTAAGGGCTTTATCAAGAGGGCATACATTAAAGCATGCCCCATTGTTGAGAAAGATTAAAGGGATCTTGAGGCCTATCTATATAGAGATGATAAACAATGGTTCATTATGGTTTCTTCTTTAAGGTATTTCTTCTTCAAAAAGAGATTTTGAGTGTGGAGATGTGATTAATTTGATGGTCGAAATGAGAGCCTTTGATTTAACCTCTTAGAAGACATATCATACTTCAAGTATCTTCATAAAAACTTCTTAATGGGTGTTAAAATTTTCCATCATGTCCGCCAGTGATATTTCTCCTTCACACTCATTTAAGAGCCAAATCACATATATTCCTTTAGGACTATTTTCTTCACACAGATCTGTCGCAGGGGCTACTTGATTTGTGTTGATGATTAGAATAATGATTCCCCAAATCTTCTATTTTATTGTCTCTTAAAAGCATATATAGGATACCTCATATATTATAATCTTCATTTATCATTTATATAGGGACATAGGAGTCTCTAATTGAAATGGATGACCTCAAGAAGGTGCCAAAGTTTATTCATGAGTGGTAGGATCATGAGGTGAGACTTTAATTAGGCAAACTTTAAGCATGGATAATGTATATAGATCTTTCAAAAGTGACCAAAGTGTAATATGCCTTGAGCATTAATTTCAATAACCTTCCAATACAAAGTAGGTCACCAAAAATCTATAAACTAGCAACCCAAGGAGACTTAATATGTAAGGGTAAATTTTAGCAGACTAATGACATGGTGTGGGATGTGAAATTTTCATAAGATGATCTAAAAGTATCTTGACATCCCACCAACAAAGTGTAATATGTGAGATTTTTTGGTAAGATAATTGACTTTTTCATAAGGTTATTGATGTAAAGAGATCGTATGTATATGAATATTGCTTGATGAGATCGTTGATTTAAACATGAACGTGTTGTAGTAAACATTTCTACGCTAGAAAATTAACCATCAATAATTTTGAGATAATGAGAAAGAATAAAAGGGAAGCAAAGTGGAAATCCTTATAAAGGAAGAAAAATGACACCCATAAAAGAAAAATAATGGTAATACTAAAAGAGAAGCAAAAGATGCATCCCTAATAGGGAAGTAGAAAATTTCAACGGAAAGGAAACTATAATACATCAATTTGAAGAAGGTCACTAAAGAAAAAGAAATAAGCAACTTGGATTGTCTCCTACACCTTGATAGAGCACCCATGCCATTTTACCCGCTCGAAAATCCTACGAGAAGGCTAGGCTCAAATGTTGTTGTAAAGATCAAAGAAAAAGATAACAAGATAAAGTTTGAAGTCACCACCATGCTTATACACAAAACATGGAAAATTGAGCATCAACATTTAAATTGGTGGGAAAACTTAAGAAGACCTAAATCTGACTCCTTTCAAGGGTGAATAAATGCATGGAAAGTAGGGAAACAAATAGATCTAGAAATCCTATTACTACTAGGGAAGGTGTTGGCACCCCCACTTTACTCATGAAAATGACATTGCTATTTGTATTCTCAGGTTCATTGAAAGTCATGTTTTGGTTGTGATTAGGGGAAACAAAATCATAAATAAGGAATACTTTATTTTTATATGCAAATCCCCTTGATTGAGCTTGTTTCTGCAATAAGATAGAAGTCTCTTTCATGATATTAGCTAATATACCTTCGAGATTTGTCATGTTCTAGTGGTTCTTGTCCATGTTGCTGGTACAATAAGGCCGCTGCTCCTTGTCCCTCCTATTAAAATTAGTGATAATTCTCCATCTTTGATGGTAGGAGTTTGAATGTTGGTTGTTTTTATTGATTTTTTCCCTATGGAATTCACTTGAAATTTACCACCTTCATGTTGCATGGCTATGCTACAATCCACTTCCCCATTTTGTACCATGGAAAAAAATCACATCTCATGATTTGTTGCACATGATTTATGTTTTTGAAATTGAACTACTTGGTGATGTTGTCAATATTGGCATTTAGAGTTGTGATTTTATCAAAGCTATGCATGTCACTATTCCTTCTCCCTATACCTCTAACTAACTATTTCATAGAAATTGTCTACATAAATTTCTTTCCTCACTTGCCTTATCAAGAAATTTCCTTTGGTGTCTACATCAATTGTGGAAGTAGTGTCATGAGACCTCCCACTACAGGAAGTATTGCTTTAGGTCCACTTGGGTAAGTTGTAGTCTGGACACCTTTAGAGTATCTCCATGAACATTTCCCATACTTATCCTAACATATCCCCATCTTGTTGCTCAAAGTTGGAGATCTTCTTCAAGATCACAATTGTCCAGCTCGGTAGGATTAATTTATGCAAGAAAGCTATCAATAGGGCATTCCATATTTGAATGGAACCCTCTTGCATTACCTGCACCCATATCTTTGCTTTCATTTTCATTTTGAAGGGAAAAAGTTGAAGTCGTAGCCCAATCATCTATCATATTGTTGATCTTGATTATATCATCAAGTTAAAGAACATTCTCACATGAAGATATGGATCCTCATGTATCATCCTGGAGAATTGGTTTTGCTTCTTTAAGAAAATTAGACTGAGGTTTAATTGAAAGTCAATGGTTTTATCACTTCAATCAAACTGATACCTCATTAGGGTGAGGGGAGGTGTGGTCAAGGAATGCCTTCTTGTTGTCATGGTTGTTGTGTAAATGATTGTTTCCTTATATTTATTTTGCTTCTTCCTTCTTTCTTGTGATTGCCTTATGTTTATCATAGTCCCAAGGTTGTCAAGGATCTCTATCAAGAGTCTTGATAAAAAAAATGGTTCAATTCTACAAGAATTGGTGTGAAACCCATAACTAAACAGTTGTAGGAGGTTAATCATACAGAATTACACAATAAACTAAAACTAACAACGGGTGAATTAGAAAAAGATTTTGACTCCCTGGAAAATGGTGCTACAAATTGATGTGATTTACATAGAATTATGTAATAATTTTAAAAACAACACACAATCTACCACCACAATAGGACATGTAAATAGTAGTATAAAATTGGGTCGAATCCACAGAGAGACAAAGAAATTAAATAGTAAATAAATTCTAGTCAAGCATGCAATTCAAATTAGAAAAGTTGTTTAGTTGACTGAGTCTTAAATTGACTAAATTTTCATGATTTATCTTTCAAAGATCAATTCAAACAAATTCATTTGATACCTAAGCACCTTCTAATCACATTATGAACAATTACATAAAATGGATTTAATTCATTATTTTTTGCACATCTCACACAAGAAGGTGTACGCCTATTAATTGCCTACATTGTTATATCAGTTGTGTCTCAGCTCATAATTATATCAAGATATATTAAGCTCTCATATTAATCAAAAGAGAAGCATAAATACATCTTCCTTGAACAAATAAGGATACTTTAGCGTGTTGGAACCTCTGTTCACTTTTGTCTAATAGAAAGATTGAAGGGATCTTGAGGTCTATCTATATAGCAATAATAAACAATGGTTCATTGTGGTTTCCTCCTTAAGGTATTTCTTCTTCAAAAAGAGATTTTAAGTGTTGAGTTGTGATTAATTTGATGGTGGAAATGAGTGCCTTTGATTTAACCGCTTAGAAGACATATCATACTTCAAGTGTCTTCATAACAACTTCTTAATGGGTGTTAAAATTTTCCATCACGTCCTCCAATGAAAATTATCCTTCACACTCATTTAAGAACCAAATCACATATATTCCTTTAGGACTATTTTCTTCACACAGATATGCAGTGGGAGGTTCTTGATTTGTGTAGATGATTAGAATAATGATTCCCCAACTCTTCTCTTTTATTGTCTCTTAAAAGCATATATAGGATACCGTTCATAGATTATAATCTTCATTTATCACTTATGTAGGGACATAGGAGTCTCTAATTGAAATGGATGACATCAAGAAGGTACCAAAGTTTATTTATGAGTGGTAGGGTCATGAGGTGAGACCTTAATTAGGCAAACTTTAAGCATGGATAAAGTATATAGATCTTAGAAAAGTGACCAAAGTGTAAGATGCCTTGAGCATCAATTTCAATAACCTTCCAATACAAAGTAGGTCACCAGAAGCTATAAACTAGCAACCCAAGGAGACTTAATATGTAAGGGTAAATTTTACAGACTAATGACATGGTGTGGGATGTGAAATTTTCATAAGATGATCTAAAAGTATCTTGACAGCCCACCAACATAGTGTAATATGTGAGATTGTTCGGTAATATAATTGACTTTTATGGAATCTTATTGATGTAAAGAGATTGTATGTATACGCATATTTCTTGATGAGATTGTTGATTTAAACATGAACATGTTGAAGTAAACATTTCTACGCTAGACAATTAACAATCAATAATTTCAAGATGTAGAGAAAGCAAAAATATATGAATTTTAATGTAAGCATAAATTTTGATAAGTATATGTAGAAGATTAAACTATCCCCCTTTTAGACCATGATTTAGGTGTCATTTACATCCTCACTCAAGCATGACCTGTATGGGAGGTTTTGTTCCTTAACATCTCTATGGCGTGATAAACTCATTGATGGGGTAACCCTATTTCTTTAGATTTGGGTAATATTCTCAATATGCGTAGTGACTACAAAGGTTGTAGTCATTATCAAGTACTAGGAGCGGGGTGATGTCCTCAAGGCCTTTGGATGTCCAAAACTTCACTATGTTGGTACCTTTACTAACACACCCACACCTCACCTGAGATCCACGTGAATGGTGGCACCTAGTCCATAGACGACTAGGATCTTAGGTGTATCAGGTGCAAGTGTGTTTAAATTTTAAAAGAAATCACATGATGGATGGTAAAGCAAGTAATGAACAAATGAGAAATCCAACTAGACATGCATTGTTCCCCCTTCTCAAAACCAATCCAAACATGTAAGCAAGTAAGCATGAATACTCTAAAAAAAGTTAAATGTTGGTTATGATGAAAGACTTCTTCTCTCTCTCTTAATTTTTTTCATTGTTTTAGAAACCATAAAGGAAATAGATAAAGTTAAAAAAGACAAACAAATGGGAAAGAAAAAGGAAAGAAAACGAAAGCCTAAAGGGGAAGTGAAAATAGCAAGGATAAAAGAGGTGTCAAACCATAAAAGGGAAGTACATAGAAAACCTTAAAGGGAAGCTTAAATGGTAACCATAAAAGGGAAGCAAAGTGGAAATCCTTAAAAAGGAAGAAAAAGTGACAACCCTAAAAGAGAAATAAAAATGGTAATCCTAAAAGAGAAGCAAAAGATGCAACCCTAAAAGGGAATAAGAAAATTTCAACGGTAAGAAAATTGTAATACATCAATCCGAAGAAGGTAACTAAAGTAAAAGAAACAATCAACTTGGATTGTCTACAACACCATGATAGAGCCCCCAGACCATTTTACCCTCTAGAAAATCCTATGAGAAGGCTAGGCTCAAATTTTTTTGTAAAGATCAAAGAAAAACATAACAAGATAAATTCTAAAGTTGTCACCATGTTTATACACAAAACATGGAAAATTGAGTATCAACATTTAAATTGGTGGGAAAACATATGAAGACCCAAATCCGACTCCTCTCATGGGTGAATAAATGCATGGAAAGTAGGGAAAGAAATAGATATGGAAATCCTATTACTACTAGGGAAGGTGTTGGCACCACCATTTCACTCGTGAAAATGATATTGCTATTTGTATTCTCAAGTTCATTGAAAGTCACACTTTGGTTGTGATTAGGGGAAACAAAATGATAAATAAGGAAGACTTTATTTTTATTTGCAAATCCCCTTGATTGAGCTTGATCATGCAATAAGTTAGAAGTCTCATTCATGAGATTAGCCAATATACCTTCAAGATTTGTCATGTTCTAGTGGTTTCTTGTCCACGTTGCAGGTACAATAAGGCTGTTGGTCCTTGTCCCTCCAGTTAAAATTAGTGATAATTCTCCATCCTGGATGGTAGGAGTTTGAATGTTGGTTGTTTTTATTGATTTTTTCCTATGGAATTCACTTCAAATTTACCACCTTCAGGTATCATGGCTATGCTACAGTCCACTGTCCCATTTTGGACCATGGCAATAAATCAAACCTCATGATTTGTTGCACATGATTGATGTTTATGAAATTGAACTACTTGGTGACGTTGTCAATATTGGCATTGAGAGTTGTGATTTTATCAAAGCTATGCATGCCACTATTCCTTCTCCCTACACCTCTAACTAACTGGTTCATAGAAATTGTCTACATAAATTTCTTTCTTCACTTGCTTTATCAAGAAATTTCCTTTGGTGTCTACATCAATTGTGGAAGTAGTGTCATGAGACATCCCACTACAAGAAGTATTTCTTTGTGTCCACTTGGGTAAGTTGTGGTCTGGACACCTTAAGAGTATCTCCATGAATATTTCCCGTAGTTATCCTAACATTTCCCCATCTTGTTTCTCAAAGTTGGAGATTTTCTTCAAGATACAAGAAAGCTATCACGAAGGATTCAATGTTTGAATGGAACCCTCCTACATTCCCTGCACCCATAGCTTTGCTTTCACTTTCATTTTGAAGGGAAAAAGTTGAAGTTGTAGCCCAATCATATGTCATCTTGTTGATCTTGATTATATAATTGAGTTAAAGAACATTCTCACATGAAGATATGGATCCTCATGTATCATCCTGGAGAATTGGTTTTGCTTCTTTAATAAAATTAGAATTAGGTTTAATTAAAAGTCAATGGTTTTATCACTTCAATCAAATTGATACCTCATTAGGGTGAGAGGAGGCATGGTCAAGGAATGCCTTCTTGTTTTCATGGTTGTTGTAGAAATTATTGGTTCCTTAGATTTATTTTGCTTCTTCCTTCTTTCTTGTGATTGCCTAATGTTTATCATAGTCTCTAGGTTGTCAAGGATCTCTATCAAGAGTCCTGATAAACAAAAATAAATGGTTCAATTCTATGAGAATTGGTGTGAAACCCATAACTAAAAAGTTGTAGGAGGTTAATCATACAGAATTACACAATAAACTAAAACTAACAACGAGTGAATTAGAAAATGAATTTGACTCCCTGGAAAATGGTGCTACAAATTGATGTGATGTACATAGAATTTTGTAATAATTAAAAAAACAACGCACAATCTACCACCACAATAGGACAGGCAAATAGTAGTACAAAGTTGGGTCAAATCCATAGAGAGACAAAGCAATTCAACAGTAAACAAATTCTAGTGAAGCATGCAATTCAAACTAGAATAGTTGTTTAGGTGATTAAGTCTAAAATTGACTAAATTTTCATGAGTTATCTTTCAAAGATCAATTCAAACAAATTCATTTGGTACCTAATCACCTTCTAATCACATTATGAACAATTACATAAAATGGATTTAATTCATTTTTTTTCACATCTCACACAAGAAGGTGTTCACCTATTAATTTCCTACATGGTTATATTAGTTGTGTCTCAGCTCATAATTATATCACAAGATATTAAGCTCTCATATTAATCAAAAGAGAAGCATAAATTCATCTTCGTTGAACAAACAAGGATACTATAACATGTTGGAACCTTTGTGTAATAGAAGTTAGAGTTGTAATTACCCTGCACTAAACCCTTACTCTCTCAAGATATGAATTTGCACACTTAAAAAACCTAAGCCTTTGATTCTCATTAACAATTGACAATGATCAGAGAAATAAGAATGGTGTAATATAAAAATCTATCGTTCATCACATGGCTAGAAGATGTCATTTAGGAACCAAATACAAAGAAATTTACCCTATATAATTGTTAGTGATTCACAAACAAGGTTACACATAATGAAATTGACAAGTTTCATGGAGTGAATAGAATATGGCATAGTGGAATAAGGCAAGGAACAAGATACAACAATTGTAAAGTGTTATCCTCTATAATGGATATTTACTTGAAGCTTTCCATCCTTGGAGAAGGAAAATTCTTCTCCCAGTGCCTCCTCCTTCCTTTCAACCTCTTCTAGAGTTGAACCACCTCTAGATTGCCTCTCCTCCTTTTTTGCCAAGTTTGGATGGACCAATGCATATATATCCCTCAATAACCATCCTCTCACTCATTATGTTTTTTTCTAATTAAGGGGCGGTGTGTGTCGTGCATAGGTCCTACATGTCGTGAACCCCACTAGTTGTCAAAGGGCAGTCTTGAATAGTTCACTGCATTGTGCAAGTTTAGGTGCAAATAATGGTTGAGGTTGTGGGGAGTGATTAGTGGTAATATTGCACAGAGCGTAGTTGACCATGTACGTCGTGCATGGTGCTTCTTGTCAGAGGAGATTCTATGGATGTGGCTCATGTTGTACTTGGATGATGCACAATGTATACGATGAATATGTGTTCACCTGAAAGCTTCTGGGATTATGCATGATGTGCTTGTGAAGGTGTGTGTCATGAATATAGCTTGGAAAACTCAAAGTGTCTTCTCCAGGTGTGAAAGAAGTTCACATGAGTGTGCATATTGTGATTCTTTGTATTTGTATAAGAACCTAGATTTGAATTCACATGATTCCTTTGTTGGTGACGAGGGTGGAAATTGTTCTAGATGGGCTGAACTTCATGATATCTATAGTAAAATATTCTCAATTAGTCCAAATAATAGCAAAAAGACTAATTACTCTATTTATGCAATTGTAAGCTAAAAATGTAACCATAGATTGAAAGTTTGATCATTTAAAGCATGAAATTAGGGTATAATAGTAGTATGACTTGTGTTCATAAATCACAAAGTAGTTATTGCTCATTAGCCACATTTATAGATATTGGTGTATATCCTTGGTCCTCCATCACCATAGTCCCTAACTTTAATTCAACCACCCTCACTCTCTCCACCTTTTGTGCTTCCGCCTACACATCATCTTGGATATATTCCAATATTTTTATCATTATTACAAAAAACACCAAACTTTTCTAATGGAACACAATCTATCCTACAACTTGATTTGCCACAACAATGCCCTCTACATCTCTTCTTCCACCACAAATAAGCTCCACTCCTGAGCTACACCCCCAAATGTTGGCATATGGTTTATGGTCCTCCTTCATTCCATTATATTCCTTACACCACTTCCATTGGTGTCTCTTTCTCCACCCATCATACTTCATCCTTTCTAGTATTCCCATCCATGTTACATTGATTAGAAGCCACACAATACATGGGAGGGGCACAGAGGATACAAGAGGAAACTTATTGATAGGGAGAATATGGACATAGTAAGAATAAGAATATAAGTGGATAATGAGAGATGATATAAGAGGAGGAAATGCATATTTATACATGCTTATGGGTGTACATGGTTCAATGAAGATTTCTTTCAAGAGCCATTATTGATCTGTAGGATTTGAAGAATCTAGATGTCATTGAGGTTAAAAACATACTAGAGATAAGATCCATGTAGGATATCAATCCACCACCCATCAAAGAAGTGTGATGTCTAAAGTCTCTTATACAAAGGATGGAATGATTTGGGAGCCTCTCACTAGCACAACTATAAATGTTACTCTACACATGATGTTCACCTAAATACCAACACCATGATTGAAGCAAGTGAACTCAAGAGCTTATATACTCTCACGTGGGATCATGCAATCTAACTCCTATAATATTCTCAATATATTTATACCCTTTAATATCCCTTGTACCCAAAAGGTTGGTTCTCCACTATATTTTGGACCATAAGGGATCCCTCTTCCTTTCATGTTTTGTTGCTTGTGTGTAAAGCAATAGAAAAAAAGAGAAATATGGTGTCAGTAGAGTGGGTTGTTGTATGGTTTTGGTCTAGATTAATCTCCAAACATGCTCAATTGTCAAAATTGGATGTTTAATTTCTTTAATTGAATGTTTTATTTAGTTTTCAAATAAATTTATTAAGTAGAATCTCAAAATTGGTTCAAACTTTGTTGTGTTGCCATAATTTCAACTTTTGTTGCATGTTATGAACTAAATTACAGACCCGCCATATTATGAGAGTTGGATTGCATATTGTGTGTACATGTATAAGCATATGTTATCTTTAGTATCCATTCTTGATTTAGCTTTGAGATCAATTTGTTAAGAGATAACTTTAATTTTGGCTTTAGTTAAACTAAACTAGCAAGGTAAAAAAACGAACAATACTAGACTTACAAAAACAATCTTAATTATCAACTAATCAAGGCAACTGACTAAAAGAAGCATATTAATACTATCTAAGAATTAACCAAACAACCAAATACCATAACTATAATTAAGACTAAGTACCTATAACAAGAATAATTCAACATTCACTAAACAATTAGAACTACTAAGAAAGTGAACTAAGGTAACTAGTTTAAATAATTGTAGTATCAAAAAATGACTTAGGGAGTGGGCCATTATGGGGTAATGTAACCATCAACAACACTAGGTGTTTTTTCATGCAAACACATCCAAAACGTAATCAACTAAACCAAATAACTAAGGGAAATGAGGATGGAAAATCCTATTCTACTAGTTTTCCATGGATGACATAAGGTGTGCATAGGAGAACTAGTCAATATCACCTCCTATCAACCCTTACAAGGCTCATTTGATTAGGGAATAGATAAATTCCAATCAATATAACTCTAGCCTAGGTTTCAAAGAGTGAATCTCCTATTATACTTGGTGGCGAGGGGTGGTATGAAGTGTAGGAGAAGGGTGTTTCACCTCCTATTACCCTCATCCAACCTCTCAACATGATGTTTTCCAAGTTCATAAAGAGAATGCAACTAGAAACTTAGAGGTCACACCTATGGTCAATGAACTACATGGATAGGTGGAAAATAGAACAACATTTAAGGATCCACTAGTTGGACTTAGGTGTGGCTTCCTCTCGTAGCCTCATATTCCCTCTTTTCTTTATACCTTATATGTTTTTATACATTCATTGTCTTAGAAAGAGGAAAGAAATGAGAACAAGAAAGAATATATCATATATCGATGATATTATACTACTCTACAAGAATGATTTCTGAACATGGTATGAAAGTTACATTTTCTCCCATAAACATTCCACCAGGGGGGCTTATCAACAGATAGTAAAGGAAAAAGCAAAAGGACAGAAGAAAATTGAGAAAGAATCCATGCAAATCAAGGCATTTAACTTCTTCTTGTCTAATAGCAACAAGCTCATCCTCTTCACTCCTCCATGGATGAATAACATGAAAGTGGAAGTAGAATTCAAAGAACACTAGAAAAAGTAGGGTATGGGTGGTAGGTGATAAAATTATAGGTGAGAGTAGGGCGGTGGCATCCAAGGGGAGTAAATGAGGATTAACTACAAACCTCGACCCCCTAGCCACCACTAAAGCTTATATAATGGTCTAGGAGGGTCTAGGGTTAAGTGGTGTGGTATTGTAAAATTTAGTGTTAGTAAACACTAGTATTTGGGAGGTAGGGGTCGTGCTACCTTGGTGGGTGAATGAAGAAAGTATGTGATATGTTGGAAAGGTCACGGTGAGATGGAGCATATATCAGGGAAAATGGGAGGAAATGATGTAGGTAGCATAGTTGTGGTGAGTGGAATGGTGATGTAGTGAAGGGGGTGACACAATCATTCTGGATAGAACATCCACAATGAGTGTGTGAGGAGGAGCTCATGGCCCAAATGAATGGTTGTGGGGGGCCTTCCTTCTACGACCATGGTAGGTGGAATGGCCATGGTGGACTCCAATTACCATGTTTGTTCTTCTTAGAATGCTCATCTTGTCATGTGTGCTTTCTTCCTTGATTTCCCTGTGATTTTTAATAATTTGGATAGTTTTAGCATTATTGTGGTGACATAACACAACCATTTTGAGGAACTTTGCTTGGACTTATATCTTTATCTTGATTGAAAATGGAAATGTTTTCTTCAATGCATTATTTGATCACTTGGGGTAAGTTGGGGGTGAACTTGGCCTTACTTTGGACTCATCCAAACTCAAGAAGTCCTTAGACAAACCAACATCTCTGCCTTCCATAAAATAGTAGCCAAAGTACATATAGCACATGCTATAAGAATCCACAAGTGCATTTAACAACTAAGTACAATTTATTGAGGAAGAATATGCATTCTGACTATGTTGGTGTAAAGTATGAGAAAAACAACACAATTTGAACCCAATTAAGGGCTTCATCGGGAGGGCATACATTAAGGCATGCCCCATTGTTGAGAAAGATTGTAGGGATCTTGAGGCCTATCTATATAGCGGTGATAAACAATGGTTCATTGTGGTTTCCTCATTAAGGTATTTCTTCTTCAAAAAGAGATTATAAGTGTGGAGTCGTGATTAATTTGATGGTGGAAATGAGTTCCTTTGACCGCTTAGAAGACATCATACTTCAAGTCTCTTCATAAAATTCTTAATGGGAGTTAAAAGTTTCCATCATGTCCGTCAGTGATATTTCTCCTTCACACTCATTTAAGAACCAAATCACATATATTTGTTGAAGACTATTTTCTCCACATAAATCTATAGTGAGAGGTACTTGATTTGTGTATATGATTAGAATAATGATTCCCCAACTCTTCTCTTTTATTGTCATTTAAAATCATATATAGGATGCCCTTCATAGATTATAATCTTCATTTATTACTTATATTGGGACATATGAGTCTCTAATTGAAATGGATGACCTCAAGAAGGTACCAAAGTTTATTTATGAGTGGTAGGGTCATGAGGTGAGACCTTAATTAGGCAAACTTTAAGCATGGATAAAGTACATAGATATTGGAAAAGTGACCAAAGTGTAAGATGCCTTGAGCATTAATTTCAATAACCTTGCAATACAAAGTAGGTCACCAGAAAGCTATAAACTATCAACCCAAGGAGACTTAATACGTAAGGGTAAATTTTAGCAGACTAATGAAATGGTGTGGGATGTGAAATTTTCATAAGATGATCTAAAAGTATCTTGACAGCCCACCAACATAGTCTAATATGTGATATTTTTTGGTAAAATAATTGACTTTTTTGGAAGGTTATTAATGTAAAGAGATTGTATGTATATGAATATTGCTTGATGAGATCGTTGATTTAAATATGAGTGTGTAGTAGTAAACATTTCTATGCTAGACAATTAACAATCAATAATTTCAAGTTATAGAGAAAGCAAAAATATATGAATTTTAATGCAAGCATAAATTTTGAGAAGTATATGTAGAAGATTAAACTTTCCCCATTTTAGACCATGATTTAGGTGTCATTTACATCCTCACTTAAGCATGACCTCTATAGGAGATTTTGTTCCTTAACATCTCTATGGCGTGATAAACCCATTGATGGTGTAACCCTGTTTCTTTAGATTTAGGTAATATTCTCAATATGTGTAGTGACTACAAAGGTTGTAGATATTATCAAGTACTAGGAGTGAGGTGATGTCCTCATGACCTTTGGACGTCCACTATGTTGGTACCTATACTAACACACCCACACCTCACCTGAGATCCATGTGAATGGTGGCACCTAGTCCATAGATGACTAGGGTCTTAGGTGTGTCAAGTGCAAGTATATTTAAATATTTAAAAGTAATCACATGATAGCATGGTAAAGAAAGTAATGAACAAACAAGAAGTCCAACTAGGCATGATTTCCCCCCCCTTCTCAAAACCAATCCAAACATGTAAGCAAGTAAGCATGAATACTCTCAAAAAAGTAAAATGTTGGTTATAATGAAAGACTTCTTCTCTCTCACTTAATTGTTTTCATTGTTTAGGAAACCATAAAGGAAATAAAGCTAGTTAAAAAAGACAAACAAATGGGATAGAAAAAGGAAAGAAAAAGAAAGCCTAAATGGGAAGTGAAAATAGCAAGGTAAAAGAGGTGTCAAACCCTAAAATGGAAGTACATAGCAAACCCTAAAGGGAAGCTTAAATGGTAACCATAAAAGGGAAGCAAAGAGGAAATCCTTAAAAAGGAAGAAAAAGTGACAACCTAAAAGAGAAATGAAAATGGTAATACTAAAAGAGAAGCAAAAGATGCAACCCTAAAAGGGAAGTAGAAAATTTCAACGGTAAGGAAACTATAATACCTCAATCCAAAGATGGTAACCAAAAAAAACAAGCAACTTGGATTGTCTACTACACCTTGATAGAACCCGCAAACCATTTTACCTGCTAGAAAATCCTACGAGAAGGCTAGGCTCAAATTTTGTTGTAAAGATCAAAGAAAAAGATAACAAGATAAAGTCTGAAGTCGCCACCATGTTTATACATAAAACATGGAAAATTGAGCATCAACATTTAAATTGATGGTAAAACATAAGAAGTCCCAAATCTAACTCCTCTCAAGGGTGAATAAATGCATGGAAAGTAGGGGAAGAAATAGATCTAGCAATCCTATTACTAATAGGGAAGGTTTTGGCACCCCCACTTCACTCGTGAAAATGATATTGGTATTTGTATTCTCAAGTTCATTGAAAGTCATGCTTTGGTTGTGATTAGGGGATACAAAATGATAAATAAGGAAGAATTTATTTTTATTAGAAAATCCAATTGATTGAGCTTGATTGTGCAATAAAAGTCTCGTTCATGAGATTAGGAAATATAACTTCAAGATTTATCATGTTCTAGTGGTTTCTTGTCCATGTTGCCGGTACAATAAGGCTGTTGGTCCTTGTCCCTCCAGTTAAAATTAGCAATAATTCTCCATCCTGGATGGTAGGAGTTTGAATGTTGGTTGTTTTTATTGATTTTTCCTATGGAATTCACTTGAAATTTACCACCTTCATGTTGCATGGCTATTCTATAGTCCACTGCCCCATTTTGGACCATGGCAAAAAATCACACCTCATGATTTGTTGCACATGATTGATGTTTACGAAATTGAACTACTTGGTGACGTTGTCAATATTGGCATTGAGAGTTGTGATTTTATCAAAGCTATGCATGCCACTATTCCTTCTCCTTACATCTCTAACTAACTGGTTCATAGAAATTGTCTACATAAATTTCTTTCCTCACTTGCCTAATCAAGAAATTTCCTTTGGTGTCTACATCAATTGTGGAAGTAGTGTCATGAGATATCCCACTAAAGGAAGTATTTCTTTGTGTCCACGTGAGTAAGTTGTGGTATGGACACCTTCAGAGTATCTGCATGAATATTTCCCATACTTATCCTAACATTTCCCCATCTTGTTGCTCAAAGTTGGAGATCTTATTCAAGATCACAATTGTCTTGCTCGATAGGATTAATTCATGAAAGAAAGCTATCAAGAGGGTATTCAATGTTTGAATAGAACCCCCGTGCATTCCCTGCACCCATAGATTTTCTTTCACTTTCATTTTGAAGGGAAAAAGTTGAAGTCGTATCCCAATCATCCGTCATCTTGTTGATCTTGATTATATCATTAAGTTAAAAAAACATTCTCACATGAAGATATGGATCCTCATGTATCATCTTGGAGAATTGGTTTTGCTTCTTTAAGAAAATTAGACTTAGGTTTAATTGAAAGTCAATGGTTTTATCACTTCAAATGAATTTCTACCTCATTAGGGTGAGGGGAGGCATGGTCAAGGAATGCCTTCTTGTTGTCATGGTTGTTGTGGAAATGATTGTTTCCTTACATTTATTTTACTTCTTCCTTCTTTCTTGTGATTCCCTGATGCTTATCCTAGTCCCTAGGTTTTTAAGGATCTCTATCAAGAGTCCAGATAAACAAAAATAAAATGGTTTAATTCTACAAGAATTGGTGTGAAACCCATAACTAAATAGTTGTAGGAGGTTAATCATACGAAATTACGCAATAAACTAAAACTAACAACGAGTGAATTAGAAAAAGAATTTGACTCCCTAGAAAATGGTGCTACAAATTGAAGTGATGTACATAGAATTTTGTAATAATTACAAAAACAACACACAATCTACCACCACAATAGGACAGGTAAATAGTAGTATAAGGTTGGTTTGAATCCATAGAGAGACAAAGCAATTCAATAGTAAACAAATTATAGTCAAGCATGCAATTCAAACTAGTAAAGTTTTTTAGTTGAACGAGTCTTAAATTGACTAAATTTTCATGAGTTATCTTTCAAATATCAATTCAAACAAATCCATTTGGTACCAAACCACCTTCTAATCACATTATGTACAATTACATAAAATGGATTTAATTCATTCTTTTTTTCACATCTCTATTAATTTCCTATGTGGTTATATCAGTTGTGTCTCAGCTCATAATTATATCACAAGATATTAAGCTCTCATATTAATCAAAAGAGAAGCATAAATCCATCTTCATTGAATAAACAAGGATATTATAGCATGTTGGAACCTATGTTCACTTTTGTGTAATAGAAGTTAGAGCTCTAATTACCATGCACTAAACCCTTACTCTCTCAAGATATGAGTTTGCACACTTAAAAAACATAAGCCTTTGATTCTCATTAACAATTGACAATGATAAGATAAACAAGAATGGTGTAATATAAAAATTTATCGTTCATCACATGGCTAGTAGGTGTCGTTTAGGAACCAAATACAAAGAAATTTACCCAATATAATTGTTAGTGGTTCACAAACAAGGTTACACATAATGAAATTGACAAGTTTCATGGAGTGAATAGAATATGACATAGTGGAATAAGTCTGTGAACAAGATACAACAATTGTAAAGTGTTATCCTCTATAATGGATTGTACTTGAAGCTTTCCAGCCTTGGAGAGGGAAAATTCTTCTCCTAGTGCCTCCTCCTTCCTTTCACCCTCTTCTAGAGCTGAACCATCTCTAGATTGCCTCTCCTCTTTTTTTCCAAGTCTGGATGGACCAATGCACAAATATCCTTCAATAACCATCCTCTCTCTCATAATGTTTTTTCCAATTAAGAGGCAGTGTGTGTCGTGCATAGGTCCTACATGTTGTACACCCCACTAGTTTTCAAAGGGCAGGCTCGAATAGTTCACCGCATTGTGCAAGTTTAGGTGCAAATCATGGTTGAGGTTGTGGGGAGTGATTAGTGGTAATATTGCACAGCACGTAGTTGACCATGCATGATGTTGTCAGAGGAGCTTCTATGGATGTGGCTCATGTTGTACTTGGATTATGCACAATGTATGTGATGAAGATGTGTCCACCTAAAAGCTTCTGGGCCTTATGCATGATGTGCTTGTGAAGGTGCATGTCATGCATATAGCTTGAAAAACTCAAAGTGTCTTCTCCAAGTGTGAAAGAAGTTCACATGAGTGTGCATATTGTGATTCTTTGTATAAGAACCTAGATTTGAATTCATAGGATTCCTTTTTTGGTGGTGAGGGTGGAAATTGTTCTAGATGGACCAAAATTCATAATATCTATAGTAAAGTATTCTCAATTAGTCCAAATAATAGCAAAAAGACTAATTACTCTATTTATACAATTGCAAGATAAAACTGTAACCATAGATTGAAAGTTTGATCATTTAAAGCATGCAATTAGGGTATAATAGTAGTATGAACTGTGTTCATAAATCACAAAGTAGTTATTGCTCCTTAGCTACATTTATAGATATTGTTGTATATCCTTAGTCCTCTATCACCGTACTCCCTAACTTTAACTCAACCACCCTCACTCTCTCCACCTTTTGTGCTTCCTCATACACATCATCTTGGATATATTCTGATATTTTTATTATTGCAACAAAAAACTTCAACCTTTCCCAATGGAACATAATCTATCCTACAACTTGATTTGTCATGACAATGCCATGTACATCTCTTCTTCCACCACAAATAAGCTCCACTCCTGAGCTACACCCCCAAATGTTGTCATGTGGTTTGTGGTCCTTCTTCATTCCATTCAATTCCTTACACCACTTCCACCATCATCTCTTTCTCCACCCATCATAGTTCATCCTTTCTATTATTCCCATCCATGTTGCATCAATTAGAAGACACACAGTACATGGGAGGGGCACATAGGATACAAGAGGAAACTTATTAATAGCGAGAAGATGGACAGAGTAAGAATAAGAATAGAAGTTGATAATGAGATATGATATTAGGGGAGGAAATTCATATTTATACACGCTTATGGGTGTAGAGGGTTCAATGAAGACTTCTTTTAAGAGCCATTATTGATCTGTAGGATTTGAAGAATCTAGATGTCATTGAGGTTAAGAACATACTAGAGATAAGATCCATCTAGCATATCAATCCACCACCCATCAAAGAAGTGTGATGTTTAAAGTCTCTAATACAAAGGATGGAATGAATTCGGAGCCTCTCACTAGCACAACTATAAATGTTACTCTACACATGGTGTTCACCTAAATACCAACACCATGATTGAAGCAAGTGAACTCAAGAGCTTATATACTCTCATGTGGGATCATGCAATCTAACTCCTCTAATATTCTCAATATATTATACCCTTTAACATCCCTTGTACCCAAAAGGTTGGTTCTCCACTATATTTTGGACCATAAGGGATCCCTCTTCCTTTCATGTTTTGTTGCATGTGTGTAAAACAATAGCTAAAAAGAGAAATCTGATGTTAGTAGAGTGGGTTGTTGTATGGTTTTGGTCTAGATTAACCTCCAAACATGCTTAATTGTCAAAACTGGATGTTTAATTTCTTCAATTGAATGTTTTATTTAGTTTTGGAATAAATTGATTAAGTAGAATCTCAAAATTGGTTCAAACTTCACTATGTTGCCATAATTTCAGCTTTTGTTGCAGGTTATGAACTAAATTGCTGATCCACTATATTATGAGGGTTGGGTTGTATATTGTGTGTACATGTATAAACATATGTTATCTTTAGTATCCATTCTTGATTTAGCTTTGAGATCAATTTGTTAAGAGATAAGTTTAATTTTTGTTTCAGTTGCACATTGATTTCCTTCAAGTCATAGTTTCATGTACATTGTGGACTAATATGCAAATGGACCTTAATTGAGGACTTAACTACAAACTTGAGTTCAAATAATCTAATTTAATGATTTATTTCAAAAATATGTTAATTTTATCTTATTTGGATGCTTTTGAAGTTGGTTTCATTAGGTTTTCATCCTAGGGTTTCTAACCCTCAACTAAGTCTAGGGTGTGCTAGATGCTTGAGATTCAATAGATTATCCATGAGTATAATGGCTTGGGTCTAGAACAGACTTTATGGATAGGTCCTAGAAGGTCTCTTGGGGATATTTATTGAGTTCAAAACTATACATGCCACCATGGGCCTTGATAGGTTGGTGTAGAGGGTCAATAGGTTGATGGATGTGTACACCTTGATAGAATAATTTGTGACCTTCAATAGGTTCACCCATGCATCTCTATAGATTTTCAGATGTTTATCCTCAACAAGAAGCTTCAGTGGGTGGAAACTTTTCTAGGGGTTCATCAACATCCCTTTGAGGTATACAACCTCGATACCCCTACCTAGTTTACCCCTCCATAGCTTTGTTAAGTAGGGATTGCTTTTATCTTTTAACCCTTTTGCCTATATATACACCTACTTGATCTCCCTTCAAACCTTATTATACACATTTTATCCCATTTGGATGAAGACTGGGCTCATTATCCTTTATAGGCAATCTTGGAGGTCAATAGCTCTTCTTTGAAGGTGGAGGAAGGTTTGCATGTACTTGCATTTTGATGCATATTCATGATTAAGCTTCCATAGTTTCTTCCAAAGATTGGTAGCTTCATTTACAACCCTAATCATGTATTATATTTCTTATAATCTTTCTTATCCACTATTTTTCCTATCATATTCCTCCTTCAATCAAAATCCATGGATTTCCTCTAGTGAAACATGTTGCATATGGCTAAAGAACTCTTTTTTCTCCCTCTTTTACCCTAATTGGTCATAGATCTTGCTTGAAGGTTCCATTTGGACCTTTTGAGGGATGATATAGGATCTTGGAGGATTTTTAGTGGATCTATTATGTGTACCTTGTTATCATCACCTTTGGAGGTGAGTGATATAGTTTTTGTTAGCTTCTTTTGCCTACTTGATACATGCCAACCTTGATCTTGCCCTAGTTTTGCCAAATGCGATAAAATCATGAACTTCCATGGGATGTTTTTCTATATTATGATAAGAATATAATTACACGCCTTAAATAATATTATAATCAAGATCCATGATGTAAGTCATATGCCCTCTTATATGCATAAGGTTGGAAATTTAAAATACATACACTTTTGACCTAAAATTGCTCCTTTTAAGGCTTGTTGATATCATAATGACGGAAATCAAAATATGCAATCTAGTTTTTGTTTGCATGTATAACTAGGATGAAATTAGGATGGTTTACTAATATTTTGCTTCTAGAATTTCGTTGGGCTTGAAACTGAAACCTATAAGTAGCTCATTTTTCATAGAAATTGTTCTTTTATACATTTTTTATATTATGTGTATGGGAAATGAAACATATAATGACCCTTTCTATTTGTACATGTATATAAGAAGAAATAAATACTTTTTCTTTATTCTTATGTTGCTGAAATTTTGTGGGAATTAGATTCATTGCCTAAATGTGGCTCATTTATGGTTTAAGATTCCATTTTATACCTAATCTTTCATCTAGTGCAACTTTCATATACTTTTGAGTTTTAATATGAAATTCTGTATGGTATTTTGTTACTAACATACAAGTGTAAATATGTATTTTCACATGCAGGTTGGATCCCTATGTGAGCTTTCCTTTGTTACAGACTGTCATGATGGTTTGGGCCTTGTATTGACCGATGATGGTATGATTGGGCTTTATGTGTCCTAACATGATGGTTTAAGTCTTGCAATAACTGAGGATGGTATGTTGGACTTTGATGTGCTCGGATTTGATAAGTGGGTTGTAGTATGGAGGGGAATGACAAATCATCATGGGTGAATTGATATATATCATGATATGTTTTATACATGCTAAAGTTGTAAAAACACAAAAATGAACCTAAAAGCAATAATTGGTCAACAATTACACACACAAACACACACACACACACAAGGACACACACACACATATTTATTCCAAAATTTTTACACAAGTGTATTCTGTCTATTTTTACTTTTTTAGTGGAATAGTTACTTTTTTTACAACATACTTACTTTTATAGATGCAAAGGTAGCGAAATCCTAGTTACCCACACGGACAATGAATGAATCTCATATATATATATATATATATATATATATATATATATATATATATATATATATATATATATATATATATATATATATATTGTGTGTGTATATAGAGAGAGATGAATATGCATGACATACATAATCAGGTAAACAAATAATGTGAATATGGAATAATTTGGGGAAACCTTAATTCCATATGATATCTTAACATAATATGGCATCTCTATATGATTGAAACCCTTAGTATAGAAATATATACCTAATTGATGACATATGTTTTTCATCTCTTCTCTTTCTAAAATCTCAAGAATTATCTAAATGCAGTTTAAAATATGGTATTATGAGATGTATCCTAGATATGAAGAGGATTGATGCCTTGAGGTTTAATTCTTGTTAGGAATGATGAAGGTATCATCATTGAGAATATAGTAGGGAAAATAACTAAAGTTTAATTCATAATGGATATAAATGGACTATAAGATTTGATATTTGATGATGACAGAATGTTGTTATTTTTCACCTATGTTGATATGGAGAATAATGACGTCCTATCTTGAGTAATATGGCTATGTGATGTGTGAGGGGTTGTTTCTTTGGCATCATAATATGGTTGAGTGTTGTATGATGGGTTTTTTTTTGTATCCTAATATGGTTGAGTGATGTACAATGAGTTGTTTTGGCAACATCCTAAAAGGTTGTGATGTACAATGGGTTGTTTTTATAGCATCCTAATATGGTTGGGTGATGTATGATGTGTCGTTACATTGACATCCTATTATGGTTGGGAGTATGATGGGTTATTTTGTTAGCATCATGACATGTTTGTGTGATGTGTGATGGGTTGTTTCATCAGCATGCTAATGTGGTTGTTGATGTATGATGGGTCGTTTCCTCAGCATCCTAACATGATTGGTCTTTTATCATCTTATGTTGTCCCATGGTAGGTTGGACGGCATCTTATGATGTAAGATGGATGGTTTGTTGGTATCTTATGATGTATAATGGTTGGTTTGTAGGCATCTTATGATGTATGATGGTTAGTTCTTTGACATCCTAGTATACTTTTGTGAAGTATGATGCATGTTTTATCAACATCCTAATATGGTTGATCCTAAGAGATTATATGGGGCTAGGAAGGAATTTATAATAACAAATAAGTAATTAATTTGTATAGATATACCAGGTTAGATTTTCTTGTCGTATTACATTGTATGCTCTTAATGCTTCATCAATCCATGTAAGTACTCCTTGATTATGCCTCTAATTCTTATGTTGTAGCTATACCCTATAAAGATATTAGTACTTGTTATATATCATATTTAAATGTTATCGTTTGATCATAATATGATTCTAAGAAATAGTAATTCAATATATTTTTCATATCATACGGTTATGACATGGGTCTCATTCATCATGGTCATCATCATCTTCTTAGTATGTTTGTGTAGTGGAAAGGATGTACTGATCAAGATGTAATAGAACATAGTAATATATAAGTCTAGAGTATCCATGTACTCTCACTTTCCCACATAATGAGGGGTAGTTGATGATGTATGTGATAGGTTGTTTGTTGTTGGTGCTCTATTATGATGATGAGTTGTAAAACTGAGTCAGTCAACTTATGCATCTATAATCTCATGGTCATGGACTGTGTCGAAATCCTACTTGATGAAATGAATAAAAAGAGGTTTCAATTGTTGTCTATGATGTCTACATGGGGAAGTGTCAGAAGATAATTCATACATTTTCTCATGATGTTTGGCAAGGTTTTTGTTGCATGTAAATGAATCTTTATGTGAATCTCTTTATTTGTAAATTTTCAACTCAGCTTTTTGATGTTTATTAGTTTTAAGTTGTTTTAGTTTGAAGATTGTTCATAATGATCATTTTGGGTTTGTTCAGTGTATGGATCCTCAAAGTTGTAGATCATGAAGTGATGTGATTTACTTGTGATGTGGGTTTGCTTAAAGTTATTGTTCTTGGGAATTATAAGGTCTAAAAAAAATTTGTTTATGGCTGATGTGTTGGTTTATGGATTAATAAAATTAATATGTATTTTTCTTAGATGAATGGTATTGATAATTGTTGGTGTTGCATCATACAAAAAGGAGGTTGGACACTAAATGTAGTAGAGTATATAATGAACGCTATACTAAGAGGACATACTTAATTCCTTAATGGGAATGAACTAAAACCCTTCAAGGTAGGTGGAGGGATATGTCAGGGGACCCCTCTTCTCCTTATCCATTCATTTTGTGTATGGAAATTTCTAGTCAACTAGTCCATTAATAAATACAAGAAAGGCATCAAACTCACTAAACCACACTACTCAAGGACCAAGTGTGTCCAATATCATCTTCACTAGAAACATTCAATTAGTTAGTAAAGCTTAAAGAACACAAAAATGATCCATACTAAAAGGTTTTTGAGGTGTTTGAAGAGGGATCATGGGAAGTTATCTCACATGATAAATTGAGAATCTTCTTTATGGTGAATGTGGACTCGAATTTAAGGCAAGAGATCACAAATGTTGTGAGCATTGAAGTAGATCTGAGTATTGGGAAGTACTTGGGGGTAAACAACATCAATGATATAGTCACAAAGGATGCCTACATTTCAGTGATAGAATATATGGAAGAAAAAAAAAGTTCAGTGCATGGACAATGCATTGTCCCTTACAATCAAGAAGGATCTACATCAACAATTAAATTCTTACGATCATTTAAACCTATAAAATGCAAGTCACTATGATGCCTGCAAAAATAAGTATGAGTCTATATGCAAGAATATGTAGATTCATATAGAATGGGGCAAGTCATTCGAAGGCACTTTCATTAGTAGGTTGGGGGGAACTAATAAGTAGTAAGGACAATGGGCTAGTAATCAAAAGCATGAAGGATTGGAACAAAGATCTCATTATAATATGTGTGTGGAAGTTGATCAATGGTATCATAGTACCATGGATAGAGGCTATGCACCACAAATATGTTGGATACAACAACAAGAAGACTTGGAATGCAACCCTTCTTGGAAGAAATGTAGTCAAGTTAATTAATATGGTGAGGATAAATGATTTAACATTATTAGAAACTGAGACATTGTATGAATGTGTTGGATGATAGATGGGTACCGCAAACTACAACTCTCATGTCACTTATGAAAAAATAAATATATGAAGTGATACATGATAAAGAGTAAGCTTGATCAACTATAAGGAGGAACAAGATCAACAATTTCTAATATAATATTTACCAAAGAAATAAGCATCGGGATATCATTCTTACTTCTACCATTGAAGGAGGGAAAGATGATACAATATCTTGGGGTCATTAGAATATAAGGACATTTCACTATGAAATTATAAGAAACGATGATGACAAGAAGGTATTGGTCCAAAATTTGGAAACTAGAGATACAATAAAGGTAGAGAGATTTTCTAAGGCTAGTGGCTCCCATGCACCAATAAAAAATAAAAGAAGAATTGGGTGAGGATTAGCTTTAGAAGTCACCTACAACACGTGTAAGAAGGAGGAAGAAACACTCATACATGCTTTGAGTAACTGTCTAAAGGCTTTGAAAATATCAAAAGGATTTATCGCTTAGAGACAACATGAAATTTCTATATTGATGACCGTTTAGCATTGGTTAAGAACGAACTTCATGGAGAATAAACTAATATGTTTATCATCACTTGCTAGTACATATAGGCAAATAGTAATGTAGAAGTATAAGAAGGTAAGATATCTCCAACAACTTATTAGATTTCCTTCATTTATCAATACATAGTCAAGGTCAACCATACGTGGGAGATAAACATGAGGAATAACATGGACACCTAACTAAACATAGAAGTCAGCGAACAAGGATGGAAGTGGGATTGCTGAACTTTAATGATGATGCAACTTATAAGGAGGGATAGGGGTGAACGTGGTGATTGGAAACAACATGTGGAGACTCTTGTGCAAGAAATACACCTTACTCACAAGACACTTAGTGTTGGAAGTTGAGGTAGCGTCGATCATATAAGATCTTTAGACTTGGAAGGAGGGTCATAGAAGAGAGTAGGTTTATATTAGTAACAACATGACATGTGAATGGGTGAAAATGAAGCTCACAATTGGACAATCCTTCCATGTGGCAATATTAACTATAGAAGATCAAAGTTCTTCATTGGGAATGATATGGACGCTCAGTCATAGCATTGGATATTCTCATGTTGTGGCTGACAAGTTAGCCAAACTTTGAAAAACAAGGATATTGTGACCCAAACTGCTAGGCACCTTGAGCAAGTGACTTTCCTATTTCCTTCTTCTTGTAGTTATTTTGATCATGTTTGTAATTCCCTAGTTTCTATTTAAAAAATGCAAAAAGTTTGAGAATGTTTGCAAGAGTATGAGGAGTTGAATGAAAAACCTCATGACTTATCAAAAACAAACACTTCTACATATAATTTATAGGATTCACTAGAGAAGGGAAAAGCTATAGAAGTTGATCATGGCTACAACTTCAAGATCAACATTGTTACACTAAGTGCTTGTTGGACATCCAAAGTTAGTCTTGGAAAATGCAAGTACTTCACATACACAATAATAGTAAACAAATGTGAAGTGGGGTTCAATATTAATGTCTGATAATGTGTAAGTTATGTTTGTTGATCGTCAACACCATGTCACCCTTGATAGGCACTTCAATTTTTCATACATATTTCTAAGAAAATAAATTAAAACGTGTATTTAAATGAGAAATATTACAAGTGATAGACTATCGATAAAGTACTTGTTCTTTAATATTGGGAACATTGATATGTGGAATAGGAGCATGTAGATTAACAATAGGGAAATTATGTTGACTATTGCCCAGTGTTTTATTTAGAAGAAAGAAATGAGTGCAGCAACTAAATTATTGCATAACACGATCTGCATATGCAAATATTATTTATGATGGAGTTGTAAGACAATATATATATACTTTTCTAGGCCAGTCACAAGTCTATACACTACTTTTGTTCATTTTTGTCTATATTTCAATCAACAGTAGTATGTAGTTCCACTTTGACTTCAAAAATGATGTGGAATGAGTTTCATGTGAGACTATTCTAGTTGTACTTATAGCAGGTGTGCAAATTTAATTTAATTGAAAATCCTCGATGCATAAAATTTCTTTGTGTTAAATTTCTATTTGTTCTAGTTTGTTGTCATTTAAAATGTGTGTACCAAGTCAGTGATGGGCATAGTGCTTATTGTTCGTAATGGATTGGTATTTAAATTAGTTATCTTGTTGCAATGTAATTTAGAGATGGTGAATTATGAATGAATCTCTTGCCTCAAAAGTGCCAGTTTATTTGACTTGTTGTTTATGCATAAATTTGTATTTGTGATCTCAATATGGAATTTTTTCTCGACTTAATTGGGTAGAATGGGGATTAGGTTCATGTATATGCTGAAAGTGGATGTGCCATACTTCACTACTTCCATATTGGTTTCAATCCAGAAATAATGGGACGTGATGGGCATCAATATGGATTGGAGAAGTTCTCCCCATTTCCATCCCTACCTTTTTAATCTTCCTACACATATTCACATAATCATAATTGAAATTTTATATGTAGACACTTGGTAATAATGGCATACACTAGGCAAAGTATTTTTCTATAATTAAAGTAGAAATTGATTAACTATTTCATTTGTCTCTAACAATTGATGCACCCTACTACATATGTCTTTGTATTAAACTTGTTTAAAACAGTGTGGAAATAGTGCCTACTTGTATAACTGTGAGACACCAAATAAGTTATAATAATTATAGGAGAACTTTTTTAATAGCTTAAATAATTGCAAATGCCTTCAATTGTGTCAATTACTATTTTTGTGTTTATGTACTAATAAAATTGGTTTATAATGTATCATACAATAATTTGTATCAACTGGCTTCTTTTCCTAAGCAGTTGTGGTTCATATGGAATTCAAAGTCACTCCATGCACTTTAAGAAACAATGGTGTAGTGAGTAAACATATATTACATGTAGTTAAATATATAAGGGTAAAACATGGAAATAATAAATAAGAAAATTTACATCTATGTAAACATCATGAGTTCTTGTGTTCTCCACATCTATAAAGCATTAGTGTTAAATGATAATATTTATATACTATAAATTAAAATATTTTGACTATCATCCATAAACAAGTCATGCACACTGTAATTATGAATATAGATATTCAACTGAATTGTTTGAAATAATGAGAAAATATAGATATTACATATTAAATGAACTAACATACTTTGTAAGGACTGGACTAGATACAAAGGATAAAAGAAAACCACATGTCTAAAAAATATTTTTATGCACTTATGTATTTTGCTAATTGCCAATGGTATCACGTGTTGAACAAAAATGGCCTATAACAAAAGACTCAAAACTATAAATAGTAGAAGAGTGAAAGTTAGAGCCATGACCCTCTCTTTTTATAGGTACTTGTGTTGACTCCTTGTACTAGTGGCTAGAGAAGAAATGCATTCTTAATATTAGATTTTCATACAACTTGGCTAAGGTCGGTTTTGTTGCACTTATTAGTGAAAACTTCAATGCTCACAAGGCATGAAAACTATAGAAATGAAATGAAGGGGGAATCCTTTGTGTTTCTTATCGATAGATGGCATCCCCACTCCTATATAGGATATGGAACAAATAAAAGGAAAAGAAAAAAAACCCTAATGGGCAAAGAAATATGTGGATCCATATTGCAAATAGACTCAATCACTTAATTAACTAATTACTTAGACTCTCTAACACTCATCCTCAATAGGGAACATGGGAGAATCCCGAATCATCTTATAGATAGACAAACATACTAAAACAAATAAGAAGAACAAAAAGGTAAGACAAGACCATATAATAATAATACCCCAATATGATATTATTGCCCCCCTCATTATCCCAATTACGCATTCAAGCACACCCTTCAAGATGATAATCCAAAGTAAGTACAAAGACAGGTAGTAGGAGTTTCTTTATTGAAAAAAGAAGTGGCATCTAGATCAGACAGGACAGTTTTTGAAGATATGATCTGTTGTTTCAGAGTTTGATTGGAAAATATAGCATCTAGATGGTCCAACAAATCCTCTCTTTGTAATGTTTTTATCTGTGAGAAGCTTGTTGTTTTGAAGGAGCCAGAAGAAAATTTTATGCTTTTGAGACCATTTTCTTTTCCAAGTAAGAGAGTGATTTGGTATGGTGCCTCTGTAAGTGAGGAAGGTGTAAGTTGCCTTTGGGGAGTAGAATTCCCCCCATTTCCATGATATCTTATTTTTTGTGTTGAATTCCAGCTCATGTATGATGTTGTTGATTTCCAAATTATCAAGATTTGTGAGGAGAAACCACTTGAGTTCGTGTGATTTTTTGCTAGTGAGGAGTTTAAGGGCTTTGGCTGTAGTGATGGAAGATAATTTTTTTGGTATAGACCATTGTGTGTGTAGGTTTTTCATGGAACCAAGGGTCTTTCCAGAATTTTATATGGCAGTGGGCGTGTGGAGGGGTGTGGAAGAGATTCCTGATCAAAGGGATATCTCTGTTAATGTATTTCCAGAGAGGGGATGCAAATCATTTCGTGGTTTTGTGCCATAGTGGGATTTTTTTGTAATATTTGTTCTAGATTAGGTCGCTCCAGATTTTGTTTTTGTTGTTGGACAAGCTGTTAATGATCTTAGTTACTAAGCATAAAGCATGAGTTTCAATATCTATGATGCCCCATCCTCCAAAGCTTGTAGGGGCTGAGATAGTTTTCCAGTTAACCAGGTGAAGATGTTTTTTATTGACCTGAGAGTGTTTGTGGTTATTCCAAAGAAAACACCTCTTGATTTTGTCGATGGTATTTTTTGTTTTGGTAGGTAGTGGAATGAAGCTGAGGTAGTGAGTAATGATGGGGGTAATGACACTATTCAGGAGAGTTAGGCGGCCAGCAAGGTTGAGGAACTTATTTGTCCAAGAGTTTAGTTTGGTGTTGATCTTGTCTATGATGGGGGCCCAAACAGAATGAGTGATGAGGCCAAGATAATTTGTCAAGAATTCTTCATACTTGCATTTGAGGAGGGTTTTATATCTGTTGATAATGTTTCGATCAGTGTGAACACCAAATATGGAGGACTTTTGGAGGTTAATTTTTAGTCCTGAAATGTAAGAAAAAATACCATTGACTCCAATGGTATTTATGATGGTGTCATCTTTTGGTGAAACTAGAATGATGGTATCATCCACAAACTGTATGATGTTTTCCTTACATTCATAGGGGGAGGAAATTAGTCCATGGGCAGAGCCAAGCTTGATCATCTTTGTGAGAATGGAGGTCACAATTATGAATAGGTAAGGGGATAGAGGGTCTCCTTGTCTGAGGTTGTTTGTGTTTTTGAAGTATACAAAGGGTGAGCCATTTATAATTGTGGAAAAGTGATTAGTGGATATACAGGCATGTATCCATTCTATCCAAGGATTTGGGAAACCAAATCTAGCCATAATTTTGATGAGACAATTCCAGTTGATGTAGTCAAAAGCTTTCTCAAAATCCAGTTTGATAGCTATCAGAGGGGTTTTGTTTATTTGGCACAGATGAATAGTCTCGTTTACCATCAGGTATGCATCTTGGATATTTCTATCTTTAAAAAAGGCATTTTGGTTGAGGGGAATGATGTTGTTGATGCAAGGTTTCAATCTATTTGCCAAGGTTTTTGCAATGATCTTGTAAGATGTGTTGATGAGGTTGATAGGACAAAATTGTGTTATATATTCAGTATGATCAGTTTTTTTGATGAGGGTAATGAAGGTTTTATTTAGATGCTTGAGGATGTTGTGAGCATTGTTGTGTTTGTGGATTTCTTGAAGAAAGGCCAAGAAGTCTTTCTTGAAATGATTCTAGTTGGCAAGGTAGAATTCCACATTTAGTCCATCAAGTCCAGGAGATTTGTTTATGCCAAGAGACTTTGTAGTTGTATCAAGCTCATCAGAACAGAAAGGCTTGATTAAGTTTGATGGAGAAATAATCTTTGTCGGGAAAAGAATCTGCCAGTTTATAGAGTTGAGGAAGGAGGGATTTTGATGTGTGTTAAAAATCTTCCTAAAGTGTTCAACAATGTGAGAAATAATCATGTGTTTGTTTGTGGCGATGACCCCTTGTATGTTTAAAAAAGTAATGATATTTCTTCTATGGTTATTGTTGCAAACTTTGTGGAAGAATTTTGTGTTTTTGTCCCCTTCCTTAGCCCAAGTTACCTTAGCTCTTTGTCTCCACTTGATGTCAAGGTAGTTTTTTATATGGTCAATCTCTGAATTGATGGTGAGAATCAGAGCAGGGTCATTTGTGGGGTCACTATCAACATAGAGGTGTTGTAGTTCAAGATCTTTAAGAGTTTTGGCAAGGTTTTGGGGTTGACTGTGTTTCCAATCTAAGATCTTGTGTTTCATGAGTTTGATGTTTCTCTGTATGTGGTACCCCAAATTTCTTGTTTTGTGGTTTGCCAACATCCAGCTGTTTTCACAAAGATTTCCAAATTGGGGGGTTTTAAAGCCAGAAATTTTCAAATCGAAAAGATTTGCCCCCCCCCCAATTTCCCTATGGGTGTCAATGATTAAGGGAAAGTGGTCAGATATAGGTCTATGGGCTATATGGACAGAGGAAAGAGGAAACATTTCTTCCCAAGAGGAGGAACATATGAAATGGTCTAGCCTAGCTCTAGTATTATTTCTCGACCACATGAAACCAGCATTAGAGGGAGAGAGGTCTATCATTTTGTGTGTATAGAGGAGGTGTATAAAAATTTTGTTTGTTGTAGATAGGGCAGTGGTTGTGGAGACTAAGTTTTGTCTGTCTATGATCCTGGTAATGAGGTTGAAATCTCCACCAAGAAGCCAAGGCTTGTGATGATAATCTTGCATGGTATCTGATAATTCGGATAGAAAAAGAGATTTTTTATGACCTGGCTCACCATATAAGCCTGTAAAGATCCAGCTGAAGTTGTTAGATGAATTTTTCAGGGATATAGATATAGAGAAAGTTTTGAGATCCCAGTGAGAGAGGATGAAAGTGTTTTTTTATATCCCACTAGGAGTCCTCTGTTAAAGCCATCAGGTGGGATTTGAAACCAATCAGTGATCTTGTTTCCCCCAATAGTTTTTAAAGCAAATTGAGAGAGGGTAGTTTTGGTCTCTTGAATGGTAATAATGTCTATGTTATTTTTATAGATATGATATCTAATCTCTTTTCTTCTACATGTGTTGGCCGCACCACAAACATTCCAGGATGTAATTTTCATTTTTTTAGAAAGACTGCAAACAATCAGTATAAAAACATGATGTTATGTAGTTAAGAGATGCTCAAAAAAATTATTTTCTAGTTTGTCTCTCCTAGTGGCCTTTGGTTTGTCCAGTTCATGAATTTTTCTTTGTCATTTAATGTTGTGTTTGCTATGTTTTCTTCTTCAAATTGTATTCCTATTTTATTAGCAAAGCTGGTGAAACTGTGAATATCATGCCATGATGACAAATCTTCAATATTATCAATATCATGGTCTTCTAATGAGGTAGTTGGTGATAAGCTAGAGTTTGATATAGTATCAGAGCTAGAAGATGGGAATACAGTACCTGTTTTTGGAGTAGTGAAGATGTTCCTCCTGAGCATCCCATTGAGGTTGGTTTGCATGGTGTTGATTGACTTGATGATGCTTGTGTCCTTTCCTTTGCTCTTCTTCTTTGGACTCTGCAATGATTTAATCTCGTCAATGATAGCTATTTTGAGCTTCTTAATTGTATCTGGATGTAAGTTAAGAGAAAAGTTATCATCTTTGGGGATGGATCAGATAAGTGAGAGAAAGTTCCAACCTCTCTGTAGCCCCAACTCTTGATACCCCAACAGCTATCTCCTTCAGTGAGCTCCAGAGCATTGAAACTCCATCTACTCGCTAGCTCACACATCTGGAACACCAACCGTCCCTTCCATCTGCGGGCTGCGGTGCTTCATCCTCGTGAAATTTCTCTCGGGTCCATCAAGTCAGACAGCTAGACCTACTTCAGGGTGGTTTAGGTGAGCCTTTGACCTAGGATTTCTACTCAGGTGAGCTCATCTAGGTATTTTACTCCAAATCAGTGTTGCAACATCTCAGTTGGAAACTCACACCCGCTTCCTTCGATATCAATTGTGCCCCCTCCTTTCTAGTTACCCTCTCCTACTCCTACGAGACTCTCTACACCTTTCTCATGGATCTCAATAGATTTCGATCCCCCCCTCTGTTTCGGATGCCTCGGGATGCTTAAGTTCCATGCATGCATGATTTGATTCACCTCTCATCTAGTGAAACCCTCTTTACCCAGCGCTGGTGAACCAGGACTAACATTGCGACACCTTTATTGTCCTTAAGCCACCCTCCCAACCTATACCCCTCAGACACATCAATATGAGGACTGGAGGCATCATCTCCGCATCTCTAAGCACCAAGAATAGAATTAAAGGCAAGAATATGATCTCAACCCTTTTCAAAAGTGCGATGCTTCATAAGAAAACATCGACTCTTGCAAAATCAGACCAACTCCCACCTGCTCTAACAAATATGACTTCACGCTTCCCTTTCATGGATTACAATCTATCAAACCCCTTTTACCTTACCAGCATACCCCTCTAAAAGCATGGAAATGCCACCAATTCGACATATCACCAGGTCCAAACACCATCCATGTCAAAAACAAATCATTCCAAGTTACCATTGAACTATTCGACAAATTCGATCTCTACATCACCAAAGGTTGGGCTAGTATGATCACAGAGTTGAAGCTCAAGTGGGAGTGGACCATCTTCATTAAGACCTCAGCGCACAAAACCCTTACTGTATGGGTGAATGATTTCAACAATGAAACCCCCCAAGAGCTTTACCCTCTATTCTTCATCAAGGAAGAAGGCTTGTCCTCTTCATCTTCTAGCTCAATTGACCATCTCTTCGTAAGGAAAGAGCACCAACCCCCCTCGGGAACAAAGCTCTGGCCCATCTCCCTATCGTCTAGTACTGATAATGAAGATATGGAAGACACATCCACATCATCATCTATCGGCAACTCGATTGCAACAAGGTATGAGAAATCTTCCACTACAAAGATTAGAAAGTTAGATAGCAAGCACCAAGATCAAAAAATAGAAAACATCATCCCTACTGACCCTCACCAACTAAATCTTACTTTCCCACCTCTTGGACACCTCCCAGCGACTACTCTCACCCAACTGTGCTTCGAGACAGAGAAATCATCCCATACTTGGGAAACAGCCCCTCAGAGGCGACCCTTCAGAGCTCTTCACTGCACTTTCTGCAACAGCCCACACCACTCATGACTTAGATGCACCAAAAAAGTTATTTATTTCAAATGCCATGAGAGAGGCCACACCTGGCATTTCTGCAAATCCTCCCTAAGTCATTTTCCAAAAAAGTTTAAACACTTCCCAAGATCACTTTCAGGTTTCAATGCTCCTAAGCAGCCCGATAATCACCTTTTCAGACATGAAAAATCCCATCAGCAGAAACACCCTAATCTTTCTTTCTCGATTCACAACAACCCTTTTTCATGTCTTGTAGATCCACCCCCTACATCTAAATGCCATGCACATGAAAAACTCATCTCATGTCCTCCTTATAAGCCCCCTATGTTACCACCTGAGAAATCCTCACCCAAACCTTCTGGCCCCAACACAACTTCACCTTTCCTTCCGGCTTCACAAACCCCAGTCATGGCCCCTGCTGCCCACCTAGAGTCTGTCATCCCCTTTGATCTCGCAGCAAACTCTATGAGACTTCTGAAGGTCTTCTCTACTAGAAGTGTCCTAGCCTCCATTGAAAACAACCTGGATAACAACTTGGTCAATATTTTGGATGTCACCAGAGCTATAGCCCTAGTTATCCCAGGACACACTGTGCTCAAACCAAAAATTCTCTCACCCTCACAACTTCTATACTCTGTCCCTGAAGGTACCAAGATTGACAACCTTATTGGACAAACTTTCACGGTCCATTGTGGAACCAACTTTGTTCAGGCCAACCTTTCTAAGTGGACATCTAGACATGGGGCTTTGGAGGCCCAGTCGTGTGGGTCAGGGTGGGTCGCTATATCAAATCTCCCCCCACACCTTTGGGAAGTCGAAGTCTTTAGAGCCATTACCCATGCTGTGCGGGCTACTCTCCAATACATCAGTCCAGAGACCTTACACCCTTCACAATTTATTAAAGCTTACTATCTATTCTCTGTCAAACAAACCACCTCCCTCCCACCTTCTCTGAATATCAGGTTGGGTGAAATCATCTACAACATCAAACTATCTGTTGAGCACCCTACTGACATTAAAACCTCCTCTCTGACCTCTCTGTTCACCCTCCTTCCTGGTACTCCTCGATCAACAACAAAAAAATCCTACAATCTCATCAGAAAACCTAGAGAAAGAAACTTTGGGAAAGAAAATCTGCCACCATAAACTCCTCAGCTGATTCTAACACATCTCATATTCTCAAAAGACAAAGAACTTTTTCACCACCTGCCAAAAACTCTCTTCCCTCCCCCAATGGCACTTTTCTACCTCCATACTCTACTATGTGTCAGTCACTTCTACTTTATTGTTTATTGTACCTCTATAAACAATAAATGCATTTATCTACTATGTAATCTATTAGATCAATGATGGGCTCAATAGGAGGTCGAATAGAGCTAAAAAAACACTTAAACAAAATTCATTAGACCTTCAAGTTATGCCCTAAGATAATGTTTCATATATGGACTTTGAGTGCAACTAAACATACATAGCAAGGGAGCGAGAGAACAAACAAGAACAAGTAAGACAAGGTATGTGTAGTGGCTCCAAACTCCAAACTAGGAGATGTACATCAACTACTAGAGAGGTCATCCTCTAGGATTTTCAACCATGTCTCACTCCTTGTATTCCATTATAATATTTACAACATAAGGCCTTCCTTTTCAAGGACAAGTAAACCTAGCATTCCCTTTAAGGATAAGGGATCCAATAACCTTATAAAGGACTTAACTATCCTTGACCGAGAGTCTTTTACCTTACCAAGGACTTACCCATTTTTGCAACAAGTCTTCCTTCTTTTCCAAGGACTTACTCACTCTTGCAACAAGTCTTCCACCTTCTCCAAGGACTTATTCACTCTTACAACAAGTCTTCCACCTTCAAGGATTAACCCACTCTTGACTTGGATCTTCAACCTTTAACTTCACTTTCACCAAGGAGAAGCCTTCACCAAGGGCTCCTTCCCTTCTTCTTCTTCACCTCTCTTAGACAATAGAGAAAGTCTTCATCTTCATGGTAGAAAGAGAAATTGGAAGGTGGAGGAAGTGAGAGTCTCACAAAATATACATGTAGGACTAGCTCTCTTACAAATCTCCTTCTCACTCTAATGGATGTAGAAAGTGATTGAGATTATGAGGGTGGAAGGAGGCAAATCTCTCTCGACTATAATGTGGGGATCTTCATAGTGCTTGGGTAAACATGAGATGAATCCCAAGGGGTCCTATTTATAGTTGAGGTTGCCTACTAGCCAGTAGAGACACTGAGGAACGAATTTTGACCATTTGGGTGTTGCAATGGACATATTTTTGAGTTTTGCAACACTCCAATGGTTGGAAACACTTCTCTACTCTTTTCCATACAATGTTGTCAGTCGATTTTCCATTAAGTTAACTAGACTGGTATCACTATATGACAAAATAATTTTGAGTCGTTGGTTGAGTTTATCCTTGATGAAACTCGGTCAACAGGTTAAGATTATTTTGTATGTGCAGGGTGTCGGTCGATTTGTCACTAGGACAAACTCAGCTGACATTGGGATTTATCAAGCTCCACACAACTTGTCAGTCAAGTTGTCTCTAGGATAAACTCAACTGACAAGGCAACCTTTATGGAAATTGAAAAATGCTATAGAAGTGTTTAAACATTTGATTCAAATGCTCTTGATATTTTGTAAGCTTAATTACAAGTCATACAATCATTGCAAGTGATTTACATCAAAGATATATGGAGGAAACTATCTATTCATCAATCTTGATCTTTATGCATGTATGGCTTGATTTCTCCAAGTTAGGATGTGCAAGTTTAGGCATTTGAGTGTGTTTATACCTAATCTAAAATCACTCAAGTAGAAGAATTAGATACAAATGAGAATAGTGGTTAGTCATCATCAAAATAAGAGTTTAGTCAATTTAGATCTTGATTCAACATTCTCCCCCTTTTTGGAAGATGACAAACCATTCCATTATTATATTCAAAGAATTTAAGTAAAATCATACCTTTGGAGAATCCTAGGGGTTTCAATAGAACTGATTGCATGTGCTCCCCCTCAATTGATTCTAACAGAGTTCTCATACTCCCCCTCGATTGATGATATTTCTCCAACATAGTTAGCTTTCATAACATTTACATAAACTATTTCTTCTACTCTTATACGTGTTCTCCCCCTTTGCAGAAGACATGTCTTCTCCCCCTTTCTCATTTCAAAAAGTTAGGGGGGTTGAAGAGCTAAAACACAACTTGTTAGAAAAGGGAGTATAGAAGAGAAAACTAAGGGCTTGTCCAAGCAATGTATATAAAGCAAATTAAGACATGCATTAGAACAACCCTAGGTGTAGTTCTAGCAAATAAACAAGGTAAGGCTATGCAAGCAAGTAACTCAAGATAGTAGGTATACAAGTCAAGGAACAAGAATGAGTATGTATGAAACAAGATACAAGCATAGCATATAATTGGATACCAATCGATGTGTTAGATACTAATTGATGAACAAGACTAGAACACATGTAGATGGTCTACTAGTAGATGATATCACAAGTTAGGACTACTAGTAGGATCTATAGCATAGCAAAAGATGCACAAGTTAAAGAACAATCTATGAGTAGATACAGAGAAAATATCCAAACAAAGGATCTGCAATTTCAGAAGCATGAAACTATATTACTCCCTAGAAAATATTGATCATTACCAAAAGAAAATTGTCATTAAGAAACTCAAGGTTGTATCAAAATAAGATATACAACTTTATAGATGTATCAAGTTAGATCACATCGTAAGAAATTTAGATACAACTAAGAGATTCAAAGATATCATCATCAAAACATGCATAACAACTCAAGATAAGTAATTTCAAGATATGGAGATATCAATTTAGAGAAATTAGAGAGATAGAGTTGTATGCAAAATAAGCAATTTAAAGCATGGCAATATGCATATCATAAAATTACCACAGGGAGTGCCATAGAATAAAGCTATTGGTTGAGAAAATCTAGTTCAAAGCGAACTTCTCATCCAAAAAGCCATATGTATATTTTGTGCATAGTGTTTTTGGTCGAGTTTCTGGTTTGAACTTCTCCGCCGACAATAGTTGTTGGAAAAACCAATTGGTGCTTGTCAATCGAGTTTCTTTCAGAAAAAACTTGGCCGACAACAGTTGTTGTCAAAAAATACATATATTTTAGAAAAACATATATAGAGGTATGATAAAAATATAAACCATAGCCAAACATGTATAAGCAAGTTGGTAATACACTATGAAAGCATCAAGGATGGATTTTGAGCAAGAAAGTGATGAGAATCACAATATACCATTGACTCAAAAACCATATGTGAAGTGCATACAGATTTGGCAGAAACAAACTATGATTAGATATGAGAAAAAATACCATTACCTCTATCTTGTCATTTCTTTTCCACTTGTTGCCATCCCATACACATCTAACCTTTCTTCTTTCATGTGGATTGAGAAACCAATTTGCAAATTAATATCTCATGTCAATCCATTAGCAAGTGACCTACAATAAGAAGATGAAATGGTCCCCAATCATATTTTTTTATCCGGAGGGGTTAGCTTAGCAACCCAAGTCCTATTGTTTTTGGGTGCTTTATTAAAAGGGCAATATGTAGAATAATGACCAATTTTATTGCAACAATTACATGATCCCATAGCCTTGGAACTAGAGGACTATTCATTTAAAATTGAAGGTCCTTTTTCTTTGTTGTTCCTTTGGCAATTATCAAGTTCAATACCATCTCTACCCATTTGTTTGGTAGTATGATCTAGGATTTGATTTAGATTCATTTTACCATCTAAGAATCTTTGCATAGAGGATCTCAAACAATGATTTTCATGCATAAGAGAAGTAATAGTGGAAGAAAATTGATTCATATCATCTCTAGCATGCAAAAGATCAGTTTCTAAGCAAAGATCTTTAGTCATATAAGAATCATTCTCAATATGAAGAGAAGTACCATTATTCTCTCTACTAGTAGAACAAGAACAAGATTCAAGGACATTGATCTTAGCAAACAAGGAAGCATTTTATTTTTCAAGAAAAGTAATCTTAGAAAGATAAATACTACTTTCAGATTATATACCCTTGGAAAACAAAATCGTTGTCCTCGTTTTCAGTTTTAAGAACATCAATCAAGCATGATAGATTTCACAAAATTACTATGCTCTTCATTATAACTAGGCATAAGAGGTTGAGCTTTTCGAAATCTAATCTTATCAAGAAAGTTAACATTTTCAAGTTTAATAACATCTACTTGTCTAATATAAGCATCGTTTCTATATCAACACTATTGAATTTCAATTCAAGTTCTAGATAATACTTTTGAAGATTGTCAACATCATCTTTTAAGCAAATATTAACATGTTCAGCATCATCCTTTTGTTCATGCAAGTTATCAACAATCTTAGAAAGATTTTTTTTATTTATAATAGACTTAAGAGATGCATGAGTACCAGGAATAATAGCAATTAAGGATTCTTTATCTAAAGATTTTAGATTTACCTCATTTGAATCTTAATTTGAAATTGCCATGAGAGCAAGATGGCATTCTCCACCATCACTAGAGCTTGAGCTAGATTCTTCACTTGATCTTGAGTTGGAGGAGTCACTAGTGCTTTTATGTCATTTATCCTTCATCTTATGCTTCTCTTCCCTTCTCTTGCGATGATGGGTCTTTTTGCCTTGTGGGAAATCTTCCTTGAAGTGACCCTTCTTTCCACATTTGAAGCATCAGGTGGAAGAAGAATACTTGCCTTTGTAAAGTCTACCTTTGGAGTACATAGCATCTTATTCAACTTGACAGGATGGAGAAGTTTGACTCAACTTGGGCTTTGATTTCAGCCTTCTTCATTCTCTTCAGATTTTTCTCTTCTTCTCTTTCTTCTTCCTCTTACTTGTCAAGTTTCACTTCAAAGGCTTGTAGATTTCCCATGAGCTCATTAATAGGAATATCCTTAAGAGACTTTGTTTCTTCAATTGTAGTCACCTTTACTTCCCACCTTCTAGGAAGATACCTAAGTATCTTTGAGTTTATATTTCCTCTATCCATAGGATGACCTAGGATGGAAAGACCATTTACAATGGTGTTGAGCCTTGCATACATTTCATCCACCATGTCCTTCTTTCCCATATTGAAGTTATCAAGGAAACCATTGAGCATGTAGACTCTACTTTCCTTTACTTTCTTTGTCTCCACATAAGTCACACATAGCTTTCTCCATATCTCATAGGCAGTCTCACAAGAGGAAATCTAGTTGACCTCGGTGGGGAAAAGAGAGGCATAGAGAATGTGGATGGCTCTTGCATTCAATGTTGCTTTCATCAAAGTACCCTCATCATGTTCTTCTACCTTTATTTCTGATAGCTTGTATGGAAAATCCACCATTCTCCATAGCTCAATACTTGACCCTTGGATGTAGAGTTGTATCCTTCTCTTCCAATAGAGGAAGTTACTTCCATCAAAGATTGGAATGTAGGTACAGTATCCCCCACCTTGATAATCGCCTATCTTCTCCTACTTGTGGAATTATTGCTTGGAGAAGACCCACTTTGGTACCACTTGTTGGATCAATGATGGTTCCTAGAAGGGGGTGAATAGAGCTAAAAATCACTTAAGCAAAATTCATTAGACCTTCAAGTTATATCCCAAAATAATGTTGCACATATGAACTTTGAGTGCAAATAAACATGAATAGCAAGGGAGAGAGATATTAAACAAGCACAAGTAACACAAGCTATGTATAATTGTTCCAAACTCCAAACTAGGATATATACATCCACTACCTAGAAAGGTCATCGTCTAGGATTTCCAACCATGTCTCACTCCTTATATTCCATTATAAGAATTACAACATAAGACCTTCATTTTCAAGAACAAGGATACCTAGCATTCCCTTTAAGAACAAGGGGTACAATAACCTTACAAAGGACTTATCTATTCATGACCAAGAGTATTCTGTCTTACCAAGGACTTACTTTTATAATGAGTCTTCCACCTTGACTTACCCACTTTTCCAACAAGTCTTCCGCCTTCAAGGATTTACCCACTCTTGACTTAGATCTTCAACCATTGACTTCACCTTCACCAAGGAGAATCTTTCACCAAGGGACTCCTTCTATTGTTCTTCTTCACCTCTCTTATACAAGAGAGAGAGTCTTCATCTTCATGGTAGAAAGAGACATTGAGAGGTGGAGGAAGTGAGAGCCTCACAAAATATACATGTAGGATTAGTTCTCTTACAAATCCCCTACTCACTCTAATGGGTGTAGCAAGTGATTAAGCTTATAAGAGTGGAAGGAGGCAAATCTCTCTCAACTATAAAATAGGGACATTCATAGTTCTTATCTAATCATGATATGAATCCCAAGGGGTCCTATTTATAGTTGAGGTTGCCTACTAGCCAGTAGAAATACTTAGGAACAAATTCTAGCCATTTGGGGTGTTGCAAAGGATATATTTTCAAGTTTTGCATCACTTCAATGGTTGGAAACACTTTTCTGTACTTTTCACTACAGTTTTGTACGTCGAGTTTTTATAAAGGTAATTCGACCTATATCACTATGTGACAAACAATTTTTGAGTTTCTGGTTGAGTTTATCCTTGATGAAACTTGACCGACAGCTTAAGATTGTTATGTATGTGGAGGGTGTAGGTCGAGTTATCACCAGGATAAACTCGGCCAACATTGGGATTTATCAAGTTTCACGTATCTTGTCAGTCGAGTTGTCTCCATGATAAACTCAACCGACAAGACAACCTATATTGGAATTTGATAAATGCTACAAAATTTTTAAAACAATCAGTTTATGTGTTCTTGGTTTTTTCTAAGATTAATTACAAGTCATACAATCATTATAAGTTATTTACGTCAAGGTTCTAAGGAGGAAACTATCTATTCTTCAATCTTGATCTTTATGCATGTATGACTTGATTTGTCTAAGATAGGATGTGCAAGATTAGGCATTTGGAGTGTGTCTATGCCTAATCTGGAATCACTCAAGTAGAAGCATTAGAAACAAATGAGTGGAATGGTTAGTCATTATCAAAACAAGGGTTTAGTAATTTTAGACCTTGAGTCAACATAATCCAATTTTTATTTTGTTATTTGGGATAGCATTTATTGAGTGAATGCACTTTCATTAAAAAAGTCATATGTTTTCTCCTAGAAGGGTGCTTAGAAAAATTCATAGTGTTGTTGATGATGCTACACCTATGCATTTGCACTACTTAAATTTCCCAAATCTGTTGTTGAATTGTGTCATGTCGAACTTATTATAGTGAAAAATAGGTTATATAAGTTTACAAAATCATTTCACTCTTTTTTGCATATTCTAGGTCAGCAACTTGGGCAAAGAATGGATCTTGGCCTGAGAATCAAGCATCCACACATTTTCATAGGGTTCCAATACACTCCATAAAGATGATTCAGTTAAATCATTGATTTCCTAATGAAAAGACAAGATTGAGGCAATATGATATTTCTTGTTTGATCGATTATGTTGTTAGTTGATCAATTATTTACTTATAAACTCATTTTGAAGAAAACTATGAAGACTCGAGTGATAAAATCACGAAGCAATCAATTGATTTATGTCAAAAACTCCTCCAACTGTCTAGCTTCCCAGTCGATCAGTTGGCATGGGAGTATCAACCTAGAATTTTTTCATGTCCCATGAGATTGATTTAGTCATGAGATAATCGATTGACATTCAAGGAGCACATTTAATCTAATGATTTTAACAGATCCTAGTCGATCCTTTTATTATTGATTGATTGATGAATTCTTCACCAAGCCACTGAAGCCATGCTAACCGTGACCAATTGATTAACTACCCTCCATCATTCAATTAATTATTTGTCCAACACCAACCCATAATAAGATCAATCAATAAAATAATTTCTAGTTGATTGACTCACACAAAAAAGCACTATTATACCCTCCAATCAATTAGATGATGCACCAAGACAGTGAAGGCCCAATTGCCAATGACTGACTTAGACCCCAGTCGATCTATGGAGCTGTCAAATGTAGATTGATGTATTAGGATCCTAACCCTAGTTCAATTTATTTGGCCTTGGGTTCCAAGACTCTATAAGTAACCCCCCCTCTACAACACTAGAGGGTAATAATTTAGAAATAGGTGAAGACTACACCAGAGTAGAGGAGAAGAGGATCAAGTGGAAGATCTAGAGCATATGATTATCAAACAGCCACGATGCAAGGATTGAGAGATCATGCCTTTACACCATAGATCTTTTCCTATTTATCTTAATTGCATCTCCTATTATCATGTCTACTCTTTCCTAATCTATTCATTTCTCCATGATTATGCATAAGAGTAGTTGGTTGCTAAATTAGGCTTGGGGAATAGCCCCTTGAACAAGATGTAATTCATGTTTGATTTCTTAATTCAATACACTCTCTATATGATATGATTTGATTTATTTATTGTTAAAATTCATGCATCATCATATAATATCTTTTTTCTATTATATTGATGTTTGATATAACTTAACCTGATTTGGATAGGGGTTGTTAGTGTTGATATACCATGAGAGAGAAGAGAGATTCATGGGTAGGACTGTACATTTAGATTATTGGTTAATATTACCCGTAGTGAGACCATAGTAATATTAATTTGTGACATAAATTGTTGAGCATTGATATTTAAATACAAACAATATATGGTAGGCCCAATTATATATAAGTTTTGTTGATTAAGGAAGCAACAGGATTTCATTGCATGTACAAGAAGGTGAAATCCCTAAACTAATTGCCACCAATCTTATTACTTCAAATTCATTAATTTCCTTTAATGAGTTCATTTTTCCTTTTCCTTATCTTTAAAAAAACCCATCAATAAATATTTCAAATTCTTAGTTAGTTCAAAAAGCTTTACAAAAATTAACTTTCTCTTTGTGGGTTTGACCCCAAGAAACTATATTGATACTATTCTCTTACGAAAGATTGAGATTGTGTAGCAACATTAGAAAACTTTTTTTGATAGATTGAAGCAATCTTAGTCTCAACAAAATTTTGGCACATTGAAGGGGAGAAAAATATAATATCAATATAATGAATTATACTAAATAATAACCCTTGATTAGTTTACTCTTAGTAGTTTACTTAGTATACTATTATGATTAGTTTCACTTAGTCAATTAAAATCTTATCTAAGATAGCATTTGATTCAGTCATTCCAATAACTTCATTCATTGGATTTTAAATCCCCTTCTACTCTCACTTCTTTCTGTAACATCCATGAGATGCTCCCTATGTGAAGATTTTCTTTTTCCTTTTGATCCTAAGATTGAGTTCATGCACTAACAGATTTGTAAGAGGAGAAGAGAGAAACCACCATCGTTGGATATGGTCGATGTTGACCAACCCATAAACAAGCTTTTCTCCCCCCCCCTTCAGAAGCATCTAGACATGGGTCGTTAAACCACCCATTAAGGGAAATAGTAATAAGATCAACACGCAATGGTCGATGATTTATAGGAATGTTGAATGAAGACCCAAAAGACCACATATAGTACTTTATCGACTCATGTGATATGTTATGAGATAAAGTATGTGACTCAACAAACTTTGAGGATCCATGTCTTACATTTATCACTGAGGCATAGAGTGTGGTGTTGGTGCAAGGGAATCTGAAAGGAAAGCATTACCACATAAGATGAACTTGTGAAGGCCTTCCTCACAAAATTATTCCCACTAAGCCTCACCACCAACCTCTGGAACCAGATTAAAAAATTCAAGAAAATATACATCAAATATCTCTATGAGTCATGGGAGCTCTTCAAGGAATTGAAGTGGAATTTCCCACATCATGGCCTCGAAAAGTAGCTAGTCTTTTTGAGGCATGGGAGTGCATCAAGGAATTGAAGCTGAATTCCCCACATCATGGCCTTAAAAAGTGATTACTCTTCAATTCCTTCTATAATGGGCTATAATGCACCAAGAATAATCCCATTGATGTTTCCATTAGGGAAGGCATCTTACAAAAATCCCATAACAAAATTGTAACTTTTTTAGAGGAGATGGAAAGCAACTACAGCAACTAGGATGGAAAGATAAACTTGAGTCCTATAAAGAAGATTCCCAAAGATGAGGCCCGTCAATTAGAAGCCCTCAAAATGAAGATAGATCGAGTCACCAACATCATCAAGAATCTAGATCTTGACCATAATGACCTCAATGCAAAGGTCAAGGTGATTTCTAAAACACAACTCCCACCATGTGCCAACTTTGTAGAGAGACATACCATGTCATTGTGGTATGCCCCTGCATTCACTTGGTGGATCATCTGGCGTGCCAAGATAGTATGCAAGAGGATATGGACAAAGAGGAGTTCAATCGCTACCAACATAGACAATAATGTCAACAACTCCAGCTGCAATCAATAGCATCTAGTGGTGTCATGTAAAAATCTTCAATGTGAAGAAAATAGTCATCTAATCTATACACCACAAAAGGTCACATATTAGGACCACTAGGGTTTGGGGAAAACCAGAATTACCAAAACTATATTTGTCCTTCTTGATTCATTTTATATCACGAATGAGCATCATGGCACAAACAATCATCTCACACATATTACTAGGAATCATCAAAAATTGTTTGACACCATATAAACACCACAGAAAATCTTGAGGTACAGTCAGGAAAAAAAATCTATGTTATCTCTCAGCCATAATGTTAGATCCTAGGACTTGATTCTATTCCAAAGAAACAGTGTAAACGCTTCACAACCCTGAGTAGAAGGCAATTTGACGAGGTCATATAAGATTAGGATAAGGAGAAGTAGCTTAAGGAGGCTACCAAGATCCCAACATTAACACCACTACACCCATCAATGCACCTCTGCTTCCCAATAGCGTCCTTAAGGCAATCACACCCATGCCAAAGTACCAACCATTATTACCCTTTCATTAGTGCATGTGATAGAATGAACATTTGGATATTTTGATACCTAATGAGATAATCAAATTCATGTGTCTGAGTTATATCAAGAGTTCCAAGTGTTTTGCTAAAGTTAGATGTCAAATGATATTTATATCATGATTAAGATCCCTATATTTAGTGTAATTTGTGGAATTTAGTCGAAAAGTAAAATGTTTGAGTTTAAAATCTAGATTGAGTGATGGTAGAGATATGGTTAAAATTTGGTGGCAATTGGAGTATCGTAGAAGAAGTTATTTAGGCTTGAAGTTTGTGAAATAATTTGCTTTATTGATGAGATTTAAGCTAAGTTTGAGACCAATATTGCGTCACACGCCCTCTAGTGGCTGATGCAAGGAGCCACAGATTCAGTATTTTCTAGATTACATCTCGACCACACACAAGTAATCAATGGTCAAGATTGTGTCCTCTACTTTGCGGTTAGAGCAAGGCAATAGACCAGTTTAGGCTATATGTTTCTCCACCACCTTTGGTCGAGATTGTGGGGTGATAGGGAGATGTAGATGGTCAGTTCGATTCAGACTGAGACAACCTTTATTTTGACCCCTCGCATGAGGAGCATAGACGAGATAGTAGGAAGATCTCTCCCTCCCTCCTTTGCCTCTTCTCCATTAGTAGTTACAGTTAGAACCATGAAGAAGTAGAGGAATAGAAGGGAGTGGAGGGGAACTTCGACCAATAAGAAAGAAGAGGAAATGCACCTCGAGTTGAGGGGAGATCAGGCCCTTTGTTTCTCTGAGCTGCCTTGGTGGTTTCCATGGTGGATAGGATCACCCTCACCGTATAAGAGGGTGGGAGTCGGAATAGGCTTTCGGACACTCCTCGAGGTGTTTGGATGATTTTTAGATGTTCGAGGAGGCTCTGAAGCTTTTGGGAGCTTCAGGTTTGAGCAGGAGTGAGAGGAGTGTTTTTTCCCTTCATGCTTCACCACCACAGAACCAACACGGCGGCGATCGACCCGGATGGAGCTCTAGAGGCAATGAAGTGGATACTTGAAGCCGAGGAAGCTTGGCATTCTGATCTGAATCTAACAGTTGCTTTAAGAGCAGAAGAAGAGCACTCCAGCTCTGTTGATGGCTCACCAGAGGCCTTCCCTCGTGGTGGTGCCCCATAAAATAGGGGCACGTGAGCACCTAGTCTCACGTAAGCAAAGAAAGCGAGAAAGAATTGGGTCAGGCCAGGAACCGGTCGGTCCAAGGCAGCAGACCGGGTTCATGGGACGCGAACCGGTGGCAGTGAGCAAAGGATGCACGCCATCCCAAGTGGACACGTGGTGAGACACCATTGGCCGAAAAAGGTAAAAATCCCAAAAATGCTGAGTTCGTATATAATCCATAGTAATTAGTATGATTATTAGAATAATACAAATAATATATTGAAACGTTCAAAAAAAATAATTAGAACAAGATGGGACCATGATATTAGTCTTTTGAAGCTTAAATATCAAAAATATCAGGTAAGATGCTATATACTTGTTTAATGGATAATAAATATCAATTGAAGACCTAAAATTATGAGAATGCATCACTAACTTTAAAATATGATGTATAATCCATTTGATGTCAGATATTATGATGTTGATGCACGAAATCTCTTGTAATTTGCTCAATATGGCTATTTAGGGCTAATAACCCTAAATAAAATGTAATAAATACATATATGCTCAATAAATTATGAAATTTACAGAGCACCCTCATATCAGTAACTACAAGATAATATGTAAATCTAAGATCAGTATTATACACAAAATCCATGTTATATGAAGATGACACTTAATACATGGTTTGCAACCCTAATTTGAATAATGTATATAAAATAGGGTTAATATGTGCAGAAAAAGGATATGGAATCTCATGTTCAGATAATGAACCATAATCTAGAAAATGACATTAGTAAGATAAATCTAAGACAAGAATGTAAGTAATGATGTACATATCTTAATGAGATAAGGTAAACCCTAAAATGGATATAACTAGGGTTGAGATGATGAGAACCTGATGGTGTTATGTGATCTTGTCTTAACTAGGGGTTTGACCAAGATATAGTTGACATGAGGAATATGTGATGATTAGTATATCTCGGTTGAAGGTATGCCATTACCTCTTACTTGGCTTATTATACAGTATGCTTACATTATATGTGTAGTAAACACTTAGCATATGATATTAGATAAAATTATTATTCTTGTATAATATCTTGCTTGATTTTCCATACTTATGGCTATGAACACATGAACATAATATATTTGTTCCATTATATCCAAGCATTTCAACTCTTTGGTAGTAAAGTGTTGGAAATTAAAGTACTTCAAGTCTTTGGTAGTAAAGTACTTTGAAGTGATCTCAAACTCTTTGGTAGTAGATCACATGTATAATGATCTCAAACTCTTTTGTAGTAGATCACATGTATAATGATCTCAAAATCTTTGGTAGTAGATCATAAAGGCCTTAATGCATTAGTGATCTCAAACTCTTTGGTAGTAGATCACATGTATAATGATCTCAACCTCTTTGGTAGTTATCATAAAGGCCTTAATGCATTCAACTCTCAGGTAGTAAATGCATGGATGATATAATGGAAAATGAGCTTAAAATATGTGTTCTCTTTTGTTAATAAACATCCTTATGCAAGTATATGATTTTTCTTATATTTTCTTATAACTGCTAAGTATTAGTTTTATCTTATTGCCAAGCTTAGTAATGAGAGGTATATAAAAAGACACATACGCGTACTCAGTATAATATTCTTGAATATTATGCTGACGTGTACCACATGTAATCTTTTGTTTAGGTTGTGGACATATGATCTTGAAGATATAGGATAGTTGAGAGTTGTGTGACAAACTGATGTACAGGTGGACATGTTGTCTTAAGATCATGTTGTTTAGTGGTAGTACATGTATATGTAGAAGTTTGTTGTTCAATGTGTAATATCAAATGTTGTAACAATTCATTATGTAATTATATGTTGAATGGTGAACATGTGTTGTATAGTTTTATTATTATTCATGTGCATGTGCTACTGTTATTTCCTTTTGACTTTCTTTGATTTTCTTCTTCTTAGCCTGGTATGGGATGTTTAAATTGAGATTCTCACTGAGTTGAGGTTTCAATTTGGACGTCACACATTAGATTAAATTTTAGAAAATTTGGGGACGTCACGGTGTCTATTGGAGGTCCCATCTCAAGAAATTGTGGCATCCCCAGATATTCTAAAACTTAATCTAATGTGTAACGTCCAAATCGAAACCCTCACCTCAGCGAGAATCCCAATTTAAACACCACACACTAGGATCAGAAGAAGAAAATTAGAGGAAGTCAAAAGGAAACACAGTCGCGCATGCACACGAACAATAATAAAATCATACAACACATGTTCACCATTTAACATATAATTACAAATGAATTGCTATTACAAATTGATATTACATATTGATATTACATATTGAATAACAAACTTTTACATATACATGTACTACCACTAAACAACAGGATCTTAAGACAATAGGTCCACTTGTACATCAGCTTGCCACGCAACTCTCAACTATCCTGGTTCTTCAAGATCATATTTCTACAACCTAAAACAAAGATTACATGTGGTACACGTCAGCACAATATTCAAGAATATTGTACTGAGTACGCCTACGTGTCTTTTTATATACCTCCCATTACTAAGACTTGGCAATAAGATAAAACTAATACTTTTTTTTGGTCGATGATAAAACTAATACTTGGTAGTAATAAACAAATATAAGAAAAGGCATACTTGAACAAAGATATTTATTAGCAAAAGAGAACACATGTTTTAATTTCATTTTCCATTATATGTAAAGTTGATCAAACACATGCAATATTCTACCAAAGAGATTTAGTGATCACATGTACTATTCTGCCAAAGAGATTTAGTACTTTCATAAATGCACTATTTTGTCAAAGAGATTTAGTGCTCACTTGTGCTATTCTGCCAAAGAGATTTAGTACTTTCATCATTATACTATTCTACCAAAAGAGATTGAGTGCTATCATATAATGGATCTGATATCTTATGTTTTATGTGTTCATAGTCATATAAGTACGGAAAATCAAGTAAGATATCATACAAAAATAATCATTTCATCCAATACCATATGACAAGTATTTTGCTACACGTATAATATAAGCATACTGTATAATAAGACAAGTAAGAGGTAATGGTATAACTTGATCAAGAGATAATCTAAACCACATATTCTTGATGTCAACTACCACATTAGTCAATCCCTTATAAAGACAAGATTATATATCACCATTAGGTTCTCATCATCATTAACCCTAATTATGTCCATTAGGGTTTAGCTTAGTCATTAGGATATTCTCATTTTTACTTGCATTCTTGTCTTAAAATTATCTTACTGATGTTATTTTCCAATTATATTACAGATTAGGTTTCATCATCTAAAAATTAGCTTCCTTAGTATTTTGTGTGCATACTAACCCTATGTTACATTCATTAGTCAAATTAGGGTTACAAAACATGTGTTAAGGGTCATCTTCATATAACATAAATTCTATGCATCTAACTAATCTCACAGTTTCATGTTAACTTCCAGTTACTGATATGAGGATGTTCTATAAAATTCCATCATTTATTGATCATAAATGTATTTTGTACATTTTAAATAGGGTTATTAGCCCTAGATAGACATTCTAAGAAAATTACATGACTACATATCATAACATGGGCATATCTGATGTCACATGGATTTTAGAACATATTTAAGAGTTATTGATGCATTCTCGTAATTTTTTGTCATTATTTGATATTTATTACTCATAAAATAAGTGTAACATATCATACATGATATTACTATGTTTCAAGCATATAAAGGCTACCATTATGGTTCCATCATGTTCTCCTCATTTTTCTGAGAATTTTGGTATCTTATTTGTAATTTTCTGATAAGCGGACTAGTTTCTACGAATTGTCTAAGAACTGGATATTTACTTAATTGTTCACCTTTTACGGCCAATCGTGTCCACAGGGCATGATCCTCCGACTCCTATGAAGATTTTTCTAACCTCCTTGCAGAACCTTCTGCAGTCAAAAGCCTTCTTCCAAGTCGGCGTCACGCTGTCAGCTTTCAGGTTACTTGCTTGCCATTTACAACGCCGCCGCCGCTGGCCTCCTCTCCTGCGTGCAATCGGCCGTTGATTTCTACTCCTCGTCCACAGATGAAGACTCCTTGAAGTATCTCCTCCTCTGTGCTCCTCTGCCTTCATTCGTTAGCGCTATGCACCCAGCCTCTCTGGCTCACGGACTTTGGTCCTTCCTCCTCCTTGTGCTCAACGGCACTAGGTGCAGCCGCACAGGTGAGAAAAGGTTGGGGAAAAGAGAAGCTTTATCTTCGTCGGGTATCAAAGGTACTGAAGAAACATTGGTCCTCAATGAACCTTCCCCGCCCCCCCCCCCCCCCCCAGATCTCCTGGTTAAGCACAGATCCTCTAGGTCTGACCCAGGAAGCTTCTCTGAAAACGGAGTTCATCACACCACCTATCTACGACCTCGATGCCAGATGGGCCTCTCTTCAGTTTCGCTGAGGTATAGCACGGGTTTCTCGATGGTCAACCACCACGAACTAGCCTCTATCCTCCCTCCTTTTTTCAGATGGACCTCTCTTCAGTTTCGCTGAGGTATAGCACGGGTTTCTCGATGGTCAACCACCACGAACTAGCCTCTATCCTCCCTCCTTTTTTCATCTGCGCTACCTGCGCCTGACGATGAAGAGCTTGCGTTGTAGGTTCTTCGCTTACTTTGTTCTCTTGATCAACTGGTTTCTATAGTGGGTCGATGGAGGGCTCTCAGTGAAGTTTACAAAATGCCCCGGTTAGAAACTGCCACGACCTCCAACTATCACACGTCGTGGGGAGGGTGGTCTTCTGTTGTCGGCTGTAATGGCAGGGAAGAAGATACTATATGGACTGCTCAGTTCTGATGTGCGGCTGAGATGGATGGCAACTGCACAGAAATCTGTGGCTCTTCCCGTCCACCCAATAGCATCATGCATCCAGTGAAAGGTTGTATTGCTTTTATACAATAGCAACCCACGTGATAATCAAAGCCACCCCAACTAATCCTCAAACAACAATAATGCTTAGTTGTATGTACATGTCAATTAAACAACTTCAAAAATCCATACCTTTTTTTCAGGAATCTCCCAATATCTTCAAATCTGAACCATTGATTCCTCGTCATATCGTCGACTTTCCATGAAATGTTGGCACCAAACTCTATTGTTTGACCAATCATTATAATATCTCAAAGATACATGAACTTAGGGATCTTAATCATGATATCCACATCAATCATCACTCAAACTTTACCAAACTACCTGGAACTTCAAATATCCCAAACACATGAATTCACTTATGTTATTAGCCGGTGGGGAATAGCTCGGGCGGTGCAGCTCGCAAGCCCCTTGCGAGGGGGCACGGGTTCGACGCCCAGCATTCCCCAGAATCCATAACTCGCCTGTCACGTCAGCCGTCCAACGATGTGGTTAACTAGTGGGTCCCCGTACGGGTCAGGGGGCCTATCCGGGGGTTTACGCTGTCTGCAGGGGTCACAAAAGTGGCGCTCGTGTGGGAGTGGTTCCCTCATCATCAAAAAAAAACTTATGTTATTAAGCATTTAAGGATTCTAAAAGTCCACTTCATCATAGAAACGGTATTCTAAATTCATAGACATCTTGAAGAAGATCCACATGAACATCATGTGCATGGATCCTATAGTTGAGATTCTGACCTATTATAAATTCTTCAAGTACATCCTAACATGCAAATACACAATGGATGACTTCAAGGTGGTCAAACTCACCTAGACCATGAGAAAGGTCATTCAATCAAAGATGCCCAAGAAGTTGAAGGAACTAGTATTTTTAAATCTACCATGCTTTATAGGAAATTCCCCCTACATTAAAGGCCTTGCATATTTGGGAGCAAGTATATCTCTCATCCCAATCTCCCTCTACAAGGGACATGCCCTCATTAACTTGAAGACCATAGGCATCACTATTTATCTTAATGACCTATCCATGGCAACGCCTGAGGGTATCATGAAAGACATCCTCGTCAGAGTTGGAACCTCCTCAGTAACATGTGGCTTTGTCATAATGGATATTAAGAAGGATCCCCTCTACCCCTTCACCTTTGAATGAGCCTTCCTTTCCATAGTGCAAACCCTCATTGGCATAGAATACAACATCCTCACTCTACATATCAGTGATCAAAGAAAGTATTTCAGGTTTCGCAAAGCCATGAAGGACCCATCCATGCATGAATAAATCTATTTTCTTGATTGGACAGAATATCTTGCCTAGGAACAAAGTGCCTACATGGCAAGAAGATCCCCTCAAGATCATTGTGACCATGACAGATCTGGAGATCATTCACATAGAGTCCATCCAATACATTCTCCTACACATGAGCAACACTCCTACGATGTCACTAGAGACACCATATGAGGAGTTGAAGGAAATCTCTCCCATACAAGCTTGACCCAGGAGAAGGACACCTCTTTGTCAAGCATCATCCACAAATTCATCTAAAAATGATAGAACATGTGTGAGATGAGGTGATGATGCTACTAAATGATGACACTATTCTCCCCCTCTCCCATGTCCCTAGTTCCTCATTCCTTTTCTTGATCATACAAAGTTAATCCTCGTGTGCCCCTATGAAGCTTAGTGTACAATCAAACCATGAACTACCAGAGTGAGATCATTAAGGGTGCAACGCTCACACCATTATGTGGTGCACCAAAAAATAAGGGAGTTAGGTCGAGGTCATGCTCTAAAATGAGCATTTATCTGGAGGCAACCCGAGCTTTAGGGTTCTTATTTTACATATTCTTTTAGCTTTTAATTCATATCTAATAAAATTTTATATCATATATGTGACATCAATCTATCTACTAATAGACATATGATCGATTGGTAACCATCGACCAGTCATCTTGACACCAAATGATCAAGTCACCCACATTCCATAGCACTATCCTAGGAATCAATTGATTGTACCATCACCACATGATTGACTCATTATGCCCTCATCCATCCAAGACCAATGCAAACACACCAACCAGTTGATTGATTCCTAGTTGATTGTCCCACCCAATGTCACCCAATCAATTTTTGCCCTTGATTCAGTTGACTCTCGATGAAAAGTTTACTTTTGCTCACTGTACAACCAACCAATCAATTCATCCTAACTATTTGTTTCATAACCCTAACTCTAACCATAACTCTAACCCCAAAAAAATACCGCCACACTACCCCAATCAATAAATTCATATCAAATTGATTGGTTCATGCCATTTACCCTAAAACCAAACCCTACACCTATCACTCCTCAAACAGACCAATTCATCTCAAGTCTATTGATTCAACCTTGATTCACTACCCTAGGCACTCGACACAACTAATGGACTAATATCTAGTCAGCCACTTGGTTTGTCATGTACACCAAAAACATTGTGACTCCCTCCCTAAGTTCATTCTCTAATCGACCCTAGCCCCTCCCCTAACAGTCACTTGATGTTGGGTTCCAGCATTGCCACCGCTAATCTAGTATCCAACAAGAGGCATTTGCTTTCTCTATTCTCCCCACTACCACAACAAGAGGTTTGTGGGGCCCTTCCCCTGAGGCACTACCTCCAATGAAAAAAGATCCACCATGTGGGCCATCTTCACCAACAGTCATCATGATACCCATTTTTCTCTCATCTTTGTATGTTGTTGCCACTGCATAGAGGCATTTCCTACCTTCTACCTCCCCAACATACATCACCACCAACAGCAGCACCAATTGTTGGCTTCGTGGATGACACCGAGAAGGTCGTGGCTACTACTACCACCCCAAAAGTAGGTAAGAAGGCCCCTACTAGCCGCCAATATACTCATAAGGATACTTCTACCAAGGAGAAGGAGTTGAGAAAGTAGCCACATACTACACTATCTTGCACTATCTATGACTCTAATGATGAGCCACTCATACCATTACATGGTATAGCTCCCAGGTAGCCATCACTATTGGCACATGCTCCATTCATACAATACATGTTTTTGTAGAACTAGATAATATGGTGTTGTGAGATGGTGACCACGCTATCTTTATGTGTGTCTAGGACATTAGGTGTGTTGTCCACATGCTACATTGACCCTATCACATTGAAGAATATGAGGGTTGAGGAGAAGGTCCGCTCCATATTGGTCAATAATGAATTCGAGCACTTATCCTCCATTGATAAGAAGACATACATGTGGATGACACTAGAATTTTTCATCTATGTAAGATGTGAATTCAAGAAGGACCAGACATAGCTCACTTTCTGCATACTTGGAAAGGAGAAGCAACTCACCAGTGAAATGCTAAATCAAATCATGAGAAATTATAAAGATGAAGTCTATGGGGTATGGAATAATCTAACAATTTCAGTTACTGATGAAAATTACTTTCAAGGGTACTACTTGTTATATCTCATAGGAGATACATTGAATGGGATCACCTCAGACACAAAGGCAAGTAGGATCCAAAATGTGCATCTAAGGTGTATCCACTATGTCTTCACTACCTACCTTATTTATGACATCTTCACCACAATAGATATTTACATGTTTTGAGCCTTCGAGGGGGGAGTCCATCTAAACTATGCCCTAATTGTGATGGATCACATCTACCATATGTTGATCCAAGGGTATACCATTGAACTCCTTCTCATGGATTTAGTATTGATCACTCATGATCCAAGGGACTACCATTGAACTCCTTCTCATGGATTTAGTATTGATCACTCAGAGGAGTTGGAATAATATTTCCTCATTGATGTTGATCATTTGATCACCTTACACATAATAAAGATATGAGAGGACAATGAGACCTTACTCCAACTCAAAGAATCCACCAGTCAACTTGAATTTCCCAAGTTTGCAACCTTCAAAGATATGCTTGGAAATACATTCTCTATGAAATACGTGGGAGAATCATCGTACATCTTGGGATAAAGATCTATAGAGATAGATCAAGAAGGCTTCTTCGACTAAGTCAGAGCACATACATTGACAAAGTGTTGAAGCGATTCAGCATGGAGAACTCAAAGAGAGGAAACTTGCCTGCATTGCATGGAGTGACCATCTCTAAGAGTCATTGTCCTTGTTCTTGTGAAGAAAGGGAGCGCACGAGTGAGATTCCATATGCATTAGTAATTGGATCAATCATGTATGCGATGTTGCACACCCGTACAGATGTCTCGTATGCTTTGATCATGATGAGAAGATATCAGTCAGATCTAGGTGATGCTCACTGGACAGTCGTGAAGAACATCCTCAAGTACTTGAGAAGGACTAAGGATCAATTCTTGGTCTATAATGAAGAGGAAGATTTGGTGGTAAGAGGTTACACTGATGTAAGCTTCCAGACTAACAAAGATGATTACAAATCACAATCAAGATTTGTGTTTTGCCTAAACAACAGAGTTGTGAGTTGAAGAGTTCCAAGCAAGAAACATTCGCCAATTCTACAATAGAGGCCGAGTATATTGCTACATTGAATGCAGAAAAGGAAGTTGTATCAATCAAGAAGTTCATTTCAGAACTTGGGGTCGTTCCAATCATCAGCGACACAATCGAGCTCTATTGTGACAACAATGGAGATATTGCACAAGATAAGGAACCCAGATTGCATCAGCACTCAAAGCATATACAAAGGCGGAATCATCTCATATGAGAGATCATACAATGAGGAGATGTAAAAACTCAAAGTACCAACTGAGAATAATGTTATGAATCCCTTTCCTAAAGCACTTTTACAGTAGAAGCATGATGGTCATGTTAGGTCACTCGGTATACGATACATAGGTGATTGTCTGTAAGTGCAAGTGGGAGTTTGTTGGTATGTATGCCCAGAGAGCCAATCATATGATGATTGTAATGGCATAAATGGAAAAGATTTGATTATTAATAAAGGCAAACTTTCAATTTATTCTATTTATTTAGTTTTTGATATAATAAAATAACATAATAAATGTCTAGAGAATGATATTACTCAATGACGTATGTCTTCAGGTTGAGGACCTAAATAATGATATCATGTGGATGTTAAGAGTATATGCATTCTTGTTATGTCCATGATCGATTGTTGTTCTGGAAGGTAAATAGATAGCAATAACACATAAGATCATATGTGAGTTGGTTGACAACAGAATCTCATTAGTCATGATATAGTGATATCAAACTAACCACACAGACTTAAGAGTGATACATGGAAACCATGATTAGGTAAGATAGAATCACGTCTAATAGTGATGGTGGTGTTTGTGGTTCTTAGACCTAAATCACTACACTCATCAAATTTCATTCAGTACGCTTTGACATCGTCAAATGTAATCCTAAAACATGGGTTGTTATAAAGGTGATGACTAGGTGACTCTGACACATGGGGACTGACTGTGAGTGATAGAGATGGGATTTATCCCTCCTATGGGAGTATGATATCCAAGGCCTCTTGATTAGAGATATTGAGAAATGTGTGGCCACTCACATGTGAGTCAATATGTGATATTGATCTTACATACATCTCAGATAGTCTGCTCTAGTTCAAGAAAAGAGATTGAATAATAATGAGGATGATTGATCCATGCCTCTAGTTCAATCTAGATATTAGTGATAAAGGAACTATAGAAACATTGTAACACCTTACACAGATTGTAGGTTGAAGTTGTTCTCCAACTTTCTATTTACTTGGGTAGCAGTGATGTGTGACTAGGCACCGCTCATTACTTGTGATGTCATAAAGTGTTATGGGTATTCAATGCCAACGTAATGTGGGACCTATGGGGTCACACACATAGGAACTCATCTAGAAGAGGAGTTGAAACTTGAATAATGATTGAATTAATTGCTAAAATGTTTAGGTAATTGATTCATGAAACAAACAGTCTGACAGCACTGCCAAACATCCGTCTCAAGTGTTGAGATGGGTGTTTGGAGAGTGCCAAATAGCCATCTCAAGTGATGAGATGGGCATTTGGAGAGTCATGTTTTATTTCGTTTGAAATTGGCTAAGAAGCAAACTGACCCAACCGGCTGGCTTGACTCGGGTCACTAGAGGACTGTCTAGGTGACCGAGAAAGTCGTCTCGCATGGGCTAGATGGTCCATTTTTGTCGAGAGAAGGTTCTAGACATTTCCATATTTATTTCGCTTATACATTACTTGTTGTGCAAGAATTTACAATGTCCAACATTGACGGGAATTGAGTTGCCAATTTTGTGTACAATTGGGAAACTACAAAATGACCATCTCGTAGTGCGAGGCGACCATCTAGGTTTGTTAAATGTCATTTCGTCTATCGTAGGTTGCAAAATTTTTAGAACTGTTGTGAAAATTTAGAGATGTTCCGGTCCCTTCCACTCCTATAAGACTGGGAACCCTGGCCCAAACCCCACCTATAGGGATAGCCAAGGGAGAGAAACAACTGATATTTTTATTGTGGGAGAGTAGGTTGGTAACTAGTACGCCAACAAAAAGGACAACTTATTCCTATCCATTCTAGCAGGACGAAAGGAGTTCTAGTTGGTCTATGTGGACTACTCTAGAGGAAGGAGTCTTTTGGTTGCTTCTACATGGGCAACATCAACTCACTATTTGTGGCGATATCTGAGGAGCCTTTACAGCAGTTGTGTCATAGAACTGTTTATTACCCCAAGTCCACACTCCTAATGGCTACCTAGCCAAAGGTGAGTGGATTGGGGCATTCTTCTGTAGAATGGCACAAGACACACAAGCATATGTAAATAAGAGCAAAATAGTGTCCATCGTCATATATAGAACCAAAGAGTCTTAAGTACAACATAGTTCAAAGGAAACAACATTAAGAGATTACAATTTCAACATAACTATACTATTACATGAAGAGATTGAGAAACCCATTTATTTACTACAAGCCCCATGTTGAGATGTTGTTCTTTGTTGTAGAGGTTCCTTCATAAAGCTTGATTCACATGTTCATCACCTAATAGGGAACAAAATAGGACACAAATTCAATGCGGGTGCATTGGTACACTTTGCAAAATGAAACTAGAAAGATTATAAGATTAAGATAATGTAAGCTTGGCAAGGTAACAAGAAGTAAACACCAAAGAACAACAAACATAAGAAACATGTAAAAAAGTTTTCAAGAGCATCTTTTATGTGAATTTAACCATTGTACTTAACAAGATTGTAAGGCCTTATATTCTTGTAACAACTTCCAAAGGAAAAGTCCATATGGCAAACTAAGGCATAGCGAATAGTTACACATTTCAACCATGAGAGGCCCAAATGATCAAAGTCGTAGGGTCACCCTATAATCAACCAAGTATTTTGCTCCCCTCTTGACAACTCAAGGAGGAGTCACCGTGCCTTATGCTCTTATCCCATGAGTTGGGTTGGGCACAAGGGTTATTGTACAATGGTTTTCTACATTAATGTTTGAGGATGATGTTCAACATCTAATATATATCAAAGCATGAAAAGGATATCATAAGTTCACTCATGTCAAACAATATCCATAGCCAAGCATTTTAACTCTACATATACAACTAGCAACCAAGTCATAACAATAGCAACAATTCAAGAGGAGTAAAAAAAGTGTACCTTGCAAGAGTAGAGTAAAATCTAGCACTAAGAGCTCAAGGTCAGGCCCTCAATGTCAACCTAGAGTACAAGGATGGATCTCTCATTAGTATGGAGTGGGATTACCCGCATGGACATTCTCAAGTACTTAGGTTCCCTTTTTATACAAGCATGATTATGGTCGTATGAACTGTTGGGTTTTAAGGGAGACAGAGAACGCAGCAGAAATAAAAAAATTTCTTCTCCCAAACCCAGAATAAGGAATTGTGTCAACGTCTATACAATAGGAAGGATGGTTTGTAGAGACATAACTTCTCTTGAGGCTTACTCGGTGACATTACCTTGTGGCTTGCACGGTCTTCACTTCCGGTCTTGGACGGTGTCTGTGCAGCACCTGGTCTCACCGGGACTGTCAGGATTGAAAGTTGTCCTCCGAGCGGCAGAAGTCTCCCGCCTCTAAAGTAGTCCACGCGGACCACCTGGAACTTTGATCGCCTTGTCGCACAAGGAACCAAAAGGAGTCGTACCCTACTGTCAGCATACTAGTCACTGACACACTCTCCTGCAACCAATCGATTTTCTGCAGTTGTCTTTCCCTTGTTGTGCCTCCTTTATCGAGTAGCACTTGCTCGGGCTCTCTCAGTTACCACAACCAGAGAGAATGACAACTTTACAGAGCAACTGGTGTTCTGAGTTTTTGTACCTGAGAAGCCCCCAATACCCCTATATATAGGAGGGTCATGGGATAGGGTTCTCTACCCCGGGAAATGCGGGATTAAAGTAGGAGTAAAAGGGTTCAAGATTTTCCACAAAACAACCAACTGTGCCAGCTGAACCGATCGTTTCATACATGAAACGGTCGGTTGGGGACCTAAGTCGATCGGTTCACACTTGAACCGATCGGTTGGAGCACCTGAGCCGATCGGTTCGTGGTCCTGATCAGTTCCCAATTGACTTTTCCTCTTTTGTTTCGAATTGATCCAAATACCAATCCTTGTTCCAATCATATTGGACAAGTGAAACAAAAGGAAATTTCTTGCCGACCTGACTTTCCCAACTCGCTCGTTTGGAGCAGTTGAGTCGATCAGTTCAACCCTTGAACTGGTTGTCTTAGCCTATCCTGAGCCGATCGGTTCATCACATGAGCTGATCGGATCACCAAGCTGAGCTGATCGATTGGGAGTGCAGACTGTGCAAAATCAGTCAATTGCAGTTTCAATCAATCTGATACTCTAATCAATCGGTCCAACACCTTGAACATTATGATACTGAGCTATCAATTTATTGAGTGTTTAATTGAACTACTAAACTCCTTTAGTAATCAATCGAAACATCATTTGTGGATAAACCCCTCTTCCAGGTTAAAACCTATGTATGTGACCCTACAGGCCCATTTCATGTTGGCAGTGAAAGTCCATAACACTTATGACTTCACAAGAAAAGAGCGGTGCCTAGTCACACATCAGTTCTACCCAAGTGAAATAGAAAGTTGGAGAACAACTTTCAATCCTACAATCCGTGAATGGTGTTACAGTGAATGTATAATTCATTTGTCTCTGATATCACGAATGAACTCAAGGCATGGAACAGTCATCCTGTCAACGTTCATTCACTTTCTTGATCTCAGAGTAGATTGGGGGAGAAATGTATGACATCAATATCACATACTGATTCACACATGCGTGTGCATGCCTATCTCAATCCTACTCATCAAGTGGCCATGTATATCAAACTCCCTCAGGAGGTACAAATTCCATATCTATCACTCACCCCTCAAAAGCCCCATGTGTCAAAGCCACCCAATCATCACCTTTATAACAACCCATGTTTCAGAACTACATTTGATGATGTCAAAGTGTACCCAACGACATGTGTTGAGTGTAGTGATTTCAAGTCAAAGAATCACACTCACCACCAGCACTGTGAGAACTGACTGTGACTACCATGTCATGGTTCCATGTGTCAAACTCACAGAGGGTCTGTCCGGTATACTTGTTCTCTAACAAGTACCTATGTGTTTGGTTTGATATCTCTATATCATGACTAATGAGATTTTGTCATCAACCAATACCACAATCTAGTCTTGTGTGTCATTGTTGTCTATCTACCTTCCACAATGACATCTGACTAGGGACATAATAAGAATGTACGAACTCTTAGCATCCATACGATCTCATCATTCAGGTCCTCAACCTGAAGGCATACGCTATTGAGTACTATCATTCTCTAGACATTCAATCTGCTCTATCATTATCTCATATGATTGAACCAGAAAGAATTGGAAGCTTGCCTTTGATATTCATCAAATCAATCTTAATGTATCCCACCAATCATCCTACGATTGGCTCTCAGGGCATACATACCAACATGAACATATTCACAAAAGCACTCTACATGGTGCACAACATCATAGGGTGACTTAGGCTAATAGAATGTCCATGTTCAGAGTATACTCAAAGCAAAACCAATCTGATTTAACAAGATGAGTAAGGTAAATTCATATCCTTAAAATCATGGTTCCAAAATAAGTCATTTCATATCATAATCATCTAATAGAGTGAGAACATAAGATCTTATGATGTTAATATGGCATAAAAGTATGAGATCTTGATCCTAGAGAGCATGTGACATAATAGTGATTACTGATTTCAAGAGTGATAACATATCATAGAAATTTAAAAGGTTCAACTACCTAAGTGCTCAAAACACATCATTTAATATCCCAAAGAGGAAACATGTGAGTTATGATACATTAACGATGTCATTAGGGGGAAAGTAAGTAAGATATATCAGTTTAAACTCATTTAAAGAGAGTGTAGGTTCCTAAGGTACTACGAAATAGTGTTATTAATCATTAGAATCACATAAATAGCAAGGTTTCCAAAGTTTAGATGATTAAGGATCATGTAGTGCTATAAAATAGAAAGTTAGGGGAGGTATGAATGAAGCTAGGATCAATAAGTAGCACCATGAGATAGGTGGTGTTTTTCTAATTAATTTTATATATAATACTTTAATATTTGGTAAAGGGGCCCAGAAGAACATAGGTTTGAAGATCAGGGCATAAAAATGGATTTTGAGAGCAATTACCCTCAAACTGCACCGGAAGTTGATCGATTGGGTCGGCCTGCACTTAGTTTGTTGGGTGCATGACCTGGATGGTGGTGGAAGATCCATCCCAAGCGGTCTAGGGTGCTGGCGAGTGGCTTTTGGCGGCAAGGAGCGTGGAGGGGCAATCGTGGGAGGCCAGGGACCGAGTCAGGTGGCCAGATGAGCAGTCACGTGATGGCATGTGTCGAGTCGTGGTTGGCCAGTAGGCACCAAGGTGGAAGAGAGAGCAAGAGATGAGAGGGAGGAAGAGAGAGACAGCATGGTTGTGCCTTATGGCCTCAAGGTCATGAAGGGATGACCATGATTTCATCTCCCTCATAGCGTACCCCGCCTGTGACATGTTGCTTGCCCAAGGTGGCGCTGGCCGTCAGAGATGGTGGGGAGAGGCACCGAGGTCGGGGATGGCCGAAGAATAGAACCATACATGCTCTCCATGCCTTGACGAAGTGGATGGTGACTTTAGAATGATCCAAGAGAGGTTGTGAAGAAGATGCCCAAATCGGCTCCCCATGGCGGCGGTGTTGAACTGGAAAGAAAAGGGGAGGAGAATAGGGATTACTAGGGCTCGCGAAGAGTGAGGGAAATATAGGGAAAAGAGAGGGGGAAACTGGGAAGATGTGAAATGGGTTCCAATTTTCCTAAGATGGTTGTGAAGTGGAGCTATTGGCCAGAGGAAAGCAGCCTCTGTTGTTGCTCGGTCAGGTACAGTACCGCTAAGGAGGAGGATAACTAGCAACCTTCATATCAAACCACTATTTGTGGCTCCAGTGTGATCTGACAGCTCACGGGGCCTGGGTAGGTGGGTAGTGTGTGGAAAGGAGAAGAATGGGGTATCAGTGATTCAGTGTGGACCGCTCAGGTTCTGGGCCCAACATGGATGACCCAAGAATGAGATTTTGGGCAGAAAAGACTAAAAACTAGTTTAGAGTTCAAGGTCTTTAAATAGGCATAACTTGCTCATCATAGCCCTGATTTGAGAAAGAGAAGATGTGTTGTAAATGGGATAACATCCTCTACATCATGAGAATGAAATTAGAGTACTTATGGTGACAAGGAGATGGCCAAACTCCAAGGGAAAACGTGATGATGTGCAACATTAGTGTAAGCTTGATTTTGTAAGTTTGAGTATCACCAATGTTATACACGTGATCTATATGTGTTAAAAGTGCATCAATACCCATAACAAGATGGAATAAGCTTTAAGAACAAGAGTGAGGTCGAGAATGGAAGTTATATTCACAACATGAATTTCTAGGTTATCACAAGTTGTTCGAGTCTGATGTCTATAGAGGAGCAGTCAGACGAGTCTCTGTGTGACTAGGAGCTACAAATACACCGTCCAAGACAGAGTGTGCATCTACATTAACGAAGATTGTCGCTAGACTTGCTCCAAGACTAGGTATATCTTTGTGAAATCATCTTTTCCATTTCTTAGTTACTGATGTGATCTGCTGGTTAATGAGAAATATCTCAGTAACATTTTTATTTCCACTGCCTATCCGATGTCATATTTTCCAACAGTGGTATCAGAGCAACATCAATTAATTATGTCTTGGAATAATTGATATGATCAGATTTTAGTTTTATCAAGTTTATTTATTGAATGCGATGTGAATATTTAAATCGGTTGATGTGCATGTCCAACTAATCACCATGTAAGAACCCAAATAAATATTTATGATATATATATATATATATATGCAAATTACACGCATTGCCCTAAAAGTGAGTTTTGATGGTGGATGTGAATCATGGTTATGGACAGTAACCCCTATTATATGTGCATGGTTATGTGTGGTTGGTTTGTCTTGTTTATCTTGATCTGTGAACTGAGCCTCCCTCTTATCTTCCCAATGTAAAAGTATCATTCTCTTCTACCTTTACTCCCCTCAAATGTAACTTGAGGTTTCTCAATAATTATGTAAAAGTAGGATAGTTTACTTTCTTATTTTGATGAACAAGAAAGACACCCACTGACCACACAGAGGAGCCGAGCGGACGGGTTGGAGGGTCTGAGCTAACCAGATGGCAGGGATGAGGCGATTGTCTGGCGGGGCCGAGACGATCGGTTGGCAAGATGACCAGGAGCCCAAAGGACCAACCGAGATGACTGTTTGGAGGAGTCAAACAATAGGATACAAGATGACCAACCAGTTGTTTGGAGGAGATAGATGACTGGATGGAGGTGACCAACCGACCGACCAAGAGGTGAGTTGACCAGTTCAAAGGTTGAACCAGTCAACCCAGATTGGAAAGCACGGATCTTTATCAACAACAGGTTTCTACATGTGATGTGAACCTAGTATGACATAATTCCTTGTGGCTCTAAGGAATTACATTAGGCCGGCCATAACCATCGCTTTTTGTTTATTACATATTTTCATTGTGGGTTATAACATGTATATGATATGTACTATATATATGTGTTAATTGTTCCCAAAGAAACATGGGGATACTACTTATACCACCCAGTTGACAACAAAATAGTTGTTGCCAGAAATGTTGTATTCTGAGAAAAAGAATTTATTTCCAAAGGAGTCAGTGGGAGGAAAGTGGAACTCAAAGAGGTTTGAGGCCAACAAGAGAACATTGAACCGATAGATGTACAAGAAAAACAAAGAGACTCACATGTTATTGTGGAATCTCAAATTCCTCAAATCACATAGGAACTTTATACATCTATTAGGACACATCTTGAACCTGAGAGATATGGTTATCTTGTAACTTAGGATGGTAGTGAATTGGTCATAGATGATGAGCCAATTACCTATAAAGATGCTATTAAGGGACCAGAGTCTGAGAAATGGCTCGAGGCGATGAGATCTGAGATAGAATCCATGTATACCAACAAGGCATTGACCTTGGTGGATCCACCTGAAGGGGTAAAACCCATAGGTAGAAAATGGGTCTTCAAGAAGGAGACCGACATGGATGGAAAAGTTCAAACCTATAAGGGCAGATTGGTTGCCAAGGGTTTCAGACAAGTTCAAGGTGTTGACTATGACGAAACCTTTTCTCCAGTGGCCATGGTTAAGTCCATCAGGAATATGCTAGCTATTGCAGCTTATTATGACTATGAGACTTGGTAAATGGATGTTAAAATTACATTCCTTAATAGGAATCTTGTTGAGGATGTGTATATGGCACAACATGAGGGTTTTATAAATCCAAAGTTTTCTAATAAAGTCTATAAGCTACAAAGATCAATCTATGGATTGAAGTAAGCATCTCGGAGCTGGAATCTTCATTTTGATGAGACAGTCAAAGAGTTTGGCTTTGTTCAAAATGAAGATAAATCTTGTGTGTATAAGAAGGCTAGTGGGGTCATGGTAGTATTCCTCACATTGTATGTAGGTGACATACTATTGATGGGTAATGACATCCCTACTTTACAAAAGGTAAATATATGGCTTGGAAATACATTCTCTATGAAAGACTTGGGAGAAGAATCCTACATCTTGGGGATAAAGATCTATAGAGATAGATCAAGAAGAATTCTTAGAATAAGTCAGAGCACATACATTGACAAAGTGTTGAAGCCGTTCAGCATGGAGAACTCAAAGAGAGCAAAACATGTCTATGTTGCATGGAGTGACCATCTCTAAGAGTCAATGTCCCTATTCTTGTGAAGAAAGGGAGTGCATGACTGAGATTCCATATGCATCAGCAATTGGATCAATCATGTATGCAATGTTGTTCACCCGTCTAGATGTCACGTATGCTTTGAGTATGATGAGAAGATATCAGTCAGATCTAGGTGATGCTCACTTGACAGTCATGAAGAACATCCTCAAGTACTTGAGAAGAACTCAGGATCAGTTCTTGGTCTATGGTGGAGAGGAAGAGTTTGTGGTAAGAGGTTACACTAGTGAAAGCTTCCAGACTAAAAAGGATGATTACAAATTGCAATCAGGATTTGTGTTTTACATAAACAACAGAGTTGTGAGTTGGAAGAGTTCTTAGCAAGAAACATCCATCGATTCTACAATAGAGGTCGAGTATATTGCTGCATCGATTGTAGCAAAGCAGGTTGTATGGATCAATAAGTTCATTTCATAACTTCAGGATGTTCCAAGCATCAGCAACATAATTGAGCTATATTGTGACAACAATGGGGCTATTTCACAAGATAAGGAACCCAGATCACATCAGCACTTAAAGCATATACAAAGGTGGTATCATCTTATACGAGAGATCATACAGTAAGGAGATGTAAAAATTTGCAAAGTACCAACTAAGAACAATGTTTTTGATCCCTTGACTAAAGCACTTTCACAGTAGAAGCATGATATCATGTTAGGTCAATCGGTAGATGATACATGGATGATTGTCTCTAAGTGAAAGTGGGAGTCTATTGGTATGTATGCCTAGAGAGACAATCATATGATGATTGTAATGGCATAAATGTAAATGATTTGATTATTAATAAAGGCAAGCTTCCAAATTTAATCTATTTATTCAGTTTTTGAGATAATGAAGTAACAAAATAAATGTCTAGAGAATGATATTACTCAATGATGTATGTCTTCAGGTTGAGGACCTGAACAATGAGATCATACGGACGTTAAGAGTATATGCATTCATGTTATGTCCCTGATCAGTTGTTGTTGTGGAAGGTAAATAGACATCAATAACACATAAGATTAGAGTGTCAGTTGGTTGATGATAGAATCTAATTAGTCATGATATGGTGTTATCAAACCAAGCACACAGATATGTGTTAGAGAATAGTGTATCGGACAAACCCACCATAAGAGTGATACATGGAAACCTTGATTAGGTAAGTCAAAATCACATCTTATAGTGATGGTGGTGTTTGTAGTTCTTAGACATGAAATCATTACACTCATCACATGTCGTTCGGTATGCTTTGACATCATAAATGCAATCCTAAAATATGGGTTGTTATAAAGGTTATGATTGGGTGAGTGTGACACATGGGGACTGACTGTGAGTGATAGAGATGGGATTTGTTCCTCCTATGGGTGTATAGAATCCAAGGCCTCTTAATTAGTGAGACTGAGAAATGTGTGACCACACACATGTGAGTCAATATGTGATAGTGAGCTTACATATATATCAGACAGTCTGCTCTGGTTCAAGATACAAGATTGTATAATAATAAGGATGACTAATCCATGCCTCTAGTTCAATCTGGATATCAGTGACAAAGGAACTATACAAACATTGTAACACCATACGCAAATTGTAGGTTGAAGTTGTTCTCCAACTTTCCATTTACTTGGGTAGTAATGATGTATGACTAGGTACCGGTCATTGCTTGTGATGTCATAAAGTGTTATGGGCATTCACTGCGAACATAAAATGGGACCTATAGGGTCACACACATAGAAACTCATCTAAAAGAGGAGTTGATCAATATTGAATAATGATTGAATTAATTGCTAAAATATTTAGGTAATTGATTCACGCAACAAATAGCCTGACAGAACCTCCAAACAGCTATCTTAAGTGTTGATACGGGCGTCTGGAGAGTGCCAAACTACCGTCTCAAGTGTTGAGATGGGCTTCTGGAGAGTTAGGGTTGATTTGAGTTGAAATTGGCCAAGAAGCGAACTGGCCCAACCGGATGGCTCGACTCGGGTCACCAGACGATGGTTTGGGTGACCAAGACATCTATCTCACATGGGCGAGATGGTCCAGTTCGGTCAAGGGAAGGTTCTAGACATTTCCCTATTTGTTTCTCTTGTACATTACTTATTGTGTAAGGAAATCAATGTTCAACATTGATGAGAATTGCCAATTTCATGTACAACTGAGAAACTACAAAACGAATGGCTCACATTTGGGTTTGCCAACATTGATGAGAATTGCCAATTTCATGTACAACTGGGAGACGACCATCTAGGTTTGCCAAATGGATGTTTCATCTGTCGCACATTGTGAAGTTTTCAAAATTATTGCAAATATTTGATATGTTCTGGTCCCTTCCACTCCCGCACAGACCTGGAAGTCTGGAACCCTAGCCCAAACCCCGCCTATAAATAGAGGGGTATTGGGGGCTTCCCAAAGTACAACACAAACAATTGAGAATTAGTTTCTCTAACAGACATTGTCTTCTCTGGTTGTGGTAACCAAGAGAGCCCAAGCAAGTCCTACCCGACTAGGGAGGGATAGCCAAGGGAGAGAAACAACTGATATCATTTTTGTGGGAGAGTAGGTTGGTGACTAGTACACCAATAGAAGGGACAACTCCTTCCTATACATTCTAGCAGGATGACATGAGTTCTAGTTGGTCCTTGGGGACTACTCTAAAGGCAGGAGTCTGTTGGCTGCTGCGAGGTGGGAAACATCAACTTGCAGTTCATGGCGAGATCTGAGGAGCCATTGCAGTAGTTGTTCAAGTCTATTATCCATAGAGGAGCTGTCAGACGAGTCCCCATGCAACTAGGAGCTGCACAAACACTGACCAAAATAGAGTGTGCAACTACATCAATGAGTATTGTTGTTGGACTTACTCCAGGATCAAGTATATCTTCGTGAAACCATCATTTCCATTGCATAGTTATTGACGCGATCATCTGGTTAATGGGAAATATGTCAAAAAAAATATTATTTCTGTTGCCTATCTAATGTCATATTTCCCAACAGGAGCTTGCATAAAGCTTCTAGCTCTATCTTTATAGTTCTCTAGGACATCTAATGCAACCAAGCACAAATATTATCTTAGTATTTAGGTTTCTTTGGTCATCGGGCAAGATATACTTAGAGAAAATGTGTCAGATTTACCAGATTGATCACCTCTATACTATGTCCATGAGGACTACACATAATATAGATGACTTCTATAAATATCCATAGTCAGACTCCAACTATTGGTAATAGTGGTGCAAACCCAGCTCCACACCACTATTGCACTAGATTTATACTTCCAGGGGTATTCCCATTCTGCACCGCTCAAGCTAGCCTCATGCATACATCATGTCAAACATCATTGATACCCTTCATCCCCCTCTTAGGTCTTACTCAATACAAGTAAGGATTTAAGTCTGGGTTGGAGTGGACATGTTTTATCTAGGATTTACCACTTTTTGCATATTTTCATTTATTTTTGACCTTTTACTTGAATTTTCATGTTAGGCTCGCATTTACTTATTTTAGATTTGTTTAGATATTCTTATGAACATCTAATATAAATTCATGATACTAATTAGTATTTTATTGTGTGAATTTTTGAATCTGTAGTAGGTATATTCACAATAATATTATATTTTGTATTGAAGAGAGTGTGTTTCTTCTGATGTGAAATGGACGTTTACTGTTTATTAAAATATATATATATATATATATATATATATAAATTCATGATTGTCATGTTCTTAAGAAAAATCAAGTAATATCATCCACATTTTTAGCATATGCATTATAGGAATTATCTAACGGATTCACATTGAGATTTTGGAAATAAATCTTCTAGACATGTCTGTATGATGGATTTAAATCAGCCACTAGGAATGAAAAGAAGGGAGAATCAATTGCATTTCAATCTGAAATTTTTACATGAAACTAACAATTTTGGAATTTATCAAATTCATGTTCTATTATGTTCATTTCTTAGTAATTACATGAATTAATTACTCTAGAGACTAAACATGATTTAAAATCAAAATAATGAATTTAACACCTTTAAATCAATTATGATAAAAAAAATAATGTTTAGTCAATTATGTGTACTCCATATTGAGTAGGGAAACCCTAGGGCACTGCTACATTGGAGGTGCACTCACTAGTCTGATACAACTTATGACAACACATCCCACTATCACACAGACAGCGAGGTGTTACGCAAAAACGTGCGGAAAATATCATAACCACATATTACCAAAAACACGGGTTAATTAAAACCGATTGCAGAAAGTAGATAAACTGAGAACCTATTACATCCAAGTCCTCATCCTGCAGGAAAACATGTTATATAAACATTTACAAGTCTTAACATGTGTCCACAGCTTAGGGGATCAGTTGTCCTGTCGTCACATGAGTTCATCACCTGTTTATACACATACATAACGGCCCACAACCGGCCAACAGTAGGATATACAAACCATCAACATATATACATCGTTAAACAACGTCAAAACGCTCCCAAGGACCTGAGGGTATAGGGATGACTCTAGACTCTACTACAGAACGACCAAAACAGCAGCATATCCATCTCTTGCCTTCTACTGCTCGTCTTGCTGCTTGGCCGCAACTCCGCGACCACCACCACATCTAGCTCGAACACCTGAAAACCAGTGGGGTGAGACACACAGTCCCAGCGAGAAACATAACTCCCCGCCAAAACTATAAAACTAGAAAGATAAAGCAACAGCGGTAGATAAACAGTAGAACGTAGAATATGAACAGTCTATATAGAAAAGCTATTTGTACCAACAAGCTTACCAGGCTGTACGGAAGGCAGGTCACCAATTATCTCTTTATGGAACATGATTGACAAGATAGATTTATAAGGTCTTACTACATAACATGAGGAACGTATAAGCAACTGCAAGTATAACAAGATTAACTACACAAGCAAGGCCTCAACCAATGTTCCCTGTATTGCCTTAAACAGTAAATATGATTTGGCTGGATTACATATTATTATATCCTAAGGAAGTGAGTCATACCGCTCAAATCCAACCTTCGGTTGCGAAACCCAAAGCCGGTGCCATACAAAGTCAATGGGAGAGCCGGACTCCATGGCCTCCCACCTCGTAGTCAGTGTACGAGTACAACACAAGCAGGACCACAGTCTCATGCTTAAGTGGCCTCAGCCACAGGGTCAGCTCCCGCAGGCTACCCTCTGCCTAGCCCGCCTTGGTACAGGTCTCGGCGCTAGTAAAACTGAGCCACGGGCCTGTTCACCGTGCTCTGAGCCATGAACGCATTCATGCTCCCATATCACATATCCTGAGCCATGGGCTTGTTCACCCTGCTCTATACATATCCTGAGTCTACAACCGCAGTTGCACTCGAATCCTCACTATTTTAGGCTAGGAGAAACCTCGCATATTCAACAATATGCGCTCTGGGTTAACCCGCAGGAGAACCCATTTCACCATCACCATCTCCTGACGATGATGGATCTATGGCCAGGGAAAACTACATGATATGTTCCACTGTGATTAATTAATGTATTTTAAATGGATTGCAAGATTCAACCAAGTTATATAACATGCAACTATAACAAGAATAAACAACATGAAACTCAATATCATGCTTTTACTATCATCCACATCATCCTGATCCATCACAAGGATCCAACATTACATGTTACCACTTGGCCTCTTGCCAATCCTCTAGATCCATCACAAGGATCATCACATTGCCATGGGATCTCAATCCCTTATCACATAGTGCCACTGCCTCTCAAGGCTTACATCATTACTGTGGGATAGCAATCCCAGTACTTTAGCCAAACTCAGGTCCTCAAACCAAAGCACATCATGCATGTCATCTCATCATCAAGAGTAACCATCAACACAGTGTTACTCAAACATATATATATCTCATAGCCCTTTTCCTGGCTATGCATCACCTGCATGGTTAGTGTGCACAATCATCACAGACTAACAGAAAGATCATATTATCAACTTAGGGTGACATTGATGATTTATATGCTTTTATCAATCATGCCTCAACTTGTGACCATAGACATAGTTCATATCATCATGCAAAGCATCTTACATGCTTATCATTAACTCAGCGTTATACATATAATTCAAGATGATCACAAACGCATGTAAAGTCATGTCAAGATATATAGATGAAATCTATTATATCTACTATTAAGCATGTCAAGGATTACTATCATAAACCAACTGTGATAGCAAGAACTAGCTCTAACATATTAGTTTTCCATAAGGACAAGACCCTTACTAGAAACATCTACTACCCTCACCAAAGGTGGTATCGGGCAGGGTACTCTCCCCTATCGCCCAACCATCTCAGCCATTTATCGGCCAAGAAACCAGCAGGGGTGTCGGGCTACCTGCTCAAGATGTATCATGCAACAGGGAACCAAGCCATACCATGCACAAACATAACATGCAACGTGTGTCGTGCCGCACAGGTATCGTGTAATGCTATGTCGTACACCACTGGTGACGGGCAACTGGGCGTGCAGCTCATCCAAAGAAACCTATCGTGCAATGGCGTGTCGTGCGCAAGGTATGTCGGGCAGCCAAGAAAGCATAACGCCCAGCTCGTCACAAGCTATCGGCCAACACACAAGACTAGCACATCACAACGCCCCAACGTCCAAGGTGAGAACGTACCACACAACCATCTGAGCTAAGGGTATTGGGCAGGGAATTCAACCAGGTGACACCCGACACACACAAGGCTAACGGCCAACATTCCACTTCTAGGTACAACGGCCAGGGTCACAACTTCAACGACATCAAGGGAGGCATGTCGTCCAGCTAACTAACCTCACCTATCAGCCGACACGCAAGACCAGACTAAGGTGTAACACCCACCACAAAACCAGCTACCAACGCTTCCACAACAGCAAGGTATAAGAAGGTCAAGGGTGTCGGGCAGGGTACTTAACATGGAGTGACGCCCGACACACAAAGGGTCAAGGGTCAGGGTGTATCGCCCAACACAGCTACATCAACATGTCGACCAAGGTAAGACTAAGGAAAAGATATTGAGCAACATGCACCCCGACAGGGTTATCATCAACCTCAAGCATAAGGGCACCACAACCCTAGTGGATCAATAAGATGCTCACCTCTCAACTTAACCGAGAGAGGGGTCTTGCACTCTTCTCATCACCAATCGGGCAACACAAGGAACAATCCTACCAAGGTTTACAACCACCACAAAGCTCACCTTTTAAGTCCATGGTGAGAGGAGGGTGTTGCTCAAGCAACTAAAACACGAGCTCGCCTCTCAACTTAAATGAGAGAGGGGTATTGCCCATATTACTAGAACTCAAGCTCACACCTCTAGACCAAGGAGAGAAAGGAGTGTTGCTCACCAAGAAATCCTAGAATATAGGTTCAGCCAACAAGAGCAACTAAGCAAGAACCCAAACTACCAACACATACATAGCCGATAAGATCATAACCAACGTATAAGATCATAAAAGAAGGTAGTATAGTTAGGGTTAGGAGTTATGTAACCCACCTTAAGCAAGCTCCAAGCTCCTAGCTCCAAGAACCACCAAGGAAGAACCAAGGCACTCTAGGGTTCGGCCACCACTAGAGGAAGAAGGAGACTCCAAGAAGGATCGGCCACCAAGCTTGCAAAAGAAGAGGGTGTATCGTGCACCAAGGGAAAGGGAGACTAAGGAACTAAAAGGGATCCTTAGCAAGAGAAAGGAAGCACATATATAGAAGAGGATGGAGGAGAAACCAAGGTAGAGAAAAGCAAGGTGTCGCCAACCTAGGGACACTTGTCCATGGGCCATGCTACCACTTTAACATGCCCTAAACACATGTCCAAGGCCATTTCCACATGCAAGCATCAAGCACCAAGTGTCCACTAGTAGTGACACAAACTAGGTCAAAGAGGGTCAAAGAGGTCCATGGGCGACACACCCCCACCATGGCCGACACAACCCTGGGCGACACACCACCAGGGTGACACACATCCTGGGCGATACACCTAGGCCGACACAGGGCACTCTTGCCCGACACAAGGTCCAAAGAAACAAAGGCAAGGCACCACAAAGCCCAACAAGCTCAACCAAGCCCAAAGGAACTCAAGCAACGATCCCAAACCTTCCTCTCAACACTAGAGGAAGAAAGGAGGGGGAGGAACACCTCACAAGGTGGCAAACTTGCCCACAAACCCTAGACTTGGGTTACTTGCAAGTAGCACCTTCAGCTCTTCAACAAAGCATCAACAAACCCTAATCACCATCAAAGGTGATTAGCAAGCAACTAAGCATCAAGGTTAAGCAAAGAAAATAGGATAAGCCCTAAACAGAGGTCATGGTCCTTACAAGCTAACCCCCTACAAAGGGATTTCATCCCCAAAATCAGCAGAGAAAAGTGAGGGATACTTCCTCCTCATCTCTTCCTCAAGCTCCCACGTGGCTTCCTCAACGCCACGATGATGCCAAGGAACCTTCAAAAGAACCAGGTCCTTCCTCTTCAGCTTCTTAACCCTTCTGTCAAGGATCGCCACAGGACCTTCCTCGTAGGTCACATCTTCATCAAGCTCAACCTCGACCGGCTGTATCACTGTTCCTGAATCTGGATGACTTTTCTTCAACATACTAACATGGAACACTGGATGTAACATGTGCAACTCTGGCGGTAGCTCTAACTCGTAAGCTACCTTGCCAAAATGTGCTATGACCGGGTATGGCCCGATATATCTGGGTGCGAGTTTACCCTTCCGGTCAAATCTTAGCACACCTTTCCACTGTGAGACTTTAAGATACACTTTGTCTCCTACCTGGAACTCCAAAGGTCATCGGCAATTGTCTGCATAAGACTTCTGCCTGTCCTGTGCCGCTTTCAATTGTTGATGTATCACTCTGATCTTCTCTGTTGTCTACAGTACTAACTCAGGACCCAAAAGCTGATATTCACCAGGCTCATACCAACATAACAGAGATTTGCACTTCCTGCCATATAAGGCCTCATAAGGAGCCATGTCAATGCTCCGTTGGCAAACTCTATCAAACTGAGATGTATGTCCCAACTGTCTAGGAACTACAAAACACAAGCCTGAAGGAGATCCTCCAAAGTCTGAATAGTCCTCTCAGACTGCCCATCTGTCTACGGGTGGAAGGCGGTACTGAACCTCAACTGTGTTCCCAACGCCTTGTGCAACTGTTCCCAGAAAAAACTCGTGAATTGCAGACCTCTGTCCGAAACTATCGTTACTGGCACACCGTGCAACCGCACTATCTCATCCACATATACTCGAGCAAGCTTCTCGGTTGTATACGTTGTCTTCACAGGTATGAAATGGGCAGACTTTGTCAATCTGTCCACTATCACCCAAATGGAATCATGATTCCTAGTTGTCCTGGGTAGACCAACCATGAAATCCATGGTTATATGATCCCATTTCCACTGTGGTATTGGCAAGGGTTGCAACGTACCTGCCGACTTTTGATGCTCAGCCTTAACTTGCTGACATATCGCACATCTAGCCACAAACTCAGCTACATCTTTCTTCAAACCGGGCCACCAATACAAGTCTTTCAGACTATGATACATCTTGGTGACTCCTGGATGCATAGCATACATCGACGTGTGTGCTTCCTCGAGCACTAACTTCCTCAGATTATCAGCATCGGGGACCACCATCCTATCACGATAGCAAACTAGTCCATCCTCAGACTCATGGAACCCATCATGCTTTTCGCTGCCGAACTCTGATCTGATCAGTTGTACTATATCATCAGTTGTTGTGCATCTTTGATATGTTGTCTCAGCGTAGGCTTGACTTGAATCTGTGCTAAAAGTCCAACTAACAAGGAAACTTCCATCTGCACATTCATGTGCCGCAAGGAGACAAGCATATCCCGTCTATGGCATACCAGGGAACTCAACTGTGCTTTCTTTGAAGGAAAAGAAGAAGACTTTCGGCTAAGCGCATCAGCTACCACGTTCTCCTTACCAGGATGATACTCGATGGTGCAGTCGTAATCATTGATTAACTCCATCCATCGACGTTGTCGCATGTTTAACTCATGTTGTGAAAATATGTACTTCATATTCTTATGATCCTTAAAGATCTGACACACTTCCCCATAAAGATAGTGTCTCCAAATTTTTAATGCATCAACCACTACTGCCAACTCCAAGTCATGAGTCGGATAGTTCTCCTCGTGTTTCTTAAGATGTCGCAAAGCAAAAGAAACCACATGATCTTCCTGCATCAGGACACAGGCTAAACCCTTCTTGGAAGCATCACAGAAAACAACATAGCCCTTCCCAGGCTCTGGCAGCACTAGTACTGGAGCACTAGTCAGCTTCTCCTTCAAACTTTGGAAAGCTCGCTAACAACGATCATCCCAGACAAAAGGTACATCATTTCTAGTCAACTTTGTCATCGGTAACGCAATCGCACTGAAGTCCTTGATAAACCTCCTGTAGTATCCTACTAAACCTAGGAAACTACGAACTTATGTCGGCGTCTTCGGCTGTTCCCACTCTGCAATGGATTCCACCTTCTTCAGGTCCACTTTGACTCCTTCCGCAGATATCACACGACCCAAGAAAGTTACTTCTTCCAACCAGAACTCACACTTACTAAACTTGGCATACAACTGATGTTGGCGAAGAAGTGTCAACGCTAGTCGAAGATGTCGCTCATGCTCTTGCCTATCCCGACTATAGATCTAGATGTCATCTATAAAGACTACAACAAACTAATCTAGGAACGGACGGAACACTCTGTTCATCAAGTCCATGAAAGCAGCAGGTGCATTGGTTAGCCCAAACTGCATAACCACAAACTCGAAGTGACCATACCTCATCCTAAAAGTTGTCTTTGGTATGTCATCCGCTTTAATCCTCAACTGATGATATCCGGACCGTAGATCGATCTTCGAAAACATTGTAGCACTAAACAACTGATCGAACAGATCATCTATCCTCAGCAACGGGTACTTGTTCTTGATCGTGACCTTGTTCAACTGTCGGTAGTCTATGCATAGCCGCATCGATCCATCCTTCTTCTTAATGAACAACACTGGAGCACCCCAAGGCGACGTACTCGATCGGATGAAACCCTTCTCCAACAACTCTTGCAACTGCTTCTTCAGCTCTGCCATCTCTACTGGAGCCATCCTATACGGTGTCTGTGCAACTGGTTGTGTTCCTGGGACCAGATTGATCTCGAAATCAATCTCTCGGGGTGGAGGAAAACTGGGAAACTCATCAGGAAGCACATCCGCAAACTCTCGAACAACTGACACCTCCTCAAGGCTAGGACCTTTCGCCTTGGTATCCACAACGTGAGCTAAGAACGCCTCACATCCTTGCCATAGCAACTTCTCTGCCACCATAGATGATACTAAGCACGTCGGAAGAATCTTCCTATCTCCCTGGAAGATCCACTTCTCACTGTCATCATCAAACACAGCTTGCTTGGAACCACAGTCCAAAACAACCTTATACTTCTCTAACGTATCCATCCCAAGGATCACATCGAAACCATGCATATCAATTGGTATAAGATCCACTTGTATACGGTGTCCCGAGAAAGATAAGACACAAGATGGACACTCTTCTTGAAGCATCGAGGAACCATCAAGAGGGGTTTCTAACAACAAGCTATCTTTCTTACAACTAATAGGTAAACGACAGTTTTCAAGCATACTATAGGCGATAAAAGAGTGTGTAGCACCCAGGTCAACCAGAATAGATATAAAGCAAGAAGAAGACATATCAGAATGAAATAACTCCATCTGACTTGTCACCACTCGCGGATTGACTATCGCCTCCGGCTGACTCATAGTATAGAATCGAGCCTTTGCTTGCTGTCCATGTCCTCTGCTTCCTTGAACAGACGATCCTGCTTGTGACGCTTGACCGCATCATTGCCCTCTGCTACCACTGGGCTGCTGTCTATCTGACCCTCACTGATTCTGCCTTGGCCGCTGTGTCACTTCAACATCTCTATTCGGGCAGTTGAACCTGAAATGCCCGATCTGACCACAAAGATGGAATGACCTATCTTCAAACTGTGGCTTAGATGGCCATGTCACTGCCACAGAAGTTGTACTATGTGCCTTTGATGGTGAAGAAACATATCCTCTTCCCTTACTCGGAGACCACTGCGACGGTACACTGGAACCTTTCATCACGGAAGGTGCTGAAAACCTTGGCTTCTTGAAGCCACCAAACCTCTGTCCCTGGAACTGAGCAGGCCTCTTCATAGACATGGATTCTCTTTTCTCCCTTACTGATCGTTCAATCCTCTGGACAGATTCCACAAATGTAGCAAACCGCTCACAGTTCTCCAACATAGAAACAGGTGTTGTCAGCTCAGCACTCAGACCCTTCTCAAAACATCTGATCCGCTCTTCCTCTATCATTGCCATGTGAGGACAAAACCTCAACAGATCCATAAACTTGGCTTCATACTCAGTGATGTTCATCGTTCCTTGGCGCAGGCTCTCAAACTGACTGATCTTCTCATCCAGATACGTCTTCAAAAAGTATATGTTGACGAACTCATACCAGAAAACTTCCCAACCGATCACCTCACCAGGTCGCTTCTCCTCTTCGATGGTCCACCAGTGACCAGCACTACCCGTCAGAAGGTAGACAGCGTGCTTTACTTTGTCTGCTCCGGGGATGTCGAGGATCCGGAAAGCCTTCTCAAGACTTGTCAGCCACATATCGGCATCCGCAGGATCAGCTGTCCCAGCATAATCCGAAGCTCCAACTCGGTGAAGCCGCTCAAAGGTCTTCCCAATACCCGATGTTTCACCATGGGGAGCATGTGCTCTTGGCAGAGGCATTGGCAGTCTTTCTACCATGAGATTCATCATAGCCATCATCTACCCCATAAGCTGTTGATAGGTAGGATGTTCAGGAATGGCTGGGTTAGGTTGGGGGACCTCAGGCACCCGATCTTCATGTGCCTGCCCAAAAGCTCCATCAACTGATGCAGCATCGTTGTTCTCGGAAGCGTGTTCTTCATGGTTTCCAGACATCTTGACTTTTCTTCCGCTGAGGGCAGAAGATGATGGTAAGAAAATCTGGAAAACTCACAAGAACAGACACAACCTAGTCCTAAATCCATGTAGACTCAGCGAACCTAGGGCTCTGATACCAAACTTGTGACAACACATCCCACTATCACACAGACAGCGAGGTGTTACGCGAAAACGTGCGGAAAATACCATAACCACAGATTACCAAAAACACGGGTTAATTAAAACCGATTGCGGAAAGTGGATAAACTGAGAAACTATTACATCCAAGTCCTCGTCCTACAGGAAAACATGTTATATAAACATTTACAAGTCTTAACACGTGTCCACAGCTTAGGGGATCAGTTGTCCTATCGTCACATGAGTTCATCACCTGTTTATACATGCATAACGGCCCACATCCGGCCAACAGCAGGATATACAAACCATCAACATCTATACATCGTGAAACAACGTCAAAACGCTCCCAAGGACCTGAGAGTACATGGATGACTCTAGACTCTACTACAGAACGACCAAAACAGCAGCATATCCATCTCTTTCCTTCTACTGCTCATCTTGCTGCTCGGCCGCAACTCCGCGACCACCACCACTTCTAGCTCAAACACCTAAAAACCAGCGGGTTGAGGCACACAGTCCCAATGAGAAACATTACTCCCCGCCAAAACTATAAAACCAGAAAGCTAAAGCAACAGCGGTAGATAAACAGTAGAATGTAGAATATGAACAGTCTATATAGCAAAGCTATTTGTACCAACAAGCTTACCAGGTTGTACGGAAGGCATGTCACCAATTATCTCTTTATGGAACATGATTGACAAGATAGATTTATAAGGTCTTATTACATAACATGAGGAACGTATAAGCAACTGCAAGTATAACAAGATTAACTACACAAGCAAGGCCTCAACCAATGTTCCGTGTTTTGCCTTAAATAGTAAATGTGATTCGGCTGGATTACATATTATTATGCCCTGAGGAAGTGAGTCGTACCGCTCAAATCCAACCTTCAGTTGCAAAACCCAAAGCCGGTGCCATACAAGGTCAATGGGAGAGCCGGACTCCACAACCTCCCACCTCGTAGTCAGTGTACGAGTATAACACAAGCAGGACCGCAGTCTCATGCTTAAGTGGCCTCAGCCACAGGGTCAGCTCCCGCAGGCTACCCTCTGCCTAGCCCGCCTTGGTACAGGTCTCGGCGCTAGTGAAACTGAACCACGGGTATGTTCACTGTGCTCTGAGCCATGAACGCATTCATGCTCCCATATCACATATCCTGAGCCATGGGCTTGTTCACCCTTCTCTATACATATCCTAAGTCTGCAACCGCAGCTTCACTCGAATTCTCACTATTTTAGGCTAGGAGAAACCTCGCATATTCAACAATATGCACTCCCGATTAACCCGCAGGAGAACCCGTTTCACCATCACCAGCTCCTGACGATGATGGATCTATGGCCAGGGCAAACTACATGATATGTTCCACTGTGATTAATTAATGTATTTTAAGTGGATTGCAAGATTCAACCAAGTTATATAACATGCAACTATAACAAGAATAAACAACATGAAACTCAATATCATGCTTTTACTATCATCCACGTCATCCTGATCCATCACAAGGATCCAACATTACATGTTACCACTTGGCCTCTTGCCAATCCTCTAGATCCATCACAAGGATCATCACATTGCCATGGGATCTCAATCCCTTATCACATAGTGCCACTGCCTCTCAAGGCTTACATCATTACCGTGGGATAGCAATCCCAGTACTTTAGCCAAACTCAGGTCCTCAAACCAAAGCACATCATGCCTGTCATCTCATCATCAAGAGTAACCATCAACGCAGTGTTACTCAAACATATCTATATATATACCTCATAGCCCTTTTCCTGTCTATGCATCACCTGCATGGTTAGTGTGCACAATCATCACCGACTAACAGAAAGATCATATTATCAATGTAGGGTGACATTGATGATTTATATGCTTTTATCAATCATGCCTCAACTTGTGACCATAGACATAGTTCATATCATCATGCAAAGCATCTTACATGCTTATCATTAACTCAGCGTTATACATATAATTCAAGATGATCACAAACGCATGTAAAGTCATGTCAAGATATATAGATGAGATCTATTATATCTACTATTAAGCATGTCAAGGATTAATATCATAAACCAACTGTGATAGAAAGAACTAGCTCTAACATATTAGTTTTCCATAAGGATAAGACCCATACTAGAAACATCTACTACCCTCACCAAAGGTGGTATCGGGCAGGGTACTCTCCCCTATCGTCCAACCATCTCAGCCACTTATCGGCCAAGGAACCAGCAGGGGTGTTGGGCTACCTGCTCAAGATGCATCGTACAACAGGGAACCAAGCCATACCGTGCACAAACATAACATGCAACGTGTGTCGTGCCACACAGGTTTCGTGTAACGCTATGTCATACACCACTAATGACGGGCAACCGGGCGGGCAGCTCATCCAAAGAAACCTATCGTGCAACGGTGCGTCGTGCGCAAGGTATGTCGGGCAGCCAAGAAAGCATAACGCCCAGCTCGTCACAAGCTATCGGCCAACACACAAGACCAGCACATCACAACGCCCCAACGTCCAAGGTGAGAACGTACCACACAACCATCTGAGCTAAGGGTATTGGGTAGGTAATTCAACCAGGTGACACCCGACACACACAAGGCTAACGGCCAACGTTCCACTTCTAGGTACAACAGCCAGGGTCACAACTTCAACAACATCAAGGGAGGCATGTCGTCCAGCTAGCTAGCCTCACCTATCAGCCGACACACAAGACCAGACTGAGGTGTAACACCCACCACAGAACCAGCTAGCAACGCTTCCACAACAGCAAGGTATAAGAAGGTCAAGGGTGTCGGGCAGGGTACTTAACATGGAGTGACGCCTGACACACAAAGGGTCAAGGGTCAGGGTGTATCGCCCAACACAGCTACATCAACATGTCGACTAAGTTTATACCAAGGAAAAGATATTGGGCAACATGCACCCCGACAGGGTTATCATCAACCTCAAGCACAAGGACACCCAACCCTAGTGGATCAAGAAGATGCTCATATCTCAACTTAACCGAGAGAGGGGTCTTGCACTCTTGTCATCACCAATCGGGCAACACAAGGAACAACCCTACCAAGGTTTACAACCACCACAAAGCTCACCTTTTAAGTCCATGGTGAGAGGAGGGTGTTGCTCAAGAAACTAGAATACGAGCTCACCTCTCAACTTAAACGAGAGAGGGGTATTGCACATATTACTAGAACTCAAGATTACTCCTCTAGACCAAGGAGAGAAAGGAGTGTTGCTCACCAAGAAATCCTAGAACATAGGTTCGGCCAACAAGAGCAACTAAGAAAGAACCCAAACTAGTAACACATACATAGCCGATAAGATCATAAGCAACGTATAAGAGCATAAAAGAAGGTAGTATAGTTAGGGTTAGGAGTTATGTAACCCACCTTAAGCAAGCTCCAAGCACCACCAAGGAAGAAGAGTAAGGCACTCTAGGGTTCGACCACCACTAGAGGAAGAAGGAGACTCCAAGAAGGATCGGCCACCAAGCTTACAAAAGAAGAGGGTGTATCGTGCACCAAAGGAAAGGGAGACTAAGGAACTAAAAGGGATCCTTAGCAAGAGAAAGGAAGCACATATATAGAATAGGATGGAGGAGAAACCAAGGTAGAGCAAAGCAAGGTGTCGCCCACCTAGGGACACTTGTCCATGGGCCATGCTACCACTCTAACATGCCCTAAACACATGTCCAAGGCCATTGCCACATGCAAGCATCAAGCACCAAGTGTCCACTAGTGGTGACACAAACGAGGTCAAAGAGGGTCAAAGAGGTCCATGGGCGACACACCCCCACCATGGCTGACACAACCCTGGGGTGACACACCACCAGGGCGACACACATCCTGGGCGATACACCTAGGCCGACACAGGGCACTCTTGCCCGACACAAGGTCCAAAGAAACAAAGGCAAGGCACCACAAAGCCCAATAAGCTCAACCAAGCCCAAAGGAACTCAAGCAACGAGCCCAAACCTTCCTCTCAACACTAGAGGAAGCAAGGAGGGGGAGGAACACCTCACAAGGTGGCAAACTTACCCACAAACCCTAGACTTGGGTTAATTGCAAGTAGCACCTTCAGCTCTTCAACAAAGCACCAACAAACCCTAATCACCATCAAAGGTGATTAGCAAGCAACTAAGCATTAGGGTTAAGCAAAGAAAACATGATAAGCCCTAAACGGAGGTCAGGGTCCTTACACAACCGGGTTGGGATCTAGGGATCAATTTATCGCCATTGGGCCCCTATTTTGAGTTGTTTTAGAGAAATTGAGAGAAAACAAAAACATGTGTTATTTTTCTTATTCTAATAAACCCAGCCCTTGTGAAATTTCATGATACCTTTGCTTTGTGTTTGAAATTGAAGTTGGTTTGAGAATTGAATGAAGGAGATTGGTATTATTTTATATCGATTAGTTCTTTAAGTCTTATTGATTAATGTCTATGTGATACTATTGAAAAATCCATGAGTTCGTTTAAATTTTAAAAAACACTAAGTAGATGAAATCACTTAGATATTATATAACAACAAGAGAAAAATAAAAAATCTGGGGATTTGATGAGTGCTAAATCAATGTATTTGCACTACTTAAATTTCCCAATTTTGATATTGGAGTGTGTCATTTGTAACTTGTTTAAGTCAAACATTAGGTTTTCTGTTCTTTAGGACTTATTTTAATCTTTGATGCATTTTCTAGGTCAAATAGTTACATAGGAAAAGAATGGATCTTGGTTTAGGAATTTTTTAGTATGTATTCCCAAAAAGCCAATCATATGATGAGTGTAATGGCATATCTTGTAAACGATTTGATTAATAATAAAAGGTAATTTAGTTTATTTTGTTTTATTCATTTATGAGATAATGATGTAACATAAGAAATTTTGAAAGAATGAGGATACTCAATGACATATGTCTTTATGTTTAGGACATGGACAATGAGATCATATGTATGATAAGAGTACATACATTCTTGTTATGTTCCTAGTCAGATGTTATTGTGGAAACAAAATAGACAATAGTAACACATAAGACTAGAGTGTGTATTGCTTGATGATAGAATCTCATCAGTCATGATATATGATATCGAACCAAACACATAGGTACTTGATAGAGAATAGTGCACCGAATAGACCCACCTTGAGAGTGATGCATGGAAACCATGATTGGTAGTTAGAATCATCTCTCATAATGGTGGTGATTGCGGTTCTTGGACCTGAAATCACTAAAATCATCACATGTCATTCGATGTACTTTGACATCATCCACCGTGAACTTGAATAAGGGTTTCCATAAAGGTGGTACTCCAGTGCATTATAACACGTGGGGATGACTGTGAGTGATGTCGATGGGATTTGTCCCTCCTACAGGAGTATGAAATCCCGACCACTTGATAAGTGAGATTGAGAAATTCATGGCCATGCTCATGTGAGTCAATATGTGATATTGAGCTTACATATATCTAAGACAAACTGCTCTAGTTCAAGGAACATGGATTGAACATTGAATAGGATGATGATTTCATGCCTCGAGTTCGATCTGGATATCAGAGACAAATGAACTATACAATCACAGTAACATCAATCACAGAATGTAGGTTGTAGTTATTCTCCAACTTTCCAATTATTTGGGTAGCAATGATGTCTTTCTAGATACCACTCATTGCTTGCGATGTCATAAATCATTTATTCACTACCAATGTAACTTGGAACCTATTGGGTCACACAAATAGGATACACTTGGAATAGGAGTTTATTCATGAATGTAATTTAAATTTGATTACTAAAGTTTTAGGTATTCAATTTAAACAACAACGGCTAGAAGTTGAATGACTGGATTGTGAACTAATAGGCTTGAGTGTTGAACTGATCAAGACAAGTGTGAGATCAATTTGAACCAACATTGGCAATCAGATCCATGAGACGGTCAGTTTTGCAAGTGGACTGATCGGCTCAGATCTGTGAACCAACTGGTTCACGTTGTGAACTGACCTTTTGGTTGATCAATTCGATTGGATCAAGGATTGATGTTGACATCATTTTGTGCACTAATCAAATATTAGTTTCCAATACAATTGTGATTGGAAAACAAAGTGTTGAATTTATCATTTCATATGTGAACCAATAGGTTCAACTATGAATCAGCTCATGTGTGAACCAATCAGTTTAGCTGTGAACCGACCTGTTCATCATTTTTTGGTTCCAAAAATTCATGAAATTATGTCTCTTCGATTCCCCCTCAGACTAGAAATATTGACCCAGGCCCTCATACAAATAGAGGGGTAGTCGAGGATTTCTAGAGACACAACAATAAGCTCTGACAATTGTTGTCTTCTCATAGTTGTGGTAACGTGAGAACCTGAACAAGGGATAACTCCTTTTTATCCTTCATCTAGAATGAAAGGAGTTCCCAGTGGTCTGTGTGGACTACTATAGAGTAAAGGAGGTCGTTGCCACCCACTAGGAGGATGAAGTCAGCCATCGTTTGTGGTGATCAACCAGGAGGTTGTTGTTGACATTGTCCATGTGCAACTTGAAGAAAGATGCACGCTATAGCAAGGGATAGTTGTTGGACTTGCTTCAGATCTAGTTATAAACCTTGCAACCATCCTTACCATTACATAGTTGTTGATGCAGTCTACTATTGCAAGGAGAATATGGAAGTTAAATTTGTGTTTCTACTGTCGTATTTGATTCCATATTTCCCTAGAGAATCAAGCATCCATAAAATTTTCCTAGGTTTTCAAACACTCTAAAATGATTGTTTAGGGCATGGAATTACTTTCCACCCCTAACTTATTGATCTCTAAAAGAAAGGACAAGATATAGAAATTTAATACTACCAATCAGTTAGTTGGCCCAAAAATTGTAGGATTATTTAGCAATAAATCCTTGTAGAAGCAAGATTGGAATACTAACCCAATCCACTCAAATAACAATCGATCAGTTCATGTGAGAAACTCCTTCAAACATCCAACATCCTAGTCGACCGGTTGATGACCAGTCGATCAGTTGACATGGGAGTATCAACCTAGAATTTTAATATTCCAATCGATCGACTTAGTCATGAATCATTGGAGGATAACAGTTAGTTCAAGGATTTGACAAATCTCAATCAATCATTTGATATTAGATCTAATGGTGAATTATTCACCAATCCACAAGGACCATACCCACCATGCTCCGTCAATTGACTACCCTCCGTTCAGCAATTGATGATTTGGCTAGAAGAAACCCTTGAAATACTAGTCAATCAATTAACATCAATCAATCAACTCATGCAAACAAATAACTGGTTGACACTCCAGACCAAATGATGCACCAACATAATGAAGGTTATGCTTTCAATCAAATGATTTGGACCCCAGTCAATCTATTGAGTTGTCAGATGCACTAGATTGGAGATTAGGATCCTAATTCCAATTCGATCCCTTAGGCTTTGATAATTGAGAAACTATAAATAACCCCCCCCCACAATACCAGAAGGGTATCTGTAATGACCCTGACCTGGGTTATGAGGTAAACCTATTTTTTTTGGATAATAAAGTTTCTTATAACTTAAATATAATCCTCTAAGGTGTTTTGTTATCATGTGACACACTTATGTTTCAATTTTGGTCCCGATTGAATGTTGTTTGAGCAATTTTCCTTTGTTTTGGACCAAACTGCAATTTACCCAAGTTGAGGGGTTATAATGCAAAATGTCACATGTTGAACATGCCTAATGAGTTTTAGCATCATTATAGAGAGAATGATGCAAGGTGGTGGCTTGTGGAAAGCCTAAATTCCAAGTTTGAACTTGTTTGAACAATGCTGGTACATTGTGCACCAATTTTGGTACAAATTGTAATTTACCCAAAATGTGGGGTTGTTATGAAAATTACCACCTCTAGAGTGACCCTAATCCCTCCTAGTATCATTTAGAGGAGATATAATGAATGAGACACCATGTTTGAATCACCTATGAGTGATGGTAATCTTGGTGATGAAATGACCAAGAAAAGGGTTGAATTTGAAAGCTTAACTTGAGTTGTATCAAGTTGAAAAGCTTATATATGAGTGCCTATCGGCCATGGAGCCCAAGGAGGTGTCCCATATATTTTTGTGAACTCTTGGAAAAGGCCATATCATGCAAAGCACCTCAAGGAGGTGAGGTGTAACGGCCAACAAGTTTCCTTAGAAAAAGTGTATTGGCTTGACTTAAAATAGTGATTAAACCTAGATAACTTTTTTTTGGTGAACCCAGTGTGTTGCTCTATTATATTGCAAAAAGGATATTTACATAGTCAAAAGGAAGGTACCAAGGATGGACCAACCAAAAAAAAAAGAACAGAACCAAAACTATACAGTAAACCACTAAGATATCTATTAGTTGCAGAACCTCGCATCCGTCCAAGCTTTCTTCCAAGTGTCTTCAGCTGTCTTCACCAGACCACCAAAGTGACAAAGGTTCCTGTGAATCTAGATATTATAAATCACAAAGATATCTGTAATCTTCCTTTCTCCTTTGAGGCTCAGAAGATCACGAAAACACCTAGGCTTATAGCCCAACTGAATAGCAAACTTCTCCCAAACAAGACAGCTATACCAACAGCTAAAAAACAGGTGCTCAACAGTTTCTTCTTGTTCCTTGCATAATACACATCTGGAGGCAAGAGAGAAACTGACTCTTTTCAGATAATCGAGGGTGGCCACTTTATTCAAGAAACATTTCCAGAGAAGAACAGCCATCTTTCTCGGCTATTTCCAAATGGATAAGTAATGGACGAATTTGCATCTCAAGATGATCCTCAATCATTTTGCAAGAAAAAATAAATGTTGATGCATGCATGTACACATGTCACCCATGCATGACACATGGCACCTACTAGCTTAAAATGTTGACACCTCATTTTTGCCTTCATGAACAACAAGTATATATACCCCTAGTTTCATCCCTTGGTGCAATTTTGCGACCCTTACCACCCTCCTACCCTAAGGTATTGTGCATAGAGCTCCCATATTGTGAAGGGATTCTGTGGTATCGTGCATAGGCCTTGGGATATCTCCCATGGCAAGAGCATATCGCCCAAGTAGGTGATATTGGCCATATAAAGGTGATATCGGCCATAGAGTGAAGTTTTGACTCCGAGTGAGTGTCATATCGTGCAAGTGAGTGCCATATCATGCAAGAGGGGTGGAATATCAATCAAGGACACTAGTGTATCGTGAAAAGGTGTTAAGGAGCAAGAAGGAGCTCATACTTAACCCTAAGGTGAGGATAAGATCATCTTCAACCTTGGATTGAAGCATGAATTTAGGGTTTTGATCTTCCTTTCTTTTCTTCTTCACCAATTGCATATCCATGGTGATTCTTTGCATATAGAGGAGTTGTGAAGTCCATCTTCAACCTTTGGAACTTGGAGCTTTGGAGCTTGGAGCTTTGAAGTCGTTCTTAAGGCGGGTTTTATAACTTGAACTCAACCATGTTATTATTCTTCACCTGAATTGCTATACTTAGTGAAATACTTTTAATTCCGAAATTTCCTGAAATAGTTTATGAGATTATGAGTTCTAGTAGTTTCTTAGACCTATTTACATGAACTATAATAGTTAGAACAAAGGTCTAGAGCTTGAAGATGATGATATCACATCATAAAAGTGATATCGGGTGCATGCACACAAGCATGCACCCCTAACCTGATATGATGATGCAACTACTTCACTAAAATGATATGGATATGATTGTATACCTTGTTGCAAGATATGGGGGTGTAGTATACACCTCTTTCATGATAGGGAGTCAAGTATAGACTCCATACATGATACAAGGTTGAATGAATACTTAAAAGTTGACATGAAACCCTAATTTGGGTAACCCGATATAAGTGAAGTATAACAAGTGCTATTGCACGACATGGTTGCATGACATAGTTGCATGACATAGTTGCACGACATGGTTGCACAACATGGTTGCACGATATGGTTGCATGATATGGTTGCACGATATACAACCCTAGATGATATGGTAACCCTAACCCGTCATGGATAAACCTAGATGGTGACTAGCCCGATAGGGTGATTAAATGTACTTCTAGCCCGACATGGTGATGGTTTGATACCTCATAAGTATCATGGGTGACACATACATACACTTTGTGCCCGATACGAGGTCAAGAAGATACATCATGCCCAATATGGAGACAAGTACAAATCCTAACCCGATATGGTGAGTGTTCATACACCTCCAACCCAAGACACCTTGTAAAGGTGAGAGTAAGACACTCTTAGGAGTAATGAATGTAACACCAAATAATGGTATGACTGATACCTTGATAGGTGAAACACCTAAAGTGGTTGATAATGGTTAATCCTATATCAACAATGTCTCAACTGAGATGAGTCCATATCAATTGATGGTGGTTGGACAATTCAAATGTATGACTCATGATCAATACACTACGGAATAAATGTGATGGGCTAGTGCATAAAGTATTAGGATGGGAAATACCCTAATACAAGATAAGTTGATGAACTTAAGTAAGTTAAAAGTGATGACAGAATTGATACACCAAGCCATGGTAAATATCACATCCAACACTTTAAGGTTGTTACACCTTGATGCACCTTAAATCCAATATACTTGGATGAGTAACACATGATGTGTGTCATGTCAATTGTCACATTGAGATGTAATTCACTTTGATAAGTGTAGGCTATCATACCTTGAGAAAGGTTTAAGCCAAGTTAATAAAGTATGATGTAATCATACACTGATAAGGATGAGAAAGGAACTCATACCTTGTGTTGATGATTCATTTAATGATAAATGATGAGAATAAATATTTATGATTGAATATTTATGATATTAATGTATGCTCCTAGATGTGTGGAGCAATGAATTAGGGTTTGGATTGATAATATGAACTTGAAACCCTATTCGGCTATAAAGGGAAACCCTAACCCTAATAGTTATTGCCTAGTGAAAGGTGACAAGATGATTAATGGGCCTGGTGAGCCATGTGAATAATTGTTGCCTAATGAGAGGTGACAAGATGTTTATAAAAGTCTCATGTAAGGAATGGTAATGTGTAAAATAAACTAAGGGAAATGGAAACCAATAACTTCATAATAATAATAAATGGTTATAATAATAATGAAATCTTGATCATACATGCTTTATTCTTATAGCCAAATAAGGGCTATATTGTTTTGAATATGCTTAAAGGAGACAAGAGGAACACTTGTAGTACTTAAAGAATGTGAATAGATATGATGGCTTGCCCCAGGGTATAATGCCTAGTAAAAGTATGTGATAACCAATGATGAATTTAAGGGATTGATATCCCATAACGAATGTGTAATCAGGATTGTTTAAATTCCAATACTCGGCAGAGGCGTAAAGCCTGTAATCAGGAGTGGTTAGAGTCCACTGCCTGGCTATGTAATCACAGGATTGGTTATGGACCAATACCTGGAAGAGGCATAAAGCCTATAATTACAGGATTGGTAATAACCCCAATACCTGGCAGAGGCATGAAACCTATAATCACAGGATTGGTTACAGACCAATACCTGGCAGAGGCATGAAGCCTATAATCACAGGATTGGTAATAACCCCAATACCTGGAAGAGGCATGAAGCCTATAATCACAGGATTGGTTACAAACCAATACCTGGCAGAGTCATGAAGCCTATAATCACAGGATTGGTAATAACCCCAATACCTGGCAGAGGCATGAAGCCTATAATCACAGGATTGGTTACAGACCAATACCTAGCAGAGGCATAAAGCCTATAATCACAGGATTGGTAATAACCCAATACCTGGCAGAGGCCTGAAGCCTATAATCACAGGATTGGTTACGGACCAATACCTGGCAGAGGCATAAAGCCTATAATCACAGGATTGGTAATAACCCAATACCTGGCAGAGGCATGAAGCCTATAATCACAGGATTCGTAATAACCCCAATACCTGGCAGAGGCATGAAGCCTATAATCACAGGATTGGTAATAACCCCAATACCTGGAAGAGGCATAAAGCCTATAATCACAGGATTGGTTACGGACCAATACCTGGCAGAGGCATGAAGCCTATAATCATAGGATTGGTAATAACCCCAATGCCTGGCAGAGGCATAAAGCCTATAATCACAGGATTGGTTACGGACCAATACCTAGAAGAGGCATGAAGCCTATAATCACATGATTGGTAATAACCCCAATACCTGGAAGAAGCATGAAGCCTATAATCACAAGATTGGTTACATACCAATACCTGACAGAGGCATGAAGCCTATAATCACAGGATTGGTTACGGACCAATACCTGGCAGAGGCATGAAGCATATAATCACATGGTTGGTAATATCCAACACCTGGCTGTTATCAAAGGATTGGCATAGTCCAATGCCTGGAATGGTTGCATATGATTGGCATAGTCCAATGCTTGGACAGGATATGATGATGTATACTCACATGACTGGTATAATTCAATATGGTGTTAGCAGATTGGCTGAGGCCAACAGATAGAAATGAGAATGATTCATGGATGACATACCATGATAATGAGCATCACAGGATAAGCTTGAGATAGTATGATGGGTAAATGATATATGTGTTCTTCATATTCCTTATAAAATGAATAGATGAATTACTACTCTATCATAGATAGTTGCAATGCTTTAAAATATGAGAATGTTCTAAATTTCTTATCCTCTGCTCAGTTTAATATTATTTAATTGTGATAATAACATTGTTGGCGGAGAGTTATATCTCTCGCTGGGGCAATTTTCAATTGTCTCACCCCCGTGGGATCCAAATTTTTAGGTGGACGTGCGCGAGGAGGTGAAGACCTTTCTGTAGAAAAAGAACAACAGCAACAGGGACAGCAATGACATCTCAGGTTGAGTGTACTGTCTGTCATGTCTTGTAGATAGAAGTCATATGTGTCATCTCTGTACTCTTAGGTCCTTAGAGTTGGTTCGTTATGGTTTCATGAACGATCTGAGGTTTTTTGGCTTGTAAGTCTCGAGGTTTTATGTTGCTTCAGTATATGTTTTGACAAAGCAACTGTTATATGTTATCCTCGAGAAGAGATGGTACAGTGTATGTACAATGTGAACAATGATGTATATAATGTTTTGGTTCTGCCTTAAAGAGTTTTCCTAGAAATGGATCTCTTTGCAAAATGGTTTTAATTTTTAGTGATTTTTTTTGTTAATCCCATGTTTATGTTGAAATTCCACTTAATTAGTAACGATTTGTTTGTCGGTTTGGCGACTGTCGATACAGTATCAATTCACATGCAAGCTCAAATGTTCAAGAGCAATAGGTAAAAACAACACCGGTGTGGAGGAGAAGAGGACAACATGGAAGATCCATAGTGGATGATTCTCTAATGGACACAATGCAAGTATTGAGAGATCCATGCATCTACATCATGGTGTTCATCATGTTTATATTAATTTCTTATCATATTAGCATGTATACTCTTTCTTTACCTAGCCATTCACCATTATCATGGATAGAAGTGATTATTCATTTAATTAGGCCTGGTGAGTAGCCTCTTGAACAATATGTAATTCATGTTTGGTTTCTTAATTGCATGCACTCTTTTTCTGATATAATTTTGTAATTATCTTATTTATTTGCTAAGGTTTCATGCATAATCACCATGCTCTATTTTATGTTATTTAGAATAAAGTTTAGTACTTAATATGATTTGGGTTAGGGGATTGCAAGTGTTGATCTCTATAATGAGAGATATTCATGGTGGGACTAATGTTTAGATTATTGGTTAATATTATCCATTGTGGCAACATAATAATTTAATCCATGACATAAATTCTCGAGCATTGAGAGAGGAAGACAAACAATATATGATAGACTCAATTATATCTAAGTTGTGCTAATTAAGTAGCCAAAAGTATTTCATTGCATGTTCAAGTAGGTGAAACCCCTATCCTAATTCTATTCAATCTTGATAACTTGAAATTTTCTTATTTCTTATATTTTTAGTTGTTCTTTTTATTTGTTTTTCAAAAACCAATCAATCAATTGTTCATTCGCTTAGTTAGTTCAAAAAGGTTTACCAAAATTAACTTTCTCTTTATGGGTTGAACCCTAAAGTAGTGTATTGATTTCGTTCTCTTACAATATATTGCAATTGTGTTTCAATGTTAGAAAATATATTTTTTGATCAATTAATATTAAAATCTCAATATCATCAGTTGTGCAATTTAGAATTTTCCATATGGCATTTAGTGGTATGGTACTTCAAACATGTTGAAGTCACTTACTTTTTTAAAGATCGTCTATAATATATACAATAAGAAATTAAGTCCAATTCTGATGAAATGAATAGAAATAAATCATCTTCATGGTAATTTCAAAATGATTATTACACACAATACAAATAGCAAGCACATCAAAAGAAGAAGAAAAAACTAGCAGACAATTTTCCACCCCTAAATAGTCATCATAATTTCTACTCTTAAAGTTTTAGAACAATTGATTTGCATGTTAATTTTATTTTGAGGTATATTTCAATTTTTTCATGCAATTATTATATGCATCTTTACATCGTCAAGCAACTTCTCTACCAAGTAACACTGTAACTAAATTTAATAACATATTGTGACACACATGAAGTGGTACGGTCAAGGATATGTCTTTGCCAATGTATACAATAGAGAACTAAATTGAAGAAGGTAATGAGTCTTAGAATTTATAAGGAAAGAAAATGGTTCAAGAGATTTACAAACATATATTGGTCAGTTGGTAAAACCACTTCTTTATTACTAAGTATATCTTCCCATGGATCTGCAAAATAACATTCACAACAACATGACCCTCTAACACGCTTTCCTACTCTTCATAGTCATGTGGATCGTGCCTCCTATATGGTATTCTTGGTGAGGGTGGTTCTTACCTAGCAGTTTGGATCTTGGATCAAAATCCTCTATCTCATATGCTTGTCACTATAGGTCCACATGATTCCAACATATTCATTTTATGCGTAAATGGTCAGATTATGCCCTGATGGTAGCAAGGTCCATTGTGCTTCTATATTCTCTTCCACATAATAAGATTCCCTCTATAATCTATAGTAGTATTTAGATTCTCTCAATATATTCACACTTATCTAGAGCAAGTAGCATGGTGAAACTGGATCCAAAGCTTTGACTTTGTTGAATCAAGATTGGCCTTCCTCTTGACTCTAGGAATGACGATTGGTGATCCCTTACCAATATAATGTGTAAACAAAACCAATAACTATATTTTTAGGCCATCTCCCTCCCAAGATTTTTACACAATAGAGTTGTGTGTAGAAATGAGTGTGTTGACATTGGGGTGGAAAATACAAAGAGGAAGGGGTAGCATTGGGGGGAATCATGAGGAAGGGTTTGGTGAAAGGAGAAGACTGAGAGGAAGTTGAGGTGGGAGGAGAAGAATGACATGAGGAAGTTCTCGAGAGCAGTTGATGGGAGAAATGGGGCCACCAAAGAGAGAGGATGGGATCAAAGAAAAATAAGAGGGAAACAATGGGTTTGTAGAATGCAATGGAAACACTAGTGTGAACTGGAAATGTTTTGGAGATAGAAAATTTTCAATTCTTCAAAAATGCTTCCATGGTGGATTTTGTGTATGTAGTTTCCTATGTTTGGGATAAGGAAATAGAGAACTTCTTAATGGTAGAAGTTGTATATTAGTTGCAACATGATATAAAGGTTATCGTAATTATGGTGTCGATGATGGTTTTAATGTCATTTTAGTGTACAAATAATGATATATCATTTAAATTTTCATTAGTTTTAACTATATCTCTATAGTTTGTTGTATGACAACCAACATCATCCATAAAATAAATCACATCATCAATAATAATGAATACATATGGAATCGAATATTATAAAGTCATTTAGTATAAATAATATTCTATTTTTACATTAAGAAAGAGGATGTCATCGATATACTTTATAAGATTCATCATTTGTCATAGTTTGAAAACACGAGCAAGGAAATTGTCAGAGACATGCAGGAGGGCATCTATATTATGGAATACCATTATTAGATATTCATAGCATTATCCATTTATGATGATATATATTAAAAGGATTCCATCTCAATTTCTTAGCATAGACGAGAGGAATGATATTATCATTTCACCTCACTAGGCAATCTTTAGTGTATAATGCATATATTTACATGGTAGTAGCTTGATTGGCCCTTAATTATTCATTAGGATACAAGGTGTGTGACTTCTCATCAGTAAACCTATTGTTTTCTTGACGTAGATATTAATATAGGAACATATTACATGGTAATGTGCACAATAACATTGCCTATCAAGCATCAATTAGGTATATATCCTCTCCCCATCCCTTTTCTATACTAAATCAATGAGATGAAATTATCTACTCACTTGGACAAAGATCCTATACTAGGGTACTAGCGATAACATATCTACTAGGCCAACAAATGATTAAGCGACCTCCAACAACTCTAAAGATACCTTATTCTAGCTCAACCCTAGCCATGGAAGCAAGAAAGGAGGTTTAAGAAGAAGAAAGAACTATGTGGACAAGACCTTCTCAAGGTCATCCATGGAACCCAAGAGTTGAGAAAGAGGTCAAAGAATCAATAAAAGAGAAAGAACCTTATAGACATTCATCCACCACATGAAACATTTAATTTGGGAAGGGTCTTAGTGATCTACACCCTTACTGAATTTCATTCCTAAAATTTGTTAAGAGGCAGAAGGACTACATCAACTCCTCTGACTCAATATTGTCTTAGAAAAGAATTTCATCATGAAATAATTCACCACATGATCCAAGTTTCCTAAAAAGAAGCAACAGACAAAACCATCTCCCCAACATTTTCCATCGTGATGGCATTTACAAGTGGGACACTGGGTCTAACCACTTGAGATACAATGATCATATCACCACTAGAAACAAGAGAATCAAATGGTCTACCACTACCTCTACCTTAAGTGATGTGTATGTGCTCTGCACAACATCCTCAGCCACTTATGCCTTGCCGAAAGGCATCATCATAGGCTGCATCAACATCAATATTTGCTTTCTTCATAGCTTATTCTATCCTTGTAGTTATCAAAGCTGTCTCTATCCTTGTGGAAGCTACCACAAAAGTCATGAACTTCTTGTGCAACTCCATTATTTCTATCTTCTCTTGCATATCAACTGTCACCCCATCTTCAAAATGGCTTATTGTATCCTCATTTGTAGATGCTATCAACAACTCAAGAAAGAATATCTAATACTCATTCATCATATATTGTTGCTTCAAGGTATCAATAATTGCTTATAAACTCTTAAGGTAGAAATGAGCCTCAAACTCTCTATGAAAACCAGCCCACGTCAAAGACTAGTTTGGCCGTTTGACCTCTTTTTTTACTACCAGTGAATCACATTTCTCTATAAAAGATGGACAACATGAAGAATCTTGTAATCCCAAGGGGTCTTAAATATATGGAAGACCTTTTCCAACTCCTTCATCCACATTACAGATTCATCTTGGTCTACACTACCTACAATATATGTGTCTCCCAACTGTTGTAGATGGTCATAGGTCTTCTCAACATCCTTCTCTGCTAGAGATTAAGGCAACGTGGTAGTTATCACTATAGAACTTACATCCACTAACTTCTCAAAAGCATCACCATTGGGTTAGGGATGGGTAATGTCTATCATTGGGATGTGTAAGGTTGTCTTTCTCTTGTAGCATCCTAAAATGGGACATATTGTACCCTTCTGAGTTTCTATCCTATCTGCCACGTCTGAAACAAGCAAGAATTGATATCGTATGAGTGTAAGTAGTGACATCTCAGACTAAAAAACAAACAGAAGACAATTCTAACTGATGGAGTCCACCAGACACAACCACTAACATATCAATATCATCATCATAGAACTCAAACTCCACCTCTATCTCCTTATTGTACATACATACTGTAATTCTAATCTTTGGTACCAACTTATATCACCCACCACTTATGTTAGCCTAATAAATTGAAATGGCAAAGGTAAAGAGGAACTAACCACGTCTAAGATAAAAAAAACCATAAAATCCGAATGAGATCATTAATGTGATGTGAAAGCATAATATAAAACTTGAATAAAATAGGTTGACTCAATATATCGATTCACATTCTATTTATTAAGATACAAATGTTGATCTCCATCCATTTCGTAAGCAATTAATATATAATACACATTTTTCTTACATCCCAAGATATTACATTAAGCATCTATCTTTATTACATCGTGATCTCAAGCACTGACAACTATTACAAGATTGAAACACGTGAGAAAAGTGAACAATTCGACTTCTCTCACATCTAGACCTAAATGTGTAGAGACTCTAGCTAGACTACGACAACCGTAACACATTCACCTCCTGGCAGTACACATCCGCTTCGCAGCTTTGATAGCTGAAGAAACATTGAAAATATGTATTCTGAGGTGTTGTCGCCTAAACGAGTGAGTACTTGGTTGTTTAATTATCTGAAAGGACCGACAAAAGTACAACAGAAGTTTCTTTGTTGTTTTAAAATCTTTCTGTTCAAATACACATGAATGAGTTGCGTCTGACAAGTTTACCTCCTCCGTATGAATGAATTTATCATGTTTATCATGTTTATATTTTTACCAACTGACACGACATGGAATGCAATGCTCGTAATTGAGGAACAGAATGGGAAATTGTATGTGCGCACGTTTCACCCTGCATGCAGACGTTGTGGCAACATCTGCGAGGAACTGGTTTTATCTTTTTTACATTTCCCGTCTAGCTCTTTTCTCATTTCTTAAATCTACGCCCTAGCATTATAAGTGTAATTTCTGAGTTCACTAGTCAAGACGCTAGTAGAATTTGAAGAATGACAATTAACCTTACAGACCACCCGTGGCTTTGGCTGTGAGTTTTGTCCCACACTCACACACAAGTCGAGATCAACTTTTCAACCGGTCACTCATCCTAGTACTGTTTGGGCTAAGCACGCTTAATCATAGAGTTATAAGTAATGGGATCCCATAAGAGGAGGTGGTCTCGGTGATATTGGTAGTCTAATCATTTCTTTTAAAATCATTTTATTGTAGGAAAATAGGGTGACAGAAGCAGAAATAAAAAATTTTTGTCAATATTCCCATAACCTGTGGATCGGGTCAACAACTATGAATTGGGAAGGAGGGTTGTGAGACATATACCTGGTATTTGATCAAATCCAGCTACAATCCTAGCAAAGTTGTGCTTCTTCTTCAAGCAGCACATGAACTGTCGGTGGGGCGGCCTCCTGGTATAATAGTATCACGGACGGCGGTTGACGGGATTCTCCTAACGTGGTGGCAACGGCCTCCATGCCTCATTGTAAAATTCATCTTTGGCTATCTCTCCCTTTTATGGATAAGATGTCTCTTACTCTCACCTTACCACAATATTAAGATGAGGAGTTTTTGTCATACAAGAGTGTTGAGAGCCTTGACCACCCACCCCCCTTTATATAGGAGTGGATGGGCTAGGGTTTCCACAAATTCAAGGACACAATGGGACAAATCTCATGAACTTTCGGGTGTTGTGAATCACGAGTCAGTTGAGTGGACTCTCAGTCACTCGAAGTGGCACGCTAGTCGGTCGACTGGATACTTGAGATGGTCGATTGGTTATATTTCCTATTCACAAACATACTGCCATTCAATGTGACAATTAATGCACATCATACGCCAGTATCAATTTTTTGATCCAGTCTTATTGATCATCCAGTCAATCTACTGAACTTTTTAGTCGGTCGACTCGCATTTCCAATTGTCGACTGGACATTCCAGTTAGAAAACTAGCAGACTGTGTTATTTAAGTTGATTGTCAAAACACATTAGTAATCAAGTCAAACCTTAATCATGACTAAACTCCTATTTCAGGTACATCCTATGAGTGTGACCCTATAGGTCTCAAATTATGTGGGCAGTTAATGTCTATAACTGGATTATGACATCACATATAATGAGTGGTATATAGAAACACATCATTGCTACCCAACTAATTAGAAATTTAGAGGATAACTTCAACCTACAATCTGTAATCAGTATTATAGTGATTGTATAGTTTCTTTTTCTCTGATATCTAGATTGAGCTCGAGACATGGAATCATCATCCTCTTAATATTTGATTCATGTTCCTTGAACTAGAGGAGATTGTATGAGATGCATGTAAGCTCACATATCACGTATTGAGTCACACGAGTATTGTCATATGTTTTTCAGTCTTGCTTATCAAGTGGTCAAGATATCAACTCATGTAAGAGGGACAATTCCCATCTATGTCACTCGTAGTCAATCCTCATGTGTCACAATATACCCGAGCACCACCTTTACGGCAACACTTATTTAAAGTCACATTGAATGGTATCAAAGTTCATCGAATGACATGTGATGAGTATAGTGACTTCAAGTCTAAGAACCAACATCCCCAGTATCACTTTGAGAGCTGATTGTAACTACTGTTCGATGGTCTCTATGTATCACTCTCCAGGTTGGTCTGTCGGGTATATTGTTCTATAACAAGTACTTATGGGTTTGACTTGATATCATATATCATGACTAATGAGACTTTGTCATCAATCAACACACATTCTAGTCTTTTATATTACTATCGTCTATTTTTTCTTCTACGGTAATATCTTACTAGGGGCATAATAAGAATGTATGTACTCTTATCATATGTATGCCCTCCTTGTCTAGGTCCTCAACCTGAAGATATATGTCATCGAGTAACATCTTTCTTTAGACATTGACTATATATGTGTCATCATCACATGATTGAGACATGCATAATAGACGGAATTACATTTATTATTAATCAAATAAAGTATATGATGCCCCATTACAATCACCATATGATTGTCTCTCTGAGCATAAATACCAATAGACTTTCACTTGCACTTAGAGCCAATCACCTATGAATCTTATTCCAAGTGATCTTAACATGTCCATCATATTTATGTTGCGCAAGTGCTTTGTAGTAGGTTAGCAACATTATCTTCTAGTTTGTACTTTGCAAGTCTTCACATCTCCTTGTTGTACGATCTTTTGTATGAGACAAAAATTTTGTAGTATGATATATAGGTTTCCTAGAGTATCCAGTAGCTCCATTATTGTCACAATATTTCTACTATGTCATCAATGGCTGGAACCTCCCACAAGTTCATCTAAATGAACTTCTTGATCCATACAATATCCTTTGTTGTGTTCAAAATAGCAAGGTACTCGGCTTCTATTGTAGAACCAGCAACTATCTCATTCTCGAAAATTTTCTAGCTTATAGTTTTGGAATAAGGTCAAACATAAATTTGGATTGTGATCGTTAATCTTATTTTGTTGATTTGGAAGCTTGTATCTGTGTAATCCTTCACACCCAACTCTTCCTTATCACCATACACAATAAAATGATCATTAGTGCTTCTCAAGTACTAAAGGATGTTCTTGATGCAGTCCAATGACCTTCATTCGAATTTGAGAGATATCCTCTCATCATATCCAATACATACGAGACAACAGGATGAATACATAACATTACATACATGACATATCCAATTGTGAATTCATATGGAAGCTTGCTCATATGTTCCCTTTCTTCACAAGAACTAGGATATTGGGCTCTTGAGAGACTAATTGCATAAAATATGGACAAACTTTCTCTCTTTGAGTCATGCATGTGGAACCCCTTCAACATCTTGCCAATATATGTGCTCTTACTTAGGTCAGGTAGCCTTCTAGATCTATCTTTATAGATCTTAATTCCTAAGATATAGGATGCTTTGCCTAAATCCTTCATAGAGAAGGTATGTTCCCAGTCAGGTTTTTAACTTTTGTAGGATAAGTATGTCATTCTCCAGCTATATGTGGAATATATATATTCTCCCACTAACCTATTATAAACATGGGTTTCATCTTCATTTTGACTAAAGTCAAACTCTTTGACTATCTTGTCAAATCAAAAAATCTAGCTCTGAGATGTTAGCTTTGATCCATAGATTGAACTTTATAGCTTATAGAATTTATTTTCATCAATTGGATTTATAAAACTTTCAGGTCGTGTCATGCACACATCCTCTACAATATTTCCATTAAGGAATGTGGTTCTAACATCCATTTGCCAAATCTTATACTCATAGTCAGCTACAATGGCAAGCATGATCCTGATGGATTTAACCATAAAAACTAGTGAAAAGATTTCGTCATGTTCAACACCTTGATCTTGTTTGAAACCATTTGCAACCAATATGTCCTTATAGTAATATAAATTACCATCCATGTCGGTCTCCTTCATGAAGACCCACTTGCACTCTATGGGTTTTACCCCTTCAGGTGGATCCACCAAGGTCATACCTTGTTGGTGTACATGAAGTCCATCTTAGATCCAGTAGTCTCAAGCCATTTCCCAGACTTTGCCCCTCAATAGCTTCTAGGTAGGTTGTTGGATCATCGCCTATGACCAACTCATCACCTTCTTGAGTCATAAGATATTCTAATCTTTTAGGCTCAAGGCGTGTCCTACTAGAACTATGAGGTTCATGTGTTACATGATGAGCTTGAGATTCCACAATAGTTTGTAATTCTTCTTGTTCCTAATGTACCTCTATAGGTTCAATGTTTTGTTTTTGGTATCAAACTTTTCAAGTTCTACTTTTCTCCCACTGATTATTTAGAAATAAATTCCCTTTTAGGAATACAGTTGTCCTATCAACAAACACTTTGTTGTTGGGTGAATAATAAAGGTTGTATGCGCTGGTTCCCCTAGGATATCCAAAATAACATTTATGTGATTTGGGGACAAATATTTTCAAGAAATTATATTGTCATATAACCTTTTTATTCTAAATATTCATAAAAGATATGTCGAGACACATCCCATGCCATATCTCATATGGCGTCTTTTGAACCAATTTGGATGGTATGCAGGATAGTGTTAAACATTGTGGTTTATAAAGCATATTCCTTCAAGGAAGTTAAAATATTAGATATACTTATTTGACCGTAACAAGGTATGATTCATTCATTATGATACTCATTATGTTTTAGGTGGAGACCATTGTGATACAATATCACAGTCTCATAGAAGGTCCTCAACCTCTTGGTTCAAGTATTCTTCACGTCGATCAAATCAAAATGTTTTGATACTAGGAACCACCTTTAGGATTTGTTCTATAAGGTCTACATACATCAGTATGTACAAGTCCTAATGGATCTGTCACTCTCTCTTTGATTCTAGTGAAAGGAGCTTTTGTCATCTTGCCCAACAAACAAGTCTTGCATGACTCTATTAGATTGAAACCAAAAGAGACTAGATGACCATCCTCATGGATTCTAGAAATTATTCTTTATTTATGTTCCATAGGTGACAATTCTATAGGTATATATCGCTTGATTTGTCGAGTCATTCAGTAGATATGTTATTCATATTTGTCTCTAGAACTATCGAGTATAGACTATGAGACATTGGGGCATTTCCATAAAAGATCTTCTCTTTAAAATAAAAATTAATCATTCATAATACTCTTGTCCAAACAAGATACATATATGATGTTTCTATTAATGGCAGGTACATATTAGCAATTCACTAATTCTATTACATGCCCACTAGACTGAGAAAAAGATAGGTTCCGACTGGAGTGGCAGCAACTCTTGCTCCGCATAGTTCTGCCTTATCTAGCTTACTTCTTCTCAGATCCTGAAGTGGGGATCTCTATCTCCTACTTCTTCTTCCTGAGTTCTTCTACATAAAGAGGACAGTTCCTTTTCTAATGTTCAGTCTGGTGATAGTGGTGGCACTTCCCTTCCTTATTCACTCCTCCCTTTGCTTTAAGTGCAGAAGAGTTGGATTTCTAGTTGGCTTTAGAACTCTTCTTGTCCTTGCCTTTTCCCTTGAACTTTCTTTTTCCTCTTCTAATCATAATCACATATTTCAGATTGTCTTTCTTCATTTTTTCTTCAATAGTTCTCAACATGCCAAGCAATTCTGATAATGGTTTATCAAAATTGTTCAGTTGTAGTTCATGACGAATTGGCTATATGATTCCAACAATTACTGTGTAATCATATATGTTGCCAACTCTTGGCCTAAGGAAAATTCATGTCTCATGAGGTTCTCCATTTCCAATCAACTTGAGCACATGGGGCCCTACTAGATCTCTCTCTGTTATATTTCACTTGAATAGCGTCTTAGAGATATCATATCTTTCTTGTTTTGCTTGATCTTGAAACATGTTCTTGAGATGTGTTACCATCTCTATGATTTCTATGTTTTCATGTTGTCTCTGCAACTCATAGTTAATGGATCATAGCATCAGTTACTTGATATCCATGGCATCCTCATAGTGCTTCTTGTAACCATGCATGTCATCTTTAGGCGCGGAGGGAGTGGGTTCATATGGCTCTAGTATCCCCAATACATAGAGTTTGCGTTCTTGAGTGAGAACAATTCTCAACATCCTAAACTAGTCACAATATTTATTCATATTCAGTGTTTTCTTCTCAAGGACCAATTGCAACAAAAATGTGTTTGTGTTTGCCATTTTATTTTACAAAAAAAAAATATTTTGTCAAAAAAACTTTTGGTTTACTTTGATTTGATAAATTTGACAATATTAATAAGGCCTTAATTAATTATCACTTCCACTATTTTGTTCACATTGATAGTTGTCACTATCGACTTAGAAGATTGCAGCCTACAGCCTTATAGTGAGACAAGATCCAAAATAATTAATTTATTTCCCAATCAATAATGGTGCTCATAACCAATTATTAAGGTAAGCAACATTTGTCAACTACATTGCATGCAATTATTGGATAGGTGGTATGCATAAATCCTTGCCATAGTCCATCTATATGCTTTTAGGCACTTAATCTCATTAAGGTCACCTAGTTAAGCTTGACCCAAAAGCCAACATGATAAAATATACACCCTTCTTTGGCAGACCCACATACTACCTTCACACTTCCACAAGATAGATGGCGCGCCACGCTTTGGCATAACCTGTGTTTGGTCGGACAAGATTTTCATGTGTGTCGCTTATGGAAATCATCTTAGACTTAATATTTATTGAGGTATTTCATATATAAATATATATACATATCCAATCACTATATACTTATAATATATATCATATACATACTATATCTATAAAAGAAAATATGTAATCACAAACATAAGAGTGATGGTTATGGCCAAACTAATGCAATTCATTGAAGCCACAAAGAATTGCTAACCACCTAAGGTCATACATCATACACATACAACCTGTACATGAAGAATTTGTGATGGAAACAAGTTAGTTGGTCAATTGGACTCTTCCAGTCGATCGATCCCCCCACCTATCGGTCGATTGCCCTCCATCGATTGGTCGACTATCTCCTGACTCAATCAGCTTTCTAGACTTCTCCAGTCAGTCGATTGGGCCTCCAGTCGATTGATTGGCTCCTATGGTCTGATGCATCTTTGGTCCTTCGGTTTATCGACTCAACTTCCCAATTTGTTGACTCACCTGGTGCATGATGTCTTCTATTTTGCCAAAATAGAAATTAAAGCTAATGGGATTTATTTATTACATTATAAAGGTTGAAACCTCAAGTTAAATTCGAGGGGAGTATAGGAAGGAGAGAATTAATTTATATTCAGAGATAAAAAGAGAGGCTCGATATGCAAACCAAATTAAAAGATGGGAATCAAACCATTCAACCAAGCACACACATCTAAAGGGGTATTGTCCATAACCACACATACATCCACCATCATGATGACGTGTATAAATTACATATATATCATATCTATGATATATATATCATTTAAGGGACATTCCCTAGTGTATGTGGTATTTAATCAGATATTCACATTAATCAATTTAAATATTTACACTGCATGCAATAAAATAAATGATAAAATAAAAGACCGATTACATCAACTAGATATCAAAACATAGTAAATTGGTGTTGCTCGGATACCACTTTAGGGAAATAGGGCGACGAAGATGGTAGTAAAAATAAAAAAATCATGTCCATATTCCCCATAATCAGCAGACCTTGTCAACAACTGTAAATTAGGAAGGAGGTTGTAAGGCATATATATGGTCTTAGAGCAAGTTCAGCAGCAATCCTCATAGAGTCATACTTCTTCTTCAAGCAGCACAAGAACTATCGTTGTTGGCAGCCTCTTGGTTTAGCACCACGAATGGCGGTTGATGGTGTTCTCCTAGAATGGTGGCAATGGCCTTTACGCCTCTACATAATCCATGCGGACCATTAGAAACTCATGTCATTCTTCTAGAACTAACGGGTAGGTGTTGTCCCTTATAATGTGCTAGCATCAACTTTTCTTCCTTTTGTCTATCTCTCCCTTTTATGGGTAAGATGTGTTGGTATGTATGTCCAGAGAGCCAATCATGCGATTATTGTAATGGCATAACATGTAAATAATTTGATTAATAATAAAGGCAAGCTTATAATATGTTATGTTCCATTCAGTAATGAGATAATTATGGAACACTATAAATGTCTAAAGAATCATATTACTCAATGATGTATGTGTTCAAGTTACTACCCTTGTGGATGAGATCATACGGATGTTAAGAGTACATATACATATTCTCATTATGTCCCTGGTCGGTTGTTATTGTGGAAGGTTGATAGACAACAATGACAAATAAGATTAGAGTGTGAGTAGGATAATGACTAAATCTCATTAGTCATGATATGACAATATCAAACCAAGCACACAAATACATGTTAGAGAATAGTGTATCGGACAGACCCACCGTGAGACTGATACATGGAAGCCATGATCATGGAATTCATAGTCATGTCTCACAGTGATGGTGGTGGTTGTGGTTCTTAGACCTAAAATTATTGCACTCGTCACATGTCGTTGGGACGCTTTTACATCATCAACCGTAGTCCTAAAACATAGATTGTTATAAAGGTGATGATTGGGTGACTTTGACACATGGGGATAGACTGTGAATGATAGAGATGGGATTTGTCCCTCTGACAGGAATATGATATCCAAAGGCCTCTTGATTATTGAGACTGAGAAAAGTATGGCCATATGTATGTGAGTCTATATGTTATATTGAGCTTACATATATCTCATGCAGTTTGCTCTGGTTCAAGGAACAAGATTGAATAATAATGAGGATGACTACTCCATGCCTCTAGTTTAATCTGGATATCAGTGACTAAGGACTTATACAAACACTATAACACCGTACACATATTGTATGTTGAAGTTGATCCTCAACTTTCCATTTACTTGGGTAGAAATGATGTGTGACTAGGCATTGCTCATTGCTTGTGATGTCATTAGTTGTTATGAACATTCACTGCCAATGTAATATGCGGCCTATAAGGTCACACACATAGGAACTCATCTAGAAGAGGAGTATTGATCTTGAATGATAATTGAATTGATTACTAAAATGTTTAGGTATTCAATTCACACAACAAATCAGCTGACTAGACTGCCAAACAATCAGTTTAAGTGTTGAGACTGTTGTTTGGAGTGTCATGCTGATAGTATTGTACATTGGTGAGAATTCTACTGACCTAGGCTACGATACGCCCGTCTCACCTGTGTGACACGACCGTCTGGCATGGTGTGAGATGTTCATCTCATTTACACTAGACGTCCAATTGGGGATGCAATTTGATTGCATCAAGGATTGGTGCTGATGTCATGTTAAGCATTAATTGGAATTGAATTTAGAAACATGTACAAATTTGGGAAACACACCAGACAACCGTCTGGGTTTCCAGATGACTGCTTGGGCTGTCACAGGTTGCTAATTTGTAGAATTGTTGTGAAAATTTGAGATCTTCCTGCCCTTTCCACTCTGCACAAACTAGAAACCCTGACCTTGGCCTCTATTATAAACAGAAGGCTATTGGGGGCTTCCCAGAACACAACACGTACAATTGAGAATCTATTTCTATGACAATTGTTTTTCTCTCTTGTTCTGGTAACCATGAGAGCCCAAACAAGTCCTACCTGACTAGGGAGGGGTGTTAAAGGGAGAGAAATAATTAAGGATGATTGTTGTGGGAGAGCAGGTTGGTGACTAGTACGTCGACGGGAGGGACAATTCCTTCATGTGTGTTCTAGTAGGATGACAGGAGTTCTAGTAGGTCCATGTGGACTACTCTAGAGGTAGGAGTTCTTTGTCTGCTTCTAGGAGGACAACATCGACATGCAGTCTGTGGCGAGATCAGAGGAGCCGTTGTAGTAGTTGTATGAGTCTGCTATTCATGGAGGAGTAGTCAGATGAGTCCCAGTGCAATTAGGAGATGCACGAATACTGTCCAAGACAAAGTATGCATCTACATCGACGAGGACCATCATTGGACTTGCTCTAGGACCAGGTATATCTTCGTGAAACCATCCTTCCCATTGCATAGTTATTGGTGTGATTTGTTGGTTAACGGAAAATATGTCAGTAAAAATTTTGTCTATGTTGCTTATCTAATGTCGTATTTCCCAACAGTGGTATTAGAGTCACGTCAATTAATTATGTTTTGGGATGATCAGATTTTGGTTTGACCTTGTTTATTTATTGCATATGATGTGAATATTTAAAGTGGTTGATGTGCACGTCAATCTAATAACCACATAAAGAACCCAAACATATATATATGATATATATGCAATTTACACGCATCGCTATAAAATTGATTTTGATGGTGGATGTGAAGCATGGTTATGGCCAAAACCCCCGATCTGTGTATGCATGGTTGTGGTTATTTATTCCTATTGTTAATCGGTCTGTGTACCGAGCCTCTCTCACCTTTCCAAATATAAATTAATACTCTTCTTCCTATTTTCCCTCGAATGTAACTCGAGTTTTCTAATAGGAAATATGATAGTTCTAATTTATGCTTCAACGTGAGATGATGATTAGCACAAAGACGAAATGACCGACCTTGTGAAATGACTCGATTGACTAGAGGACTGAGGAGGCCAGACAAAAGGAGGATGAATCGATCAACTGGTGGCCCAGCCAAATGAATGGAGGTGTCTAGATGCTACTTGGACTGAGAACGAGATGACTGCTTCAGAAGAGCCCAACCAAGCAACCAGGAGGCAAGTCAACTGGTTCAAGAGTTGAACCGATCAATGTGAATTGGTTCAAGCACATATTTTCACAAAAAAAAATAGGTTGCATATGATGTGGACCATAGGTGGTATTAATTCCTTACGGCTCCAAAGAATTACATTAGTATGGCCATAATCATCACTTATGTGTTTTATTTATTACATGTTCTCATTTTTGGTTATAGCATGTATATGATAAATTTTATATATGTGGTGATTGGATAAAGTATATGTATTTATACATACAAGCTCCCTCAATTATGATATCAAGTCTTAGATGCTTTCCAAAAGTAGCACACATGAAAAGCTTGATCGACCAAGCGTAGGTGATGCCAAAGCATGGTACGCCATCTATCTCGTGGAAGTGTGATGGTAATGATGTAGGTGTCGCCAAAGTAGGGTACATTGTTATCATGTCGGCTTTTGGGTCAGGCTTGACTGGTGATTCTCAGAGCGTCTAGGCCCAGAAGCATGCAGATGATCATGGAAAGGAGTTGTGCATATCATCTATCAAAGAGTTTCATATGATGCAATTGGCATGATGGCCTACCTAAATAGTCAAGTTATGGGAAATCAGCCAAAGCTGACTCATGATTTGATGAAACATGGATCTTGGCCCACTAGAATATTGTATGCTACAATATTATGAATTGATATTAAGGGATATCAATTTGAATAAAATAGTGGTAGTAATATTTAATTAAATACCTAATTGATATTGTCAAATTTATCAAATCAAACCAAATCAAAAATGTTTTGAAAAGTTGCAATATTTCTTTATAGAATCAAATGTCAAACACAAAACATGTTCTAATTGTGATCAGTCCCTAAGAAGGACAAAATGGGATAAAGTTCCACAATTGGTTAAGGAATTTGAGAAATGTTCTCATCAATGAGTGAAAGCTATATGTCCTTGATAGACCAATGCCAGAGGAACCCACTCCAAATGTGCCTAAGGATAAATGGATGCTTATTAGAAGCATGCCAATGATGCCATAGACATTTAAATACCTAATGTTGTATTGTATGAACTATGAGCTGCATGAAAAACATGGACATTCTTGAGATGGTAACACATCTTAAGAATCATGTAAAGCAAAGAAGGTATAATGTCTCCAGAGAGCTAGTTGAGTGCAAACTGAAAAAGGGAGGTCCAGTGAACCCCATATGCTCAATATAAGTGGACATGTGGAATGACTAGGATTTCTTTTAGGTTAAGAGTTGACCATGAATATGATTATGCAATCGTTGCATGAATCATATAGTTAGTTCATCAAATGTTTGGCATATTGACGTAAAAGCAACAAAGAAGAAGGACAAATATGTGATGGTGATTAGCGTAAGTGAGTCCTAGGTCAAAGGCAAGGCTAAGAAGTATTCTGAGGATAAGATGAAGCCCAAGTATTTTGCACTTAATATATGGGGAAGGGTAAGTGTAAAAGGAATTTGTCCTTTTCACTTAAAGAATAAAGAAAATAAAGTGCCATCATTATCACTTGTCTGGACATTGGAAAGGAATTATCCTCTTCATAGAGGATCTCAGGAAGAAGATAGAGATAGAGATCTCCACTTGAGAACCTAAGAAGAAGTAAGTTGGAACTGTATGGAGTAAGGGTTGCTGCCACTATAGTTAAAGGATGTCATTCATGGGCACATAATAGAATTAGTGAATTGCTATTATGTACCTGCCATTAATGAAAACATCACATGTCTTGTGTGACAAGAACATTATGTTTCATTTTAAAAGATATGATCTTTTATGGAAATGCCCTATGTCCCACAATATACTTGATAATTGTAGAGATAAATGTGTATGACACATATATTGAATGACTTGATAACTCAAATAATGAATACATATAGCATTGTCATCTAGAGCGCATAAATGAGAAATACATATCCAAAATCCATATGATGGTTATCTAGACTCCTTTGGTTATTGAACCAATAGAGACATACATGTCTTATTTATTGGGCAATATGACAAGAGTATCTTCATTAGATGTAGTGGGAGATTGACTATTCCATTAGGAATAGCACATATTGATGTACATAGACCTTTTTGAATGAATGCTAAAGGTAGTTACAAGTACCTCATTATATTTACTGATATTATCAGTAGATATTTGAAATTTGTATTTAATGAAATATAAGTATGAATCTCTTGAAGTGTTCAATGAGATTATGGATGAAGTACGTAACTCACTTGGTAAAGTATTAAGATACATTGATGTGATCAATGTTGAAATATTTCAACCAAGAGTTTGAGGACCTTCTCGTGAGACTTTGACAGTGAATCACATAGAACTCCACCTCAAACATATTGATGTGTCAAAAAGAAGGTATCACACCCTATTAAGTCATGGTGAGATAATCAATAAAACTATTGATCTTACAATTTCTTTTGGGAACATGCTTTACACTAAAAACAATGTACTGTCTCAAATAGTTCAAAAGACACCATATGAGATATGGAATGGGAGGAGTCCCGATGAGTCTTTTGTGGTGATTAGGATTGAAGGCTTATATAAGAAAATTGTTTCTTAAAAGCTTTGTCCACAAAATCACATAAATGTTATTTTTTAAAGACTACTCTTATCTCAATCTGATAACAAAGTGTTTGTTAGTATGGATGATTACATTCCTAAAAGAAAACCTAGTTCCAAAGGAATCAGCGGGAGTAAAAGTAGAACTCCAAATGTTCGAGATAAATAAGAAAACATTGAAACTAAAGAGGTACAATAGGAACATGGAGAATCACAAGTTGTTGTGGAATCTCAAGTTCCTTATGTAAACACAGAACTCATAGTTCTAGTATAACACGCCTTGAATTTGAAAGATTATGATATCTTATAACTCAACAAGGAGGTGAGTTGATCATAGAGATGAGTCAACAACCTACCTAGAAGCTACTGAAGGATCAAAATCTGAGAAATTGCTTGAGGGACATAAGATCAATGATGGACTCCATGTAAACCAACAAGGTATGACCTTGGTGGATCCACCTAAAGGGATAAAACCCATAGGGTGCATTTGGGTCTTTGAAAGGAAACCAACATGGAAGCATAGTTTGGTTGCAAAAGATTTTCAAATTGGTTCAAGATGTTGAACATGATGAAGTATTTTCACCAATTACCATGGTTAAATCCAATTGGATCATGCTTGCTATTACAGCTTAGTATGACTGTGAGATTTGGCATATAGATATTAAAACTACATTCCTTAAGAGGATGTGTACGTGAGACATCTTAATGGTTTTATAAGTCCATTAATTCCAATAAAGTGTATAGGCTACAAAGGTCAATCTTTGGATTGAAGCAAGCATCTCAGTGCTAAAATCTTCTATTTGACAAGACAGTCAAAGGATTTGACTTTAGTTAGGATGAAGATGGAATATGTGATTACAAAAGATTTTGCGGGAGCATATTTTCCACATAATGATGTGGAATAAATCCCTTATCTTATAAATGTTAAAACATGCAAGGAAAGCACCTTCTATATGAAGGGTTTAGGCTAAGCGTCTTATGAGATAGAGATCAAAGTCTATAGAGATAGATCTGGAAAGCTTCTTGACCTAAGTAAGAGCACATACATTGGCAAGATGTTGAAGGGTTCAGCATGCAAGACTCAGTGAAAGAAAACTTGTCCATGTTTCATGGAGTTAGTCTTTCAAGAGCCTAGTGTCCCATTTCTTGTGAAGAATAGGAACTCATTGATAGATTTCATATGCATTCACAATTAGATCTATTTTGAATGCAATGTAATGTACTTATCCAGTTATCTCATATGTATTGAACATTACGAGAGGATGTCATGTTATCCCATGTGTATTGGACATGACAAGAGGATATCTAGTCATCTCATATGTATTGGACATGATGATAAGACATATATATACCTACCTAGCAACCTTGTATGTATTGGACATGACAAGAAGGTATATGTTAGATGCCAGTGAGAGTCACTGGACTACCATAAAGAAAATCCTTAGATGCTTGTGAAGCTCATAAAGGATTGGTTCCTTGGTTATGGTAATAAGGAAGAGTTGGATGTAAGGAATTACACTCATGCAAGCTTCCGAACTAATAAAATAATTACATTCTATGTTTGACATTAAATGAGAACTGTAACTAGAAAGGGTTCTGAGCTAATGACAGATGTTCAAATCTACAAGAGAAGTTGAGTATCTCTATCTTATGAGAACACCAGAGGATACTATATGGATCAAGAAGTTCATATGGGTGAACTTATGTGAGGTCCCAACCATTGATGACACAGTAGAAATATTGATGACAATAATGGAACTACTAGTTAGGTTGGAAATCTCAGATAGCATGCTATGGCACTTCCATCTCATACGAGTAGTCATATAGTGAAGATATGTGAAAATTGCAAGATACCAACTTAAAAGCAAATGTTGCTAAACCCTCTATAAAAGCACTTTCACAGCAGAAGCATGATGGTCATGTTAGGTCACTCATGATGAGATTTGTGGGTGATTGGCTCTAAGTGCAAGTGGGAGTCTGTTGGTATGTATGACAAGAGAGCCAATCATGTGATGATTGTAATGGCATAACATGTAAATTATTTGATTAATAATAAAGTCAAGCTTACAATTTATTATGTTCCATTCAGTTATGAGATAATGATGGAACACTATTAATGTCTATAGAATCATATTACTCAATGAGGTATGTATTCAAGTTACTACCCCTGTGGATGAGATCATACAGATGATAAGAGTATATATAAACATTCTCATTATGTCCCTGATCGGTTGTTATTGTATAAGGTTGATAGACAATAATGACACATAAGATTTGAGTATGAGTTGGTTGATGAATAAATCTCATTAGTCATGATATGGCAATATCAAACCAAGCACACATATACATGTTAGAGTATCAGACAGACCCACCATGAGACTGACACATGGAAGTCAAGATCATGGAAGTCATAGTCAGGTCTCATAGTGATGGTGGTGGTTGTGGTTCTTAGATCTGAAATCATTGCACTCATCACATGTCGTTGGGTAAGCTTTGACATCATCAAATGTAGTCCTAAAACATGGGTTGTTATAAAGGTGATGATTGGGTGACTTTAACACATGGGGATAGACTGTGAATGATAGAGATGGGATTTGTCCCTCTAATAGGAGTATGATATCCAAAGGCCTCTTGATTAGTGAGAATGAGAAAAGTATGTCCATACGCATGTGAGTCAATATGTAATATTGAGCTTGCATATATCTCATGAAATCTTCTCTGGTTCAAGGAACAAGATTGAATAATAATGAGGATGACTGCTCCATGCCTCTAGTTCAATATGGATATCAGTGACAAAGGAACTATACAAATATTATAACACCATACATATATTGTAGGTTGAAGTTGCTCACCAACTTTTCAGTTACTTAGGTGGCAATGATGTGTGATTAGGCACCGCTCATTGCTTGTGATGTCATAAGTAGTTATGGACATTCACTGCCAACATAATTTTTAATGGGACCTATAGGGTCAGACACATAGGAACTCATCTAGAAGAGGAGTTTTGATCTTGAATGATGATTGAACTGATTACTAAGATGTTTAGGAATTCAGTTCATGCAACAAATCAGCTAACTAGACTGTCAAACAATCAGTTCAAGTGTTGAGAGTATCTTTTGGGGTGTCAGGTTGATTGTATTGTACATTGGTTGAAATTCTTCCTAACCTGGGCTAACACAGTGTCAGACACCCGTCTCTTTTACACCAGAAGCCCATTTCGGGGATGAAAATTGATTTCATTAAGGATTGGTGCTCACGTCATATTAAGCATTAATTTGAATTGAATTTGGAAACATGTACAAGTTTGGGAAACACACCAGACGATTGCATGGCATGCTAGACGACTGTTTGGGTTGCCAGATGGTTGTTTGGGATGTCACAGGTTGCAAAATTTTCAAAATTGTTGTAAAAATTCAACATCTTCTGGTCCTTTCCACTCCTGCACAGACTGGGAACACACATTGTTACACCCCAATCTCACAATTACCACTAATCATGAGATTAGGGCATAAATTGAGGATTTAACGTAATACAAAGATCACCCTTAACTTTTTATTCTTTTTCAAACTCTTTTTTTTCTTGCATTGAACCACATAAACTAACTTTACAAGGGAATCTAAGCATTTATTTCTCTAATCTAGTTTCAACAGTAAAAATGCATGTATGAACATTCATTACGTTTCTCATACTTTTAACATAAGATTTGTTGATTCGCATATATTGCTAAAAGAGGAATAATGTTATACATCATCATTTACAACTCTCTCTTATTTCTTTACAAGGATCTAGAGTGATAAGGACTGACTGAACTTAACTATACTCAGACATAACTCTTGTGGCAGATCTACTCTGATGCAATGATATCTTCAATCCCCACAGTTTCCCTAAAAATTTTGAGTAGAGGGGTGAGCCTACTCGCTCAGTGAATGAGTAAAACAATAATGCAGTCTAAAGTACTGAATCAGACATTTATCATTCTTGGATAATTGAAATAAACAAGATAGTAATTTCAAATTAAAAGACTAGATATTCAAAAGCTTACTAATAACATTGAAGCCTACATCATTAGAAATAAACAAGTATGGAAATATAATACTCACTATATTCAATATTACATTTAAAGAACAACTGCTGTAAAACTGTACTCGAATCTTTCTTAACCTTTCTTACTTATAAGAAACTCTTTAAACCTATATGATCATATTTTAGCTTATGTCCTGATCATATGGAGTGTACTCTACATATGAAGACTCATAGAGAACTACGATCTCACCGTACAAGACTTAGTTGACACACCCGAGAATGCTAAGCCTAACTACGTCACTAGTCTGCAATAGGAAAATGGCTCTCTGGCCTCGGCACACCTATTATGCCGTAAAATTTGGACTCCTCTAACCTGAGCACACAGGCAGAGAGTCAAGCCACCTATTGTCTTTATTGTACTCTAGTGCCACCAAGACCTCCGGTTGATGTTGGACACTACATTCTGTATTTTAAGGAGACTTCTACTAGGGCTTCGTCCCCCGTACCACCTGTTAGTACGATCCGACCCTCATATACTGGACATTGTCAGGGTTAGGTCATTTCATCCCTACAGCGCAGACCTCTCATAGGGAATCTATGGTGTTCAGGGCAACTATTATTATTGTAACTTTGATTATACCTCTCTCTTAGACTGATCTCTTTTAACTCTGTATATTAATGACTACTCAGACTATTGAATTAAAATCACTGATGATACTGAACTGAATGCTTAGCATATTGTTTACCCCTTTCTTAGGGTTTCTCCTTACTCATGCACATATAACACTTCTCGTGTATTCAAACATATATCATGTCTACTAATATAAATATTCTCATTCAACATTTCTCACATTTATGCATGGCATCGATAACATACCTATCTAGGGCATGTCATATCTCTCCACTTGCAATAGCATAACAACATATGCATTTCATGACAAGTATTTGAGTTAGAAAATATGAATCTCATAAACAAAGCATGTATGCATATAAGATAATATTCAGATAAAATCCCACAATATCACATGAATCATTTCAATCAGCCATTTACTACTAAATTAGATATGTATACTTGTAAAAGCATACTAGATTGGGTTTTCATCCTTGATTACTTGTTGTTCACAGTATATGTATTGTGAAAATTAGAAACCCTATTTTTCCATATATCAAATCAAAGAGATCAAACATGTAGAATTATATGCACTAGGAACATAAGTAAGATCATATGAGCATAAATCTGAATTTCAGCTATAATGTTGTTCAAGCACCCGAATAACTTGAAAATTTAGATCTTCAGAAGATTCTCCATAAACTTCTTAATTTTTTAGTATTCAATATACATGGATATCTATATCCATGTCATCATATAAACGTTTTTAGATTATAGTTGGAACATGAATTGAAGTATTCTATAAACTGAAATCAAGAACAGTTCTTCTCATTTATTGTCATCTAGAGAGAAATCGAGAATATAAATTAAAACCATCTAATTGAGTACAATTGACTGAAATATTCTTTTACCCACTCACCCTAAGCTGTAAAATAGCTTTAAAATGCAGCTCATCCCTGAAAATCTTGATCTCATATCAAATCCCTAGCAATTCACCTGATTCTTCTTCCTTTCAACTCGGAAACAGTAAAAATGAGGGATTATGAAGAAAGAGTGAGAAAAGGGAAAGTTTTGATACTATTTTGGATCAAATCAGAGGAGGGACGGAATCTTGACATGTGAGAGAAGATTCACCATGAAAGGCTATGCAAAGAAGCTAAACTTACTTAATTTCATCATATCTTGGATAGAGAAACCCTAGGTCAACATCTCCACCACTTTCTCTTCTCAAAACCCTAGCTCTCCTCTCTCTCTCAAGAATTTCATTTCTTTGACAGGAAGGACGAGTTATGAGAGCTCCTTGTGTGTTAGGTTAGTGATATAGATGAATTGAGGTGCTTAAAACATTTGCAAACAAGCCCCTCAATGTATTTTCATTTTACTCAGACTGGTTGGTCGGCTGAGTTTTAAACTCGACCGAGACCACACGTTTCAGAACACAAACCTCATCCAAAAATTATTAAGCTTTAACCCAATGTCTGAAATTGAGTTTATAAGAAACATTAAAAATTTTAGATCATTTAGAGTTACCAATAAATAATTAAAAATCAAAAACTACACTACTATATTGCAGTCAGCAGCATGGTCGTTCGATTTTGTCCTTCACAGAACTCGACCGACACCCCTCTCTATAGGGATAAAAAAATCATCCAAAAATTACACCAATTTAATAGGTGTCTATAATTGAGTTTAACAACTACAGTTAAAATTTGAGATCAATTTTATATACCAATAAAAAGATAAAATTCAATTATCACACTACTATATAAATCTGAAAATATGGTCGGTTGAGTTTGAAACTCGACCGATTAACAGGTCATAACATTCATACAAAATTCTGATATTTTTCAATGTTGTTCACATTTTATATATCCAAATCATATCCAAATTTGATTTAAATAAGAGTTACACATAAAATACTAAAAATCATTTAGTGAGACATTATACTTATCAAATTTTATATTCATATGTCATCAAAACCCTAATTTGGGCCGATTAGGGTTTCCAAATATTAACCCTAATTATGTGAATCAAAGTATGATTAAACATTCTTGTTGTATTTAAAACATAAAAACTTAACTACCATCATTAATCAAGGTTCAAACAATGATCAACTTAATTAAGCATACAATCATCCAAGTAAACCCTAATTAGATGACTAATTTGAAAACAGGTCATTACAAATTCTCCCCCCCTAAAAAGGTTTCACCCCCGAAATATAAATATGCAAGAAAAGTACTTTCAAGGTTTATTTTAACCTTCTGATATCTTACATGTCATTATATTCTTGTATTTCATACTTGAATGCATTTTTCAACATTAAGTCCTTTATTTCTTTTCTAATCACAACATGTTTGAAATAGTTCCCAATGATATCAAATGAATTCTCTATGCCACAATCAATCATAGGATAGAGAGAGAAATAACCATTTCAAAATTTTCATACTCTTGAAGTGTTACCTCAACATTGATAATCTGATCCAACTATCTCAATTCATATTGCTCAATATGTACTATTGTTATGTATTACCTCTAAATCACAAAAGAGAGTTCACCATGTTGTTTTGAATTTTACTATTGTGCTACTCAAATATCAAAACAATCTTGAAATGGAAGACTATATTTAACAACAATTGTATAATACTACTCACGACATCCCCATTGGATCATGGATGCATAAGGTGAAGCATTATCATCACATTCCATACTATTCTCAATTATGAACCCACACATAATTCAAGGCATAACCATCGGATTATAGCATACTAAGGTTTCAACAACAATAACAGAGTACTCCATGATTGTATTAGTCATTCAATGACTATTCATACCCAATTACCGTCACTTAGTTATATTAAATCTAGGTATAACAAGCTATACCTCATTAGGGTTACATATCAATACAATACGGTTATCATCCCTTCTATTCATATGAGTGAATAGGTAAGACCACCTTATTCAGGGTAACCCTTCATTTGTTCCATCATTATTCAACCCATATCACCATACCACAAATGTACAATACAAAGATGGATTACTGGTATGAATGACTCCAACTATCGGACACTTTAATTAACATATTGCTTGCACATGTACACTAAAATCATACATAGAACCAATTTAACAAATTATACTTCTAAAAAAAATTCACATATTACTAAAAGCCATTGTTATCTCTTATCTCTCTCCTCATTCACTACTACTTACTTGTTTCTACTTATCCTTCTCATTTTATCATGTAGATTAAAACATCCCTAAAATTGAAACATACAAGGTATGAATAGATTATTCATCCTTCTTGCTATCACTGCAAGAATTTATTTCATATCACACTTCACTCATATTGTATTTCTCCTTTTGATCAAAACACACTTGTTACATTTCAAATTTGTATCTTACTCTTTACTTCGAATCATTTCCATATTGTTTATCTACCTTTCAGATTAGCTATCTTTAAACCTTGGATTACTATCAGTGCTAGTTTACTTCTCATAGTGCAAATCTCATGATCTAGTTTTATAGAGATGCTAGTATTCAAGGCCAAATCACTAGTGGCATCCCTTGAACTACTACAACTCTAAACATTCTAGGGTTTGGTCCTTATCAGAAGCATGACATTATTGTGATGTGACTTTTCTCCCTTAATTTGAAATTCAAATTTTGGATCTCAAAAGTTTTACTAAAGTCTTCCTTATCGATTGAATTTCCTTTCTCTTACTTGTCCATTCAGATAGATTACATTCTCAATTACCCTACTAGGGTTTCATCATTATATTGTGTGTCATTATTACATTCACTAGATGTCTCTACCATGGTGGTTATGCATCATATATGATTCATTTTCTTATCACTTCATTCCCACATTGCTCTCATTAAGGAAGATATGAAAGAGAAGATGATTTTGAGACTTAGAATTATTATCTTCAAACATTCAATAATACATTTCTCGTATGTAGGTTGAATTAATTATCAACAAGGATACTTGACTAATTAGCACTTTCTTGAATCTCACAACCTCTTTCTTTTATAATCTATATTAATCCATTATGTTTCAAACCCTTCTTTACTTTCCATAATCCCCTTACCATATACTACTATTCCACATGTCATATTTAACTTATAGTTTTCTCTTATGATCATGTTGCTTCTTTTATGTGTATGATCATGTATACCATGTTACATATATTTCTTTTTATCCTTCTACTAATGTGAAGTTGAAATTCTAAATCAATAATCGCTCTACTAGTTTCACCTCATGTTTAATACATTACATATCCTTCATTTTAAATCAAATGGCTCATGCATGGGTCAAACTTTGTTTCTCTTTCAATCAAGTTTTTCCTTTCTGAATATAGTCTACCTTTGTATGACTTATTCATTTATTTAGCTTCACTTTTGTTCTTCTTTTAGAAACTAGTTTGTTGTTCTATAGAGACTTGGAATCCAAAGGTAGTAAGAATGGATGTATTAAACATCATAATAAAGGTATACATTTCATGCTCTCAATTATATCATAATCCTCATTCCTTAATCAAGCTCATTATTTCTAACATTTCTCTTTGTTTCAACTAAGTTTCTTATTCTAGTCTTATGATTTACATGTTCGTCTAATTCTCTTACTTTAACTCTTATGAAGACTCTTCAATTCTATGTAATTATTGTATACTTAACTCTTTTCTTCTATTATCCCTTTGCTTTGGAGTACACAAAAGCATTATACTCGATTATATGATCCATTCCTCATGATTGATTCTTACTATCTTGGTCCTTACATACTTTTCTCATACCTTTTCCATATTTCATATTTAGAGTTCATATAATACTAATCATTAAACTTAATCTGAACCTTATGTCATGTTCCTTTATTCTTAATTAAGGGTTTCTCATATGAGGCCCCAAAGTTGGATCTCAGATATCAATTCCAACTGACTCTCAGTTATCCCAGTCTTTCCCTTATACTTCAAAATCTTAGAGTATATACATTCATACTAGAATTTGGATCTAATCTATCCAGAATTTACTCTTGTTATGTTACTAATAGGAGTCATTAGATCCCAGTAATGCATCCTGCCAGCCGGACCAGGCCGAACCTGCAGTCCTGAAGCCAAGAGCAACTCAGGATTACTCAACTCCTATTCATCTCAAATGTATGGAAGAAAACTTATCCACTTAGGAAATCTCATTCAAAGATTATTTCTAGTCTACTTGATACAAAGAATGTAATCAATAAATGCTACAAATGTATAGTGTACAACAAATCTTAAAGACCCATATATATTTCAAAATACTGAATATTTGAATTGAAACATATAAGAGCTTTTCTATTCATCTCCAATAAAACAACAATATGAAATGAAAATTCTATCTCATTTTATATTTATGCTCTTAATTCATGTTACTTATCTTGTTTCTAACCCTAATGTTTCTAGGGTTCCTCTCTAGACCATCCTTCCATTGTAAACCTGGCCAGGGTATACATGATAGAATAGACAAAGTAGCTTGATACTGGTTGATCCAAGTACTCAGATACCGGGCCAGGATATCCAAATACTCAAATCCCCAGAGATAACATCATAACATCTCCTATCTGCCACACTTATGACTCTAACTTACTAACTTAATGGTCCCTGACAACTCAGCCTAAGCTTTGATACCAAAGTTGTTACACCCTAATCTCACAATTACCACTAATCATGAGATTAGGGCATAAATTGAGGATTTAACATAAAACAAAGATCACCCTTAACTTTCTCTTCTTTTTCAAACTCTTTGTTTTCTCGCATTGAACTACATAAACTAACTTTACAAGGGAATCTAAGCATTTATTTCTCTAATATGATTTTAATAGTAAAAATGCATGTATGAACATTCATTATGTTTCTCATACTTTTAAGCACATAAGATTTGTTGATTCGCATATATTGCTAAAAGAGGAATAATGTTATACATCATCATTTACAACTCTCTCTTATTTCTTTACAAGGATCTAGAGTGACAAGGACCGACTGAACTTAACTATACTTAGACTTAACTCTTGTGGCAGATCTACTCTGATGCAATGATATCTTCAATCCCCACAGTTTCCCTAAAAAATTTGAGTAGAGGGGTGATCCTACTCACTCAGTGAATGAGTAAAACAATAATGCAGTCTAAAGTACTGAATCAGACATTTATCATTCTTGGATAATTGAAATAAACAAGATAGTAATTTCAAATTAAAAGACTAGATATTCAAAAGCTTACTAATAGCATTGAAGCCTACATCATTAGAAATAAACAAGTATGGAAATATAATCCTCACTATATTCAATATTACATTTAAAGAACAACTGCTGTGAAACTGTACTCAGATCTTTCTTAGCCTTTCTTACTTATAAGAAACTCTTTAAACCTATATGATCATATTTTAGCTTATGCCTTTATCATATGTAGTGTACTCTACATATGAAGACTCGTAGCGAACTATGATCTCACCGTACAATACTTAGCTGACACACCCGAGAATGCTAAGCCTGACTACGTCACTGGTCTACAATAGGAAAATGGCTCTCTGGCCTCGGCACACCTATTATGCCATAAAAAATGGACTCCTCCTCTAACCTAAGAACACAGGAAGATAGTCAAGCCACCTATTGGATTTACTGTACTCTAGTGCCACCAGGATCTCTGGGTTGATGTTGTACACTACATTTTGTATTTTAAGGAGACTTCCACTAGGGCTTCGTCCCCAGTACCACCTGTTAGTATGATCTGACCCCCGTATACTGGACACTGCCAGGGTTAGGTCATTTCATCCCAACGGCACAGACCTCTCATAGGGAATCTATGGTGTTCAGGGAAACTATTATTACTGTAACTTTGATTATACCTTTCTCTTAGACTGATCTCTTTTAACTCTGTACATTAATGACTACTCGGACTATTTACTTGAAATCACTGATGATACTGAACTGAATGCTTATCATATTGTTTACCCCTTTCTTAGGGTTTCTCCTTACTCATGCACATATAACACTTCTCATGTATTCAAACATATATCATGTCTACTAACATAAATATTCTCATTCAACATTTCTCACATTTATGCATGGCATCGATAACATACCTATCTAGGGCATGTCATATCTCTCCACTTGCAATAGCATAACAACATATGCATTTCATGACAAGTATTTGAGTTAGAAAATCTAAATATCATAAACAAATCATGTATGCATATAAGATAATATTCAGATAAAATCCCACAATATCACATGAATCATTTCAATCAGTCATTTACTACTAAATTAGATATGTATACTTGTAAAAGCATACTAGATTGGGTTTCCATCCTTGATTACTTGTTGTTCACATGATATGTATTGTGAAAATTAGAAACTCTATTTGTCCCTATATCAAATCAAAGAGATAAAACATGTAGAATTATATGAACTAGGAACATAAGTAAGATCATATGAGCATAAATCTGAATTTCAGCTATAATGTTGTTCAAGCACCCGAATAACTTGAAAATTCAGATCTTCAGAAGATTCTCCATAAACTTCTTAATTATGTAGTATTCAAGATACATGGATATAGAAATGTTTTCACATTATAGTTGGAACATGAATTGAAGTATTCTATAAACTGAATTCAAGAACAGTTCTTTTCATTTATTGTCATCTAGAGAGAAATCGAGAATATAAATTAAAACCATCTAATTGAGTACAATTGACTAAAATATTCTTTTACCCACTCACCCTAAGCTGTAAAACATCTTAAAAACACAGCTCATCCCTGAAAATCTCGATCTCATATCAAATCCCTAGCAATTCACCTGATTCTTCTTCCTTTCAACTCGGAAACCCTAAAAATGAGGGATTATGAAGAAAGACTGAGAAAAGAGGAAGTTTTGATACCATTTTGGATCAAATCAGAGGAGGGATGGAATCTTGACATGTGAGGGAAGATTCACCATGAAAGGCTATGCAAAGAAGCTAAACTTACTTGATTTCATCATATCTTGGATAGAGAAACCCTAGGTCAACATCTCTACCACTTTCTCTTCTCAAAACCCTAGCTCTCCTCTCTCTCAAGAATTTTGTTTCTTTGATAGGAAGGACGGGTTATGAGAGCTCCTTGTGTGTTAGATTAGTGATATAGATGAATTGAGGTGCTTAGAACATTTGCAAACAAGCCCCTCAATGTATTTTTATTTTACTCAGACTGGTTGGTCGGCTGAGTTTTAAACTCGACCGAGACCACACGTTTCAGAATTCAAACCTTATCCAAAATTATGAAACTTTAACCCAATGTCTAAAATTGAGTTTATAAGAAATGGTAAAAAATTTAGATAATTTTTTATTACCAATAAATAATTAAAAATCAAATACTACACTGTTATATTGCAGTCAGCAGCATGGTCGGTCGAGTTTGTCCTTCACAGAACTCGACCGACACCCCTCTCTGTAGGGATCAAAAATCATCCAAAAATTACACCTATTTAATAGGGTGTCTATAATGGAGTTTAAAAACTACAGTTAAAATTTGAGAACAATTGGATATACCAATAAAACGATAAAATTCAATTACCACACTTCTATATAAATATGAAAATATGGTCGGTCGAGTTCAAAACATTCTTCAAAAATTCTGATATTTTTCAATGTTGTTCATATTTTATATATCCAAATAATATCCAAATTTGATTTAAATCAGAGTTACACATAAAATACTAAAAATCATTTAGTGAGACATTATACTTATCAAATTCTGTATTCATATGTCATCAAAACCCTAATTTGGGCCGATCAGGGTTTCCAAATCTTAACCCTAATTATATGAATCAAATTATGATTAAACCTTCTTGTTGCATTTAAAACATAAAAACTTAACTACCATCATTAATCAAGGTTCAAACAATGATCAACTTAATTAAGCATACAATCATCCAAGTAAACCCTAATTAGATGACTAATTTGAAAATGGGTCATTACACACATAATTGAGAATCAGTTGCTCTGATAATTATTGTCCTCTCTGGTTGTGGTAACCATGAGAGCCCAAGAAAATCCTACCCAACTAGGGAGGGATAGCCAAGGGAGAGAAACGACTAAGGATCATTGTTGTGGGAGAGCAGGTTGGCGATTAGTACACCAACGGGAGGGACAACTCCTTCTTATCCATTCTAGTAGGACGACAGGAGTTCTATTTGGTCTGTGTGGACTACTCTAGAGGCAGGAGTCCTTCGGCTCCTGCTAGGAGGGCAACATCGACTCATAATTTGTGGCAAAATCAGAGAAGCCACACCATTAGTTGTTCGAGTCTGTTGTCCATAGAGGAGCAGTTAGAAGAGTCCCAGTGCAACCAGGAGTTGCACAAACACCGTCCAAAACAAAGTGTGCATCTACATCGATGAGGATTGTTGATGGACTTGCTTCAGGACCAGGTATATCTTCATGAAACCATCATTCGCATTGTATAGTTATTGACGTGATCTGCTGGATGATGAGAAATATGTCAGTAAAAATTTTGTTTTTGCTGCCTATCTGATGTCATATTTCCCAACAAGATGTCTCTTTGTCTATCTCTCACTTTTACAGGTAAGATGCCTCTTTGTCTATCTCTCCCTATGATGAGTAAGATTCCTCTAGATCTCATGTTACAACAATTTTGAGTTGAGGACTCTTGTCATACAAGAGTGTTGAGAGTCATGTCCACCCCACCCACCCCCTTTATATAGGAGTGGATGGGCTAGAGTTTCCACAAATACAGGGACACGATGGGATGAATTTTATGAATTCTTGGTTGTTGTGCATCATAAGTCCTTTTATTGGACTCCTAGTCGGTCGACTGGAATGTTGACTAAACACTACAATCAGTTGATTGGTTATATTTCCTATTCGCAAACATAATGGCTTTCAATATGACGCTTAATGCATGTCATGAAGTTGGCATCAATTCCCTGATCCAATCTTACTGATCATCCAGTCGATTGACTGGACTTTTTAGTCAGTCAATTGGACACTCTAATCGGCCGAATCGCATTCCCAGTCGTTTGAATGGACACTCCAGTCATCCAACTGACAGTCGATGTTGTTTAAGTTCATTATCCAAACGCTTTATCAATCAACTCAAACCTTATTCATGAGTAAACTCCTATTCCATGTGCATCATATGAGTGTGATCTTATAGGTCCCAAATTGCGTTGGCAGTGAATGTCCATAACTAGATTATGACATCACAAACAATGAGTGATATCTAGCAACACATCATTTCTACCCAAGTAATTGGAAAGTTGGAAAACAACTTTAACCTACAATTTATGATTAGTGTTATAGTGATCGTATAGTTCCTTTATCTATGATATCCATATTGAGCTCGAGGTATGGAATCGCCATCCTTTTAATATTCAATCCATGTTCCTTGAATTAGAGAAGACTATATGAGATGTATGTGAGCTCACATATTACATATTGAGTCACACAAGTATGAACATACTTTTTTTAATTTTACTTATCAAGTGGCTAGGATATCAACTCTTGTAAGAGGGACAATTCCTATCTACACCTCTCACAATCAATCTCCATGTGTCACAATATACTTGAGCACCACCTTAATGGCAACCCTTATTCAAGGTCACGTTGGATGGTGTCTAAGATCATACAATATGTGATGAGTGTAATGACTTGAGGTCCAAGAACCACTATCGCTTTGACAACTAATTGAGACTATCATGTGATGGTCTCCATGTATCACTCTTAAGGTGGGTCTATTCATTACATTGTTCTATAACAAGTACCTATGTGTTTGACTTGATATCCTATATCATGACTAGTGAGACTCTATCATCAATCAAGACACATCTAGTCTTTTGTATTATTGTTGTCTATTTTACTTTTATAGTAATATCTGACTAGGGACATAATAAGAATGCATGTACTCTTATCATACATATGATCTCATTATCCAGATCCTCAACCTGAAGACATATACCATCGAGTAGTATCATTCTTTAGAGATATATTACATATGTGTTGTTATCTTATGACTGATACGAACATAATAGATAGAATTATATCTATTATTATCAAATCAAGCATATGATGCCCCATTACAATTATCATATTATTGACTCTCTGGACATAAATATCAACATGTATCCTAGGCCTCAAGTCCTGAGATGTTGGAATCTACCCCATTTAGATTCTTGGCATCCTCGTCAAGGCTCAGTTATATGGCCTCGTTATATTCTCACTTCAGTACAGACCTAGAATGGCACATGGACACCCAACTCTCAATCACATAATACCAGCACAAGGGTGGCTACATCACATAGATAGCTCTTTCCAACATGTTTGGACAACAAGACTCAAAATTGACATGCCACAGGTCCATGTGGGGACCGCCTACTTGAGGTATTTTGATTTTGATAGCATTTGTAATGCATGGCCCACTTCCCAAGGCTTTAGCAGAGTTTCATGAATGACGACTAGCCTCATAGACCACCACTAGCCTTAATTGCACGCTTGTCTCACCCACGTGTAAGTCAAAATCAACTTCTCGACTGGTCACTCATCCTACTATTGCTTTGGATTGACATGTTTAACCACAAAGTTCTTAGTGATGGGCTCCCTGAAAAGGAGGTGCCCCATGTTGATATGGTAGTTCAATCATTCTTTTTAACATCATTTTATCTAAGGCATCAAATCCTGGGATGTTACAATAAGTATATTATTCAGACTTGACTATAGTTTACACATTATCAGTATGTTGAACATGAGGTGTTCAGTCTCATGCATATATTAGTGAAGGTTTTGTTTGTTTAGATCAAAAGTTCATCACATGTGATTTAATAGTGTCGTCAATGTACAAGAAAACAATTTGGTTTTTATAAAAATTAGTATCGGTAACAGTTTGTATGCAAAAACATATTATTTCATTACATGTGTAAAGCAATAATTTAGAGGCATGAAGGTACTTAGATTCCATTTCAATCAGGGCACAACTAGGGCGGCAAGCAGGGCCATGGCCCCCAAAAAAAAAATTTAGGTATTCATATATAGGTAAATACATGCATACATATACAACAGTATTAATATATATAAATAATAGTCCTACTTTTAACAAGAATAACTTGATAGCCACCGGCGAGGTGCATGTACCTGAGTGTACCTTAGCTAGGCCCCCGGGATTCAAATCTTGGCATTATAGTTTTGTTCAAATCAGTCAAATTTTTCTATGGCGTCAACTATTTGATAATAATACAAAATTCTTAAACACAGATTGTTTGGTAAAACACTGGTTTAGTAAATGTTGTATAGTATTTCGCTTACTTTGAGGTTGTAGGTTCAACTCCCTTCTAAAATATTTTTTTATACATTTTTCGTCCATCTTGATTGCCCCTCCCCCAACGATCGATACACTTCTGGCTCTGCCCTGGTTTCAATTCACATCTCATTGAAAATGGTGAGGACGGCCTACTTTTTTTGCGTCGTATTTGGGTTGTTTGACAGGGAAATAAAGGCAAGCATGGAAGTGGCATAAAGATATGCATGGAAGTGGCATTAGGAAGCTGCTTTAGTAAATTTTTGGAATAGGAAGATAATGATCACACTACCTTATCATTTTTGGTTCACCACCTCCTCCTCCCAAGAATAGTTGTTTGTTCATTTGTTACTGAACATATGGTGTAATGGTTGTTCGGTAGTGGTGGGTAGTGATGTACCATGAATTAGGCTATGTTTTGTCTTATATCAGAAAATTTGATGGCGTTGTCTTTTTGTTTTGTACAAAGTGATTCAAATACTATATGGCATTTCTGAGACCCTTGAAATCTAATCTTGGACAGAAACTTTCAAACAGTTTTAAACATGTAAACTTCTGTTACTAGAAATCCTGGCGTGTTATTTCAGGGTGGGTGGCAGCGTGAGCATTTTGTAGAAACTATTGCTTTGATCATTAACTAGGCAACTGAATGTAAACTGCTTTGAAATGAATGCCTCTTCTTGCGAAATTTCCTGTCACTTCGCGCAGGACAAAAAGGTTGGGAAATTGACCCGGCCAGCGTAGTCCGGGCGGTCAAGCCAGCGCGCCCCTCATGAAGGGTCGCTGGTTCGATTCTCCGCTCGGGTCAGCTGCATTTACCAACCTCTTGGGTCATCCGGGCTCTGGCACCTGTTTGGAGAGGGGGTGGGCTTCGGCCCATGCAGATCCAAAAAAAAAAAAGGTTGGGAAATGAAAGACACAAGAAAAGGACAGTGTATGATGTTGTATAATTATGTACATGTGATTAGTTTTCCCATAGTTGGTTCTTCCTTTTCCTCTTTTCAAGCTGGCCTCTGAACTTGCGGTTCAACTTTTCAGGGTTTAGTACCCTTGTGAGGAGATAAGATATAGGAAAAAAAGTCAAAATGGTATATTTTGACAAAAATATTTACGAGTATAATACCTCTATAATAAATTCCACAATAGCACACCTTAATGATAAAGCGCTAACTAAACTGACTTTTTATGAGGGGATAGATGAAAAAGGTCAACAGATTTGGAGCTTTTAATAAAAATTAAAAAATTAAAAAATATATGAAAATGTCAAATAGATTGGCGTTTTCACCCTTAAGGCTCCGATTGGTTTGTTGTAACTGGTCCGAAAAACTTATGAATTGGAGTTCCTAAAGTAATTTTTCATGATTGGTTTAAAGTAAGTGTTGAAAGTTGACTTCCATGACTTCTGGTAAGTTATAGAGTTATATACAAAATAGAGTTCCTGAGTTCCCTCTTAAAAAGAGCGGAAAACGAGTTCCGGAACAATTGACAACATTTCCTATATAATTATATTTTTCATTCTTCATAAATGACACATGTAAAATATTTATGACTAGGAACGTTAGTGTGTGGATATAGTTTATTATCAAAATGATAAAATTATATGACAAAACATTGTACACTATAAGCAATACCATATAAAATATTTTACACTATAACTACCACTATCACTGTATCTACAAAATAAAAAATATAAAAACACTACGAAAAATAATCAGACCGTACCATGTGACAAAAAATGATTTATCTAGCATTTTTTTTATTCATGTTTAAATAATGTGATGTGAAAATAATAATAAACTATAATTGTACGCGGAAAATATAGTAAAAATTAATGTTGTACATATTGTTAAATAATGTTAAACCAAAACTTATATTTACATACGTATAAAATGTACATCTCATGACAATAGTTTATCCATACAATGTGAAATAAAAATATTATAATGTAATTTGAACCACAATATACCATATTAAAATATTTTTAAAGGAGCAGCATCCGCATCATGACCATTTGTTGAGATTTTTATGTTAAAAATATATTAATTAGTAGTTAGAAATATAATTATTATTTTTCATCCTCTATTTTTAAGGGAGAAACATCCGCATTATGATCGCTTGCTAAGAGTATTATGTTAAAAATATATTAATTAGTAGTCATAGATAAGATTCTTTTTTATTTATTTGTCGTCCTTATTTTTTATATATCACACAGTAAAACTAACAATTTTTTAATTGATTTCTATATTTACATTAACGACAAACCAATCGTATAGAAGTGAATGGAACTTAAGTTCTAGAAACGGAACTAGAGTTTCTAGAAAATGAGTTCCACAAAACTTATGACTTCCACTGAACCAATCGGAGCCTAAGTGAAAGTGCAAACCCATTTAGTGTTTTCACATTGTTATTTTTTTTTTCTTTTATTCAAAGCTCCAAATCTATTGGCGGTTTTTTCTGTTGCATTTAAAAAAAGTCACTTTATGTGACGTTTTATCACCAAAATAGAGTATTCTGAAAAACAAAGGTACTATAACCCGGAAATATTTTCGTCTGTGTATCAATTTAATTTTTTTTTCCTAAGATATAAGTGGGCAAGCAGCCCTGCAACCAAACTTACTTTTCTTATTTTCTTCACCACCGTACATCCTACACTACAAAGGCAGGTGACTGCCATCCAGAAAGAAAAGATTTCCATACTTACTGGTATCTCAAAAGCGGCGAGTATTCTGATCTGGATTCGCTCCTCTTTGTGCTCTCCAGCCTTGTGGTAACTTGTAACACACTGATGCTAGTTTCATTGTTTATAATCTTCAAATGAAAAGTTGTATCATGATTCAGGAACAGCGTTGGGCTCCATCTAAGTACATGTTTTCATTAAAGTATCAATTGTTCTCTGAACCTTGAAAACGTAAATTCCGGGTTGAACGCTTGTCGCGACTGAAACTGTGAAACATATGATAACCTGACGCTATGGCTGGAAGTTTCCACTGGTTCTTCGTGGGTTTGCAAACGGATTTTAGTAATCTTGTAACGAGCATCCCTATCCACTAAACATTTGCTTTATGGTTCAAATCTGAGCCAAATTATTAACGTTTTCTTTGCCTCTGCTTTCTTCTTTTAGCATTTCCCCGAGGCATATTGCTTGATTCCTTGCCATTTGAAGAATAGTATAAAAGAAGTTGCCTCTGATGATCTCTATTGAGAGCATATGTTACTGGGGATCAATTTGCTTAATTTCAAGGACATTTTTCTCTACGTTATGCCGCATGTTGTGGGATGTAATTGTTTAATATTACGATGTGAGCTTGAACTGTCGACATTCAACAACTTAGTTTTAAGAGGGCACGTGATCTAGTTGCGTGTTATTTTGGTGAGGCTGAATTAATTGCAATTTGATAGCTCCTCTCCAAGTTCAGAAATATCAAAATTTCAGAAACTATCTGAACTGGAGTTATGTTTTCATCCAACTTTTAATTGGATAAGTTGCATTTTGGTAACTCAAAATGAAGGTGGGTAAATCCTGGAGTCGCCAACTTCAAAAGATGTTGGGGGAGCAATTTGAAGACTTGTGCCAAACAAGGCAGTATGCGTCAAAATGTGAGGTCAAGTTTGGGCGTCCCTGCAAGCTGATATTTCTCATTCAGGGAGCACCACGCAACTGAAAGATAATCAACAATGCGAAATTTGAAACGGCTGCAGGTACTACTTGCTTCTTTAAACTTTCAGATGACGTTTAAGATTAAAAACACAATAATATATCTCATTTTAACTGTGTGAAGCTAGTAAATGAGTTGTGACTTGTGACAATTTGATTCTGCCTAAAGTATATTGTTGTCGTATAAGCAGTAAATCTAGAGGTCGTATGGAGTGGTTTGGGTGCAATCAAAGCTGATCCACAAAAGAAAAAATATCAGCTTCACACAGATTTGTTCTGGTTTCAACCTTTAATTCGTGTTGGCAAATAGGGCGTGCATGTAACGCTGATTATGGGAAGTTTTGCAACCAAAAGTGCAACTCAAGAGAAGTTTATACAAAACCACATGAAGGGGCATGTTTTTTTTATTATCATCTGAATCTGTGATATATGTTTGACTGTACTTGTATGGAACCGTATTCATATAAATCAAGTGTAATCAAGTATTGTCTTCAATATTATATGTATCTGTTGGCAATATTAGTCAAATCTACATTTGCGGGTCATTTCTCACAACAAGACCGCCGTGAAGAGCAGGTCCCCACCTTCCTGGCATCAATTAACAAACACATGGTCATGACACTTGTGAGATGTGTAGAATACATGAAAATTTGGGGCACACTTCCATTACACTTATTTTTATATCAGCCGAATCCGCGGATTACTATATCGAAACAGTTCTGATATATGTTTGATTGTACTTGTATGAAACCTTATCCACATAAGTCAAGTGTAATCAAGTATTCTTCAAGGTTACATATATCTGTTGGTAAATAACAGTAAAATCTACATTTGTGGGTCGTTTCTCCCAACAGGATGTCTGAAGAGCAGATCCACCTTCCTGGCATCAACTAAAAATAAACATGGTCTTGACATTTGTGAGTTGTGAAGAGTACATAGAAAATTTGGGCACAGTTCCTTCTCTTTATTGTAATATGATACAAGGTAATTGACATCTACAGATTGTTGATGAAGCAAATTTTCTAGATAAATAACAAATGTGAGGATCAGAAAAAGCTCAACCACGATCAAAATTCTCTTCCAACTTCAGGTGTTTATGCACTTGGAGCAGAGCCGCCCAACAGTGCCCAAGTAAGAATCTGCAACCCAGTTCATTCTGAGATCGGGGAGTATGTATATATCACGGAGTTTGAAGGCGGGGAGTGCTTGATGGGCTCTGAATTAGTCGTCTCATGCTATCAAAATACCAAAACAAACAAGCTCTAAATCCATCAAAAGTCTGATCTAGCAGCCCCAACTGTAAAGGATGACAACAAACCAGCCGCGGGACCAGGCAACATGTCACCAAATGTTGACATTGCAGCAGCAGATCGATCTCTGAACATGCCAACTTGTGCATCAGAAAGCATGGATCCAAGTCTTGATGTGCTTTCACCAAATTTGCTACCAACCTAGAAAATATGTTACAGAATGGTAAGAGAGATTTCAAAAATGATTTCAAAGAACAAGGACGATTGAAAGTAGGCAGTTCTATAGGTCATAGACAACAACAGATTAGTGTATACGACACATGGTAATAGTAATAACTTCACAGATGTGTGCGTATGTAACAAGAAACGGTTTCTTATTTAACGAGTGTTTGCGACCCATTTGTAGAAGAAAAGCTTTCCAAGCAACATTATACACTTAAGTTCGTAAATGGCTTATTTCAAGTTCACTGCCTTGACACCACATAAAACAGATTCTTCAACAGGAAAGGATCCGGCAAACAAACTCTTGTGACATGCATTGCAGCTTGTAAATGTCAGGGAAATTCATTAGTTCAAACCCATTGTGCTTACATCATTAAAATGGCACCTGTATTATGCCCTCAAAACTAATTTGATTAGAAGGAACTCCTACCACGCCTCTTTCACCTTTAGTCTTGCTTGCACTTGTGTGGGTTGAAGGACTTTCTTCCACTTTAGCACTTTGTTATCTTTCAATCGGATATCAAGCTTATCAGTTATAACTAATGGAGTTTACAATACATTAAAAAAAATACAGGAAACTGTTTGGAAAAAGCCTTCTCTAAGATGTAAGAGTATCGTAGATTAATAATGGTCACTACCTTTAGTATCCAAAAAATTGCCCTTGGCTAATATAGCCTTTCAGAAACTATCACTAAGAGACACCAGCTATACATAATGAAGGTGTCCCCGCATCAACCAACAGTACCTTTCTTCCCTAAATTTAGAACCATCAATTACATCCTCTTCCCCTCCCCTCCCTCCTCAGCCACCATTGCTATGCAAGTGTTGCCATGTCACACCGGCGACCTATTACCCCAACCCATTCCCTATATGGTTACTTTCATAACTCTGGTACTCAGGCTCCCATTCCCTATATGGTTACTTTCATAATTCTGGTACTCAGGCTCAAATATGATCAGGGGCAGAGCCAGGAATCTATCATTGGGGGAGCAAATATACCTCAAGGTCATGTAAAAAAAATTATATAACAATTTTATGAGCTTATAGTCTATTGCATGCTAAATCTTGGTATGTCACACACCCATTAAAAACAACTACCGAACTTATATGATATAATGAAAAGCGTGAAATTTAGTACTTTAGCTATAAATCATATACTCTTATCATAGATATCATTGTTTATAGCATGTTTCTGTTTCAAGGTTCAAACAATAATGTTGTCGAAACATGTAAGAAAATCCATACATTTTTTTAGATAGTCAATTCGTATACGTATCATATTAAATTCTGATTATATAAATTATAAGGAATCTGATGGCAAGCATCCTTCTGCTTAATATACATATTTCTTATTTTTAAACCAAGAAACTATAGCTTAATACAGAATGGCTCGTTGCCGCAGGGATAGGTCACTTGTGGTGATTTTCTGGATAACTGTTAGTTACATTGTGTATAATAAATATATTAGAATGTAACAAAAAGAGGGGCACCTCCACGCAAATATAAATCTGATTTTTCCCATGTTCAAAATGATAGTGTAAAACTCTTTCAAGATAATTGATAAACATCAGTGCATGTTTTAGTTGATCACTTGTTGTTTTCAACTAATTTAGACAGTATATTAGGCATCACCATGTATTTTGAAAATAGATTACTAAAATCCTATTTACACACTCAATTTTTATTTATTTATTTCAGAGATTATTGACAAATAAAAATTGTGGAGTTATATAGTTACTAGTTTTTAATAGAAATTTTGGTAATGGCATTATATACATGTAAGGATTTCGTGTCTATCAAAGCCTCGATAACCCAATTTGGAGTGTGTAACATTTTTACAAATTTTAACAAGTGTGTATTAATAAACATGTATAACTAGTTACGGGATTGTTCTACTTTTCTTCATAGGGAGTTTGTTCTTTTTTTTTTATTGGCAATCGATTCATCCCATCGTCCATCAATTTTACCACTTAGGTGCCACTACATTGGCATGACGGCTAAGGGTAATTATTATATAAGACTTGCATTGGATATCAATAAAAATGGACGGAGGTGTTGTAATTATTATATTTTTCCAATAGAAAATTATATAATGGATCTACATACAAAGATCTTGTGTTCACATTAATAAATGCCGACAAAGCAATTTCGAATCTGCACCTTAGGAAAGTTGTTTTTAATTTTTGTGAAGGTAAATTGATAATCATGTAGGTTTGGGATTTGTACTATTATTTTTTATATTAAACTTTGTTCTAATTTATTTTCCTATGAAGGGGTTGAGTGTATATATTGTGCAGGAGTTACGTTGGATATTTTAAAATGTCAACGGATTGAGAAAAATATGGTAAACATTCTGGGTTTGAACCCGGGTTTTGGCCAGTAAGTACGCCCTATCCAACCACTGAATCATCAATTCTGTTGTGATATTCAGAAGAAGGTTACGCAATATATTTTAAGGTTGCATAGTTACATATATAGTTGTTGATATATTGAAGACTGCATATCTCGGTACTACCGACCTGTATGTCAGTGGTATCGACTCATCAACAGCAAAATATACATAACTCATAATGTTATCTTCGATACTACCGACCTGCTGTCGGTAGTACCGACATGGCGGCAGACCGGCGGTTCTGTAGTCCTGTTTTCTCTTGTTTTTTGTTATTTGTTCCTTCTATAAATATATGCTAGGAGCCTAGGGCACACACTGTACCCTAAGCATTTGTAACACAACTCTATACATGGTATCAGAGCATGTTCGCTCCTAGGGAACCCTACCCTAGTTGTCGTCCCCCCCCCCTCCTTCCCCTTCTTCCCAAACGCCCCCTCCCCTCTCCTCTTCTCTAGCGCCAGTAGCCACCGCCGCCACCGGTCTCCTCTCCTCGTCTACATCAGCAATTCCTAATCACATCTCCTCCATGTGTGATATGGAAATTTCAGTTGGGGGTTGTGGATGCGTCAGTTACGCATCTAATCTCTGGATGTGACGTGTATCTCTCCGTCACCTCTTCCTTTATCGTGACGTGTATCTCTCCGTTACTCCTTTTCTATTGTGACGTGTATCATCCCGTCACTCTATGTTCCGTTTGAAACATGGAGGACAAGGCATCCTTAGTCTACAATGAGATGTCACTTATCCTCTCCATCAAGCTAAACGGGAAAAATTACCTCTTGTGGATGAATGTTGTCCATATTGTATTGGAGTCCAAAGACAAAGCAAAGTACGTTGATTCTGATCCTCCAGCTTCTACTACCAAAGGCTATGCTCAATGGAAGCGTCATGACCATGGAACTAAATGTCGTCGACATGGGGCGAAATTTCGCCGATATTGTCGATGTCGACGACCGGCGACGTCGAATGCATGTAAACATCCTCATTTCACAATATCCTCGACATTTCGTCGAAGTTGTCGATATTTCCCCATATGTCGACGAAGTTGACCCAAGTCTATACAAAAATTCCACAATGACCTCGACATCTGTCGAAGTCGTCGAAGTTGGCGACATTCTTCTGGTATTTTGTGGAGTTTGCTGTGTGGGGGCAAAAAAGTGTTGGAGCTTGAGGTAAGATGATTTTAATGTTATTTTTTACTATTCTAAGCTAATAGTAATAGACTGATCCCCTCTCTGCTAAATCTACCACATATTTACACCATTTTTATGTAGTTTGTTTATTGTCACAAACTTTATATATGGAAGAACTTCGTACTTCGGATACGACTACATGTAATCGTGTATTTATCTACATATGTAAACCTATATGAATGGCTCTATATGTAAACGTATATTGTGTTTTTTAGCTAGATTTGATGAAATCTGTCGATTTTCATCACAAAATGACTATTTTTAGCTTAATTTTTGTCGAAGTTGCATCGAAGTTTGGTTGTAAAAATCCTCGACATTTCCACAAACTTCAATGTCCACACCTGGCGAAGTGGGCTCGAAGTCGAAGTCATGTTCCATGGTCATGACAGTCTAGTGAAGACGTGGTTGTGGGAGAGCATGGAATCTGGGATCGCTGCTAGGTTCATGTTCTACACTACTACCAAAGAGATATGGAATGCAGTAAAGAAATACTATTCTCAAAAAAAGAATGCTCTTCGTCAGTTTATGATCTATGACCGTTTGTTCACAGAACGACAGGGAGACAAGCCTTTGGAAGAATATTTTAGAGTGATCCAAGCTATTGCTCAAGAGTTGAGTTTTTATCATCCGATGATTGTTAAAGAACAAATCAAGGACCAAGACGACTTGATCACAGCAAAGTTCTTATCAGGTCTGAGTTCTTCATGCGGTTCAGTCCACAGTGTCATCCTTGCTTCTGACAAACTTCCTAGCTTAGAAGAAGCCTACTCACGGATTATGCAGTCCAACTTTGAACCGGTTGATTCTACAGTTGTTCCATCTCTTGGAGATTCTCATGCCGCTGTAGCTGCTGTAGTTAGAGGAGGATGTCCAAGTACAGGCCGAGGACGTGGCACGCGTCCTAAGTGCACTTTCTGTGATAATCCTGGACACACTATTGAAAAATAATGAAAGAAGCATGGCAGACCTGCTCCTCCTGTGGGGGCCGCAAACTATGTTGGTACTACTGCCTCTTCTGAGCCTCCTGCGTCGAGTTCTGGATCTTCTGGCATCACACTCACCAAGGAGGAGTATGATAGATTTGTTTTGGCTACTCAGCACCTAAGTATGGGATCATGGCAGACCTGCTCCTCCTATGGGGGCCGCAAACTATGTTGGTTCTACTGCTTCTTCTGAGCCTCCTGCGTCGAGTTCTGGATCTTCTGGCATCACACTCACCAAGGAGTATGATAGATTTGTTCTGGCTACTCAGCACCTAAGTATGGGATCATCTTCTTCTTCAGCACACTTAGCGTCTACTACTGGTAATCAGGCTACCTCTTTACTGGCTTATGGTTTGAATTCCTCGTGGGTGGTACACTCAGGAGCTTCACAGCATATGACTGGTATGAAGAGATTGCTTCATTCCATTGATTCACATATCCCTCACCAATCTGTGACTATAGCAGATGGTTTAGTGAGGAGAGTGTTAGCCAGTGGATCTGTTTCTCTGAATCCTAGGATTGGTCATAAATATGTATATTATGTGCCTGCGTTTCGATTCAATCTTCTTTCTGTGGAAAAATTGATTGATACTCTGCAATGCACCGTAACATTTAGACCTTGTTTTGTCTTACAGGATCTCAAGAGTATGAGGACATTCGGTGGGGGGCCTAGGAAAGGGGATCTCTACCTCTTCCATGGCGAGAGTCTGCCTCGCCAAGTTTCTGCTCCTTCTCCAACTATCCTTTTGAGCGGTTCTCCCTTACTCTGGCACTACAGATATGGACATCCTTCTCTAGAGAGCTTGAGGAAGTTAGAACCTGAGTTGTCACAGGTGTCTTCATTAGAGTGTCAGTCCTGTCAACTTAGGAAACATCATAGAATGTCGTATCCCAGTCGTGTCAATAAACGGGCTTCTTGTCCTTTTGAGTTAGTCCACAGTGATGTTTGGGGTCCTGTAAAAGAAACAGCTATAATGGTTTTCGCTATTTTTTCCTTTGTGGATGACTTCTCTCGCATGACGTGGATTTATTTGTTAAAGAAGAGAAAGTTTGTGTTGTCCATTGTCAAACATGTTCATCAAGAAATAAAGGTCCAATTTGTTGCAATATTAAAATCCTTCAATCCGATAATGCTTTTGAATATGCTCATAATGTTATGGCTGATTTTTGTAGTTTTGTTGGAATAATACATCGTACCTCTTGTCCTCACACTCCTCAACAAAATGGGGTAGCTGAGAGGAAAAATTGTCATGTCCTTAATATTGCCAGGACAATCATGTTTTAATCCAATGTTCCTACAAGATTTTGGTCCGATGCTTTGCTTACTGCCTGCTTTCTTATTAACAGGCAACCCTCATCAGTGCTTCAAGGACGTACTCCTTTTTATGTTCTACGTCCTAATGATCACCCCTTTCTTGTTCCCCTTAGGGTGTTTGGTCGTACCCATGGAACAAAAAGGCGCGCCTCGAGGCTTCAAAGGTGTACGCCTTGAGGCGAGGCGGCCCTCAATGCGCCCTGAGACGTGCGCCTCACTGTCCAGGTGAGAGGCGTGCGCCTCATTTTTGGCGAGGCATAAAAAGGCGTTGAGGTGTTTCCGAGGCGTAAGCCTCAGTTCAGACCCCAATTTAAGCCTCATATGCACATGTATAATCTATATGTGTAAATATACATATATATGTATCTAAACATGTATATTTGTGTGTATAATCTATATATGTGTGTATATATACATACATATGTATCTAAACATGTATATTTGTGTCTATATATTTATGTATTTGTGTATGTATCTACAATCTATAATATATATGTATATACATGTAATGTCACACATCGTATACATTTACATGTATATATTTGTGCATGTATATGTGTATATGTATATAATTGTAAGATGTGTACAGATTTACATGTATATATGTTGATATTTTGTATTTCTTTTGTATATTGGATGTACATGCATATGTTTATGTGTATATGTAATGGAGTTACATGTATATACATATTTATATGTATATAATTTTTAAAATGTGTAAACTTGTGTATGCCTATGTGAATGTACATGCTTGTACTAACATATATGTACATTATAATATAACATTATATATATATGTATGTATAATATGAACGCCTCGTTACGCCTCACGCCTTTTTCAACCTTGGTTGTACCTCCTTTGTCCACAATTTTGATCCTAAGGCTAATAAATTATCCCCTAGGTCAATTAGGACTCTTTTTCTTGGATACTCCAATACCAGCAAGGGGTACAAATGTTACTGTCCCAGTCTCCGTCGTGTGTTTGTGTCTCGGGACGTAACTTTTCATGAGTCCACTCCATATTTCTCTAGTGTTCCCAGTAAGGGGGAGCAATAGTGTGAAAGTGAGAGAGTGTCACCATCCGATATCAATGAGAGAGTGCCACCACCACATCAGAGTGAGAGAGTGCTACTTATCCTCCCTGACTATATTGTAGTTCAAGAAGAGCAGTCAGCAAACGATACTACGATTCAGCAATTTCCACATGTTTACAGCAGACAGGCAGGCAGGATCCAAAGGAGGTAGTGTCTCCAGTCTCTAAGCCTTCCTCATCTTCCTCTACTCAAGAAAGTCCTGAAGAACCATCTGATTTTGATGTTCCCATTGTTGTCCACAAAGGTACTCATTCTAGTGTCGTTCGACATCCGATTGCAGGTGTGTGTTGTTTATCAAGATTGTCTAAGCAGGTGTGTTCCTTTGCTCTTGGGATTGACTTTGTGGTCATTCCAAGAAATCATATTGATGCTATGAAGGATATTGGTTGGAAGCAGGTAATGCAAATGGAAATGTCTGCTCTTCTACAAAACAACACCCAGGAACTTACTGACTTACCTTCAGATAAAAATGTCGTCAGATGCAGATGGGTATTTACAGTAAAACACAATCCACATGGTTCAGTTGAGAGATTAAAGGCTCGACTGGTAGCAAAAGGCTATACTCAAACATACGGAGTTGATTTCTTTGAGACCTTTTCTCTTGTGGCTCATCTTAATTCAGTGCGAATTATTATCTCTCTAGCTGCTACCTTTTATTGGCCTCTGTTTCAACTTGATGTCAAGAATGTCTTTCTTCATGGTGATCTACAGGAAGAAGTGTATATGGAGCAACCTCCTGGTTTTGTTGCTCAGGGGGAGTGTCAGAGGTGTGCAGATTGAAGAAAGCCATCTAAGGGTTGAAACAATCTCCTAGAGCTTGGTTTGACAAATTCAGTGAGGTTGTATTACATCTGGGCTTTTCTCGTTCTGTGACTGATCACTCCTTATTCTATTCTGGTTCTTCTGTTGGATCTATTATTATTGCGGTATATGTTGATGATATAGTTATCACTGGGAGTGATGTTGCAGGCATATCTCGTGTGAAAGAAGGCTTGCAGAGGCAATTTCAGACAAAGGACCTGGGCAAATTGAGGTATTTTCTGGGTATTGAAGTACTTCGATCTCATACAGGTACTAATTTATCTCAGAGGAAATATGTGTTGGAGATACTTCATGACACAGGTATGAGTGAGTCCAAGCCAATGTCTACTCCTGTGGATTATCATGTGAAGGAGATGAGTGATGATACTGATTATCCAGATCTTGGATACTACATGAAGATTGTCGGTGAACTGATATATCTAACAGTTACTCGTCCTAACATTTCTTTTGTTGTAGGAGTGGTGAGTCAGCATATGAGCTCACCACGACAGTCACATTGGATAGCAATTTTTCATATTCTCAGATATCTGAAAGGTGCACCTAGGAAGGGAATAACCTACTATAGACCTAAGACTCATGTTTCTACTATGGTTCTTACTGGCTACGCAGATGCAGATTGGGCTGGTAATCTGAATGACAGGAGGTCTACATCTGGATATTGTACTTTTTTAGGAAATCATCTTGTTACCTGGAAAAGCAAAAAATAGAATGTTGTGGCAAGATCTAGCACTGAGGCTGAATATAGGGCAATGGCTCATGCTTCTTGTGAGTTGCAGTGGGTTCAATTTGTACTTTCAGAATTACAGATTCTTGTGTTGTGAGCTCAGATGTGATAATCAAGTTGCAATCTATATTGCCAAGAATCCAGTCTTTCATGAACGCACCAAGCATATAGAAGTTGATTGCCACTTCATCAAAGATCAGATCAAGAATGGAAAGATTATAACTTCTCACGCCAAATCTGGAGATCAGCTCATTGATGTTCTCACAAACCCATTGTATCCAGCCTTCTTCCAAAAATTTTACAACAAGCTGGGCATACACGATGTGCACGCTCCAGCTTGAGGGGGAGTGTTGATATATTGAAGACTGCATATCTCGGTACTACCGACCTGTCTCTCGGTAGTACCGACTCATCAACAGCAAAATATACAGAACTCATAATGTTATCTTCGGTACTACCAACCTACTGTCGGTAGTACCAACATGGCGGCAGACCGGCAGTTCTGTAGTCTTGTTTTCTCTTGTTTTTTGTTATTTGTTCCTTCTATAAATATATGCTAGGGCACACACTGTACCCTAAGTACTTGTAACACAATTTTGTACAATAGTATTTGATTAGAAGTTTAGAACTAATTTATTTGGGGTGACCATGGCCCCTGCTGAGCCCCCTTTGGCTCCGTCACTGAATGTGATGAAATATCGCAATTAATCAGGGATCAGACACTATGCACAGCAGCAGCTGGAAGTAAACAGAGCAACTGAACAGCTATAAAAAACAAATGTGTATGTGAAAATTTGCAGACTGGAAAGGTAGGTTATAACCTATGAGTTCACTTCATGTATGTTTAACATACAAGTTGCTTGCATACAAATGTACCAGGTACCCATGCACGTGCATCACAACTTCCAAGGTGAACCAGTTTTCAATTTGGCATAAGCTTAGAACTGCACACATCAAAAGCTCCAATGATGTTTCGTCTCCAACGAGGCAAAATATTGCAATCTGTTGCACGGGGGAGCAGGCTCATTGTCTTCATTCTTTCATAATATTAACCAAGCCAAGCCAAACCAGGCTGAAGTGGATTGTATGCACCATTGCTGTTGCAAATGGCAGTTCGTGATTCTAAGCCTAGCAATCAATGGCTTCCCTACCAGAAAGCTAACATAGCTAGGTGGAGGCAACTAGCGAATTGGTTGTACCCTTGATCCATTATCGTGGTGATTATACACAAGACATAGCAAGCAATTGAAATTGACGCATTTTTTGTTAGCTACCATCATATAAACCCCAGAAACAGCCTTCTGACATGCAGCAAGCATTTACATATCAAGTAGGGAGAAAATACATGTATTGGGTGAAAAAAAGGCACCTGAGTCATGAATGATTTGAATAATGGCGTTGTGGCTCCAAAACTAGAATTTTCATCCATGTCTGGCTTCGGAGATTGTTCACCATTTAGATATCCTTTCCAAGGGCTTCTAGACCCATCATCAGAGGAGAAAAGAGGACTGTGCCCCCCTCTTGAAGCCAGAGCAGGAGCACTGATAAAAAAAAGTGTTAGTTGCTATTTAACAATTAAATTCATTTGTTAAACACAAGCACTGCAGCTTCTCTGAAAGTATGCAACCATAACTGTTTCCAGCATGATCTGGGATTTAAAATAAAATTTTAATATGTATAGTATCCTTTTCAAACTCTTGTATAAGTATATCTAATTTGTCACTAAAATTAGAACTTGAGACTCAGAACCGAGATATATTTTAGGCAACAAAATGTCTAAAGAAAATATCACATGGTACAGTACAAGGAAGCAAACCTTATGGGAAGGTATTTGAATCGAGGGACTGTAGAACATCTCAGGATGTTGGATTCAGTATTTGACTTAGTAGGCAACTTTTGAACAGTATCCATATACATGTGGTTGAGTTGCACCAAGAAACCAAATAGAACTGAATATCGCTTGTAGGATTGCTTCTCATTCTCCCAAAGGTATGATTCTTCTCTGCATTATCCAACAGAAATAGTTTAAGGTGAGCATGTAACAAAGTTTAATAACCGATATTAAGGAGCATAAACTCGATAGAATCCACTTCACTATATATTGAGTGACTCATTGCATGGTGTATTGCCAGCGGATAAATTAGTGGATTTTCTTGGAAAATCAATCACTCACTAACCATATAAATCCAGCTTTTCCAAAAGATAACAAGTATCATTGACTATCTTTTTTTTGGGGTACTCTGATCTAGCAGTCAATCTAAAATTTATTTGATTTCGTGTAAATTATGCATGCGCCATCATCTGGCCTGTGTGGCACATGTATCCCATCCCAACAGGAAAATTTCCTGCCCATAGTAAATTGTGTAAATGTTTTATATCTCTCCCAAATCAGTTTTCAACAGCTGCAGTGCTCCAGAAGTTCATGTGGTGCGGTAATTCGTGTAACCCATTTCAAACCACTGATGAGATAAGGCTTCTAGTGAAATGCCACTGTGGGGTGCGCTCTTGTACGTTACATCTTATCAGTGATTTTTGTTGTAATGCTCATCTTGGCACTAGTTTTGCAAATTTCATTGCTGCTCTTTCCACTATATTTGTCCCTAAGACTGCTGCTGAAGCCATGACGCATCCTGGCGTCGTGCCAAATGCACGCTCTCCATACTCCACATACATGGGGTCTGGTGGACCCTCCTACCCATGTCTCTCCTGTGAGATGCCGATGGATTTTGACTATTAAATATCATCCAAATGGCACCATTGAACGCCTCAAAGCTCGCTTGGCTGCTAAAGGCTATACACAAACCTATGGAGTAGATTACGTTGAGACTTTTTCTCTTTCTGCGCATCTTAATTCAATGTGTGCTTCTCTGTTGTCATCAATAATTGATGGCCCCTATTTCAATTAGATGTCAAAATGCTTTCAAGTACGACGATCTGCATGAGGTATATATGGAGCAACCTCCCGGGTTTGTTGCTCAGGGGAAGTGTTCCAAGGTTTGTCGCTTAAGAAAGCAATCTATGGTCTAAAACAAAGCCCACGAGCATGGTTTGATAAATTAAGTCAGATTCTTGCTGAATTTGACTTTGAACGCTCTCATTCTGACCATTCGGTGTTTGTGAAAACAACTAAAGTTGGGCTAGTAATTTTGATTGTATATGTGGATGATATCATCCTTTCTGGCAATGATCATCAGGGCATTCAAGCTACCAAGGAATATCTGGGCAAACATTGTATCACCAAAGACCTAGATAAACTGCATTTTTTTCTTGGCATTGAAGTATCACATTCCTCCCCTGAAGTTTGTCTACCCCAATGCAAGTATATTCTTGATCTATTGCAGGAAACTGGCATGTTGGGAGCCAGGCCAGTTAGCACTCCTCTTGATCCCAACACAAATTGGGATGATGATTATTCTCCTTCATATCATGATAACAAATAATATGGAACTAGTTGGTAAACTCATTTACTTAACTGTTAAAAGAGTTGATATTACATATGTAGTTGGAGTTGTCAATATGCATCTAGACAAACCTCGACAACCATTGGATGTTGTTTGCCATATTTTTAAATACTTAAAAAGCTCTCCTAGAAAAGGTCTTCTACATAAGAAAAATGGGCATTGCAAGAATACCGTGTATTCTGATTTTGACTATGTTGGCAGCAGATTTGATCACAAATATACCTCAGGTTACTGCACCTTTGTAAGCGGCAATCTTGTTACCTGAAGAAGTAAAAAAAAATTGTTGTGACTAGATCTAGTGTCAAAGTTGGGTATAGAGCCATGACTCATACTAGTTGTGAATTGATGTGGGTTCAAGGTCTGTTGAAAGAATTTCGAATATGTGATTTTGAACCCATCCCAACGTACTGTGGTAACAAGCCTCTATCTTCATTCAAGTAATCCCACATTTCATGAGCGTACCAAACATATTGAAGTGGATTGTCACTTTTGAGTCAGGGAGTCTATTATGTCTAGACGCATATTCACTCCATACATCAGGACTGATCAGTTGCTAGCATGATTAGGAAAACTCTATCGAAGACAAGATTCATCTTAATGGTAGACAAGTTGGGCATGCAAGATATATCTACTTCAGCTTGAGGGGGAGTGTTGATATATTTAGTATTTTGTTATTACTTTGTATTTTTATGATCCTGTCTTTTATCCCATGGTGAATTTTGTTATAGCTATCCTCTCCTATCTTATATAAGGAGAGGGTTTGTACTTGTTTTATGATCAAATACAAAACTTCTTTTATATTTCATAGCCACCGAAAGTCAACTAAAAGAAATTACCCTTTCTTTCTGATTACATTATTCCGGGATTGTCTCCTTCATCAATAATGTTGCTTGCTTATGTAAAGGAATAGCAACAAATTAGAATCGGAGAGGTGTGCAAACATGGAACAAATTTTCGATCGAAATTGCGAAATTTCGCTCGAAATTTCGTTTTTTTTTTTTGCAATCGGACATCGAAACATCAGTATGCAAGATCTGGTCCGCAATTTTTTGAAAATTTACAGCTACAGTCGAAATTTTGCAAAACAGGGGGTATTTTAGTGTAACAAAGTCCAATTTGGGGCTGGATATTGCGAAATCAGTGTGAAATGCAGCACCTATTTCGCGAAACAGTGTTCCATTGACTGGATTTGTTGGACTTTGATCTTTTAGCATTTTTTTGTGATATCTTGCTCTCGAAGGCTGCTCTACTTGATTCTAAAGTATGTAACCCCTCTCCCTAGCCCATCTACTCATCCTCCTATTTCTACTCCCTTTTAAACATATCTTAATAAATACTCCGAAAATCCTAAATTTCCAAGTGACATTTCTCTTAAATTCTCAAGATCTTAAAGTGAACTTGTAAATCTACGAAACAATAGTGTGAAATACGTATATATATACTTATTTTGAAAGTATAATCAATATATTTCATATTTATACACAAAATGGGTACAGAAGCTTTTTTAATGGAAGTTCTTATATTTTTTTATTTTTCATTTATGTAACCCTATATATATTATAATAATAGCCTTAAACAAAATGCTAAGTGTAAGTTGTAACTTGTAATCCCAAAAAAATATTATTATTATTCACTTATGTAACCCTAAATATATTATAAAGTAGACTTATACAATAAATATACTAACCTATAATATTGTAACTTGTAAGTTGTAACTCTAAGTTATAAAGTCTAGTACTCTAGTTGAAGTTTGCAAGTTTGCAACAGTCAAACTATCTAACAGACTTGACATTTCTGTTCATTTGTTCACTCATTCATTAAGACATGGATCCCACCCTAACCTCTAAACATATAAATTTATTATATAATCTAGTGTGTCTATGTTTAAACATTGTGTTTGCAAAATTCCATAACTTAATTCCTTCATTTTGTCATCGAAATTATGTCAAAATTGTTCAGCTTCCTTCACTTACAAATGTAGGAGACCCCACCCCCCACATATCCAATATGAAATATTATTGCATATTTGAGTAGATCTTGGCGATTAGAACGTCCTGGTAAATATCGAAATTTCATCCGAAATTTCACAAAATTTCTGTTTCTGGGCCATCGGACACGGCATCGAAATCGGACATTTAATTTTATGTGTGCAAATGATGTGAATTCAAGGAGAGTTAGGTGACTGGGAGAATAAAGGGGATGGCAGTGGCTTTGCCTCAATGGTGGTTGTGGCATTATGCGTGTGAACTTGGTTGGGGAAAGATATAACTACCCCCCCCACTACAAGATATATAGCACCCTCGTCCTCTATCAACACTACAAGCGCACACACTTTGTTTCAACCGTCACAAGCTAGTGCAACCATATTCGGCACTGCCAAAAAAGTGTTGCCTCCATCTACATGCTCTATCTAGTGCACTTCTTGATCATGCCTTTCTTCTCCACCTCCCCCCACCCCTAGTTCTACATTGTTCCCTTCCAATAGCATCAACTACTCCAATCTCCCATTGCCAAGCACTTTAAGAGCTTAAACATCTAGTCATCCATAGCACTTCTCTGATTTTTTTTTATTTTTAAAGATCAAAGTGGTTACTATTCTTCATTAACATCAATTGATGCTATTACAAGGATGATCTCGGTAAAGTTCTTTGTCAAAGTAGGAGAACCATTGAGATCACAGGAGTTGCTACAATAATGAGTGGTTGCATTACTCTCACGGCAGGTAAAACAAGATTAAAAGCACTCAAGTTACAGGAGAGAGATGATCTCCTTGACAATGCTATCCTCATAACCATGTTTGTATAGGCGGCTAGGCGACCAGGCGTTGCCTGGGGACGCCCAGGCAGAGGCCCAGGCGTTATATATATATATATATATATATATATATATATATATATATATATATATATATATATATATATATATATATATATATATATATATATATATATATATATATATATATATATATATATATATATATATATATATATATATATATATATATATATATATATATATATATATATATATATATATATATATATATATATATATATATATATATATATATATATATATATATATATATAATGGATACATGTAAAATTTATGAAAAATAAAGTTAAATCAGTATATGGTTAAATGATATCAAAATCAGTACATCAATAAACACAAATCAGTAGATAACTAAATAAAAATAGTAGCTAAATAAATACAAATAAGTAGATGAGTAAATACAACTAATTAGATAAATAAATACAATTCAGTTGATCGATAAAGTTACATCAGTAGATGATTATATAATTTCAAAATCAGTACATAAATAAATTCAAATGAGTAGATAACTAAATAAAAAACAGTAGACGAATAAATTCAGTAGATGAATAAATACAAATAAGTAGATGAATAAATACAAATCAGTTGATAAACTAATATAAATCAGTAGATGATTGAATAATACCTAAATCAGCACATAAAAAATACAAATAGTAGATGAATAAATACATTACATACAAATCAGTTGATAAACTAATATAAATCAGTAGATGATTAAATAATTCCTAAATTAGCAAATAAATAAATACAAATAGTAGATGAATAAAATACAATAAATACAAATCAGTTGATAAATAAATTTAAATCAGTAGATGATTAAATAATATCAAAATTAGTACATAAATAAACACAAATCAATAGATAACTAAATAAAAACAGTAATAAATAAAAACAAATAAGTAGATGAATAAATACATAAGTGGAAAAGTAAATACAAATCAGTTGATAAATAAAGTTACATCAGTAGATTCTTATATAATTTCAGAAGCAGTATAAATAAATTCAAATGAGTAGATAGCTAAATAAAAAACAGTAGATGAATAAATACAAATAAGTAGATGAATAAATACAAATCAGTTGATTAACTAATATAAATCAGTGATGATTAATCAATTCTCAAATCAGTACATAAATAAATACAAATAGTAGATGAATAAATATAATATATACAAATCAGTTGATAAATAAAGTTAAACAGTTGATAAATAAAGTTAAATCAGTAGATGATTAAATAGTATCAAAATCAATACATAAATAAACACAAATCAGTAGATAACTAAATAAAAACAGTAGATAGATAAATACAAATAAGCATATGAGTAAATACAATTAAGTAGCGCCTGGGCGGGTCGCCTAGCCCGCCTGGCCCGCCTAGCATGTCTGGCATAGCCTTTGATGCTGGGCGCCCAGATATGGAGACCCCATTGGCCGCCTAAGCGCGCCTAGGCGCCGCCTGGGCGCCCGCCGGTACAACACAGCTCATAACCCCTCCCATACCCACAAGCCTTCACTGATTCTGCGAGGATCTTGCAGTCCGTTTCAACAATCACCACATAATGGTTTAGTTTGAGGGAAATTTTCATAGCTTCCATTACTGCCCGACCTTCAGCCCATAAGGCCGACGGACAAGGGGGGTCAGCGGGCTGGAATGTGGTTGCAATCATGGTACTAAACATCCTCGACATCTGGCGATATATCCTCGATGTTACATATGTCTACGCCTGTCGACGTCGAAACCTAGTAAACTTCCTCGACATCGATGTTGCCTACTTGTTGACATGTGTCAATGAGTTCAGCCTCCTTGGTGATGAAATTGACTTAGCTAGCTCAAAACCTCCCATCTTTTTGATGATCTTTGTAGTTTATTATTGTTGCACACATAGTGAAGGCATAAAGAACTTGTAGGAAACCATTCTTCACATTGAGATGACTATTTCTTTGGTTTCTAACTAGAGAGTAATGTTAAGTTTATTCCTCTATTAGATTTCCACAAGTTTTGCAAAATTTGGTGTAGACCTAATAAAATTTCACCTCTGTTACTTTTTCCCCTCTTGACAAATTGATGTATTTGAAAATAAGCTCATGTTTTTTAATTTCTAGAATGTGATCCAATTGGGATTTCTGTACATACAGAACACATATATAGAACAAATCTAAGTTTTAAACATTTCGTGTAGAAGATTATAGACGGAGTGTTAATATATATGTTCTGTTATTTCTGTTTTGTTATTTTTCATTATATTTGGACCTCTTTGTAATTGTCACATTACTATAAATATAAAGGTGCAGACATTGTGCAACCCTAAGCTCTCCAAATCTCATTGTCATTTACATGGTACCAGAGCAGGACTAGATCCAGCCGCCGCTCGTGCCCTCCCTCCCTTCACTCTCCTTCTCCTCCGGCGCCGCCCCCCCCCCTCTCCAGCCGTCGCCGGCAGTGCAGCGCCGCGGCAGCTAGCCGCCGGGCCGGCCGGGCAGCCACACTGCTGCGCCGGGGCACGTAGCCGCCGGGTTCGTCTCTCCCGCCTGGTTCTGGACTTCGTTTGTCCGCGGGTTTGATTTCTGTCTAAGGCCGTCTCCGGATCTATTTTTTGCCTGCCTGCCCGTGTGACTGGTTGAGTCATCGGGTCCCTTGCTGCGCTCCGGCGTAGCCGTTATGTGAAGCGGTCCTTTCGATCGGTAGATCTGTGCCTGTTGCTGCCTACCTGGAGACGTAGGCAGCATTCTACTGCCTGTGCTTGACTGCTGCTACCTACCTGTACCTCTATGTATGCATCTGTTTCTTCCTGATGGCGTCTACTCATGAGGATCTGCGACGCCAGGTGACAACTGTGAAGCTGGATGGGCGAAACTACCAGCACTGGGTGTGCTCTATGCAGATATATGTTAAATCACAAGGGAAAATGTCGCACCTGACGCGAGATCCACCATTGGTGCCTTCTGAAACAGCCGATTCAAAGGATGTGAAAGCCTATGATGATTGGGTGAAAGACGACTCCACAATCATGACATGGATTCTGAATAGTAGTGAGACCAAAATTAGCGTCACCTTATTATACCTGCAAACGGCGAAGCAGATGTGGGATCAGCTTGCCAGTACTTATTCACACAGTCAGAATCCCAAAAAGGTATCAACAAGCAGCTTAGCCGCCTGCGTTTCTCTGGATTCGATCTGACGGATTACTTTTCTACTTTCAAGGGACTGTGGGTGGAATTGGAAGCCTACCATCCCTTGTCTACTGATTTGGCTACTGTTAAAGTGTCTATATTAGTCTATTAGTTAAATAGGCTAATTAGTTTAGTGGGCCTTTATATTCAGGCCCATCTAGTTTAGATTACTTGGGTTCTAAGTAATAGGGCGTCTCTCCTCTCCTATATAAAGGAGAGGCCGTCAGTCTTTGTATCCATCACATTCTATTCTTATTCAAGCAATCTTTTATTTTAACAGCTACTATACAACGACAGCGACAGGAGTTGCAAGTAGTCCAGTTCCTTTGTGGCCCTACCTAATTCCTATGCAGGGGTGGTAGATCAGATTATTGCCAGTGATCTATTGCCTACTCTACAGACTGCCTTTCAGAGACTACAACGCTTTCCTGCATCGTCATCTGAGACTCCTACTGATACAGGAGATTCGACTGCTTTTGCTGCGATGTCTGGTCGTGGTCGTGGCTGTGAACGCGGCCGCTCACATGATGCTCGTCCTCCTCTTGGTGCTGGCCGGGGGAGGAATTCTTTAGGTCGTGGAGCATCATCTGGACCTCCTACTGTTGCTGCTCGTCCTTAGATTGGCCAATGCTTCTGCAACTTCTGTGGCCGGTCTAATCATGTTGAAGACAAGTGCTGGGAAAAATACAGCAAACCAGCTTGGGCCAATGCAGCCACTGATGCTACTACATCTTCTGAGACGTCTACCTAGCCTGATGCCCCGGATACTTCTACTGCTGATTTCATCCGTGCCGAGGTCGAGCGTCTGTTACTGGAGCGTACTGGCTTGTCATCTACTGCCACCGCCACGGGAGCACATGTTGCGACATACTCTGGTTGTGACACTACCTTCCTTTCTGCACCATCTTCTACTACTGGTAATACGAAATGGGACATAGATTCGGGCGCATCTTCTCATATTTCTGGGAATCGGTCATTGTTCAGAAATTTACCTAGACCGACTACTAACTCCTCTGTTATACTTGCTGATGGCTCCAAGTCTACCGTTTCCGGGATTGGAAACATTGTGTCTGATATTGTGCTGAAATCTGCTCTATATGTGCCTCATTTTCCGTTGAATCTATTATCTGTCAGTAAAACTTTGCGAAGCTTGAACTGTAGCCTAACATTAGTACCTGGTTCATGTGTTTTTCAGGACCTTCGCACGAGGATGAAGATTGGTGGGGGGCATGAAGGCTCTGATGGCTTGTACTACATGGACTATCTAAAGAAAGTGGACAATGTGGCTCTGGCTTCTGCAGTATCTTTGTCAGTATCGGCTCTACAGTGGCATTACAGACTTGGGCACCCATCCTCTGAGAAATTGCGCCATATTGTACCTGATGTAGGAACAAATGTGTTTCAATGTGAATCGTGTCAGTTAGGAAAACAGACTAGGGTTGTTTATCCTAAACGTTCTCAGATTAGTAGTAAAAATGTTTTTTATCTTGTTCATGCTGATGTATGGGGCCCTTGTCATGTCCCTAGTCTATCTGGAAACAAATATTTTATTCTGTTCATTGATGATTTTTCTCGGGCCACATGGTTATTTCTTTTGAAAAGTAGATCTGAAGTATTGTCCACTATTAAATTCTTTTTTGCTGAGATGAAAACACAATATTCTATGTCTGTCAAAATTTTTAGAACGGATAATGCACTTGAATTTGTTCAGAAAGATGTTGAGTTGTTTTGTAAATCCATTGGCATTATCCACCAGACTTCGTGTGCATACACACCTCAGCGGAATGGTATAGCAGAAAGAAAGAATAGACACTTACTAGAGGTAGCCAGAACTATTATGTTGTATGCTAATGTACCTCGGGGATTCTGGCCAGAAGCCATCTTGACTGCCTGTTTTCTAATAAATCGAATGCCTTCTTCGGTTATTGGAAATAAAAAACCGGTGCAAATTCTGGATCCTGATAAACCTTTATTTACTGTACCCCCTCGCATTTTTGGCTCTACATGCTTTGTAAAGTTGCTTGGCCCAATGCATGATAAACTATCTCCACGTGCTGAAAAATGTATTTTTTTGGGGTATTCTCATATACAGAAAGGGTACATATGCTATAGCCCAACTACCAAAAGATGGTTTACTAGCAGCGATGTTGTCTTTTTTGAGGGTACACCATACTACTCTACTCAAGGAGATAGCCTTCAGTCTGAGCTTATTGCTTCTCCGCTGCCTATCCTTCAGTCTGAGCTTATTGCTTCTCCGCTGCCTATTACTAGTGACTGTGTTTCTGATGCCACTAATTCTGTACAACCAGCACCTCCTCTTCTTGTTTATCAACGCAGGAACAGATCTCAACCTGCACAAGACCCCCCCAACCAAGCCAATCATCTCCTCCAGAAGGTCCTACATCTCCTAAGGTAATCTCTGACCTTGATGTGCCTATTGCTCTTAGGAAGGGCACTCGTTCCTGCACTATCCACAATATTGCTAACTATGTATCAACTGATAAGTTAAGTGTTCATGTTAGCAACTTTGTCACTGCTTTATCTGATGTTTCCATCCCAAAGACTGTACAGGATGCCTTGCAAAGTACAGCTTGGACGACTGCTATGAAGGAAGAAATGCTTGCTCTTTCTGACAGACAAACTTGGGAGTTGGTGGATCCACCTCCTCAGTGTAAGCCTGTAGGCTGCAGATGGGTGTATGCCGTTAAATATCAACCAGATGGTACTGTAGAACGTCTGAAGGCACGTCTTGTTGCTAAAGGTTATACACAGACCTATGGTATTGACTACTTTGAAACTTTTTCACCTGTTGCCCGTCTTAATTCTGTCAGAGTTCTCTTATCTGTTGTTGTTAATCTTGACTGGCCTCTAGTACAACTTGATGTTAAAAATGCTTTCTTATATGGAGATCTGCAAGAGGAGGTCTATATGGAGCAACCTCCCGGATTTGTTGCTCAGGGGGAGTCACATAAAGTCTGCAGACTAAAGAAGTCTATTTATGGGCTCAAACAGAGTCCTCGTGCCTGGTTTGATAAATTGAGCAATATTCTGATTGACTTTGGTTTTCTGAGATCTCAGATGGATCATTCTGTCTTTACTAAGAAGACTTCTGCTGGTATTGTGATTCTGATTGTGTATGTGGATGATATTATACTTTCTGGCAGCGACTCTATTGCTATTCAGGCTACTAAAGCCCATCTCTGCAAACACTTTGCTACTAAAGATTTAGGCTGCGGTATTTTCTGGACATAGAGGTATCTAGAACTTCTAATGCTCTTGTGCTATCTTAGAGAAAATAAGTCTTAGATCTTCTGCAGGAGACTGGTATGCTTGGAGCTAGACATGTTGATACTCCTCTGGATCCCAATGTCAATTGGGATGATGAGTCTTCTCCACTCTTTGCTGATAATACAAAATACAGGAGGCTGATTGGTAAAATGATATATCTGACTGTGACTAGAGCTGACATAGCTACTGTTGTGGGTCTTCTTAGCAGATATTTAGATAAACCCAAACAGTGTCACTGGGATGCACTCTGTCATATTCTGCGATATCTAAAGAAGTCTCCTGGCAAGGGACTTCACTACAGGAAAAATGGACAATGTTCTCTTAGGGTTATTCTGATGCTGACTATGCAGGGAGCAAAATTGACAGGAAATCCACTTCTGGCTATTGTACCTATGTTGGAGGTAATCTGGTCACATGGCGAAGTAAGAAACAAAATGTGGTTGCCAGATCTAGTGTTGAAGCTGAATATAGGGCCATGGCTTATACTGCCTGTGAGCTCATGTGGGTGTGTTCTCTCCTAAAAGACTTTGGGGTTGAGTCCTCTTCTGCTATACCCATGCATTGCGATAATAAAGCTGCTATCTTCATTGCAAACAATCATGTTTATCATGAGCGCACCAAGCACATCGAGGTTGACTGTCATTTCATTCGGGAGTCTATCCTGACTGGCAAAATCTGCACTCCTTTTACTCGCTCTGAAGACCAGGTTATTGATATCTTCACCAAGCTGCTGGCTAAGAAGCATTTCTGCACACTTGTGGACAAGTTGGGCATGATTGACATCTATGCTCCAACTTGAGGGGGAGTGTTAATATATATGTTCTGTTATTTCTATTTTGTTATTTTTCATTATATTTGGACCTCTTTGTAATTGTCACATTACTATAAATATAAGGGTGCACACATTGTGCAACCCTAAGCTCTCCAAATCTCATTGTCATTTACACGAAGTATGTGTTTACTAAAAATTTGATGTTTTATGCCGAATTCCCTCTCAATCTCATTATTTTTTAGCTTATTTTGCGTCTAAGTGTTAGTCCAAGACTTCCTCAAAAGTTTCCTTACATGTTCCACAAACTTCCACTTTCTTGCCTGTCGAAGTTGACATTAAGATGTCTTTTACATTTGCACGTGACTGTGTTTTTCTTTGTATGTAAACATGTATGAATGACTATATACAAACATATATTTAGTTTTTAAGATAGATTTGATGAAATCTATCAAATTTCATCATGAAATCACTATTTGAGCTTAATTTTTGTTAAAGATGTGTCGAAGTTTGGTTGTAAAAATCCTCGAAGTTTCCTCGATGTTTCCACAAATTTCCACTTCCACACTTGTCGAAGTCAACTCGAAGTCGAAGTCCTGTTCCATGGTGGCAATCATGCCAGAATGGTCTCTTCACACCACACGACGGTCGGCCTGGAGGTTGGGTGTCCAACTTGCGTTCGTATTAACCTTCAAGATGCATGGCTAGGGTGGCCATGATTGCTTCTCCATGTTGTTGGTGTTGATTGTTGGATTATGCATGGGTCTGTAATATCTATTGTAGTCAACCACTAGATTCTTGAAGCTTTCCGCAAGCGAAGGAATGTATGGTTTCTTTACCTCAAACAAATCTTTATTCCGCACAGTCCAGGCAATCCACGACGTAGTCATTGATTCATCCACATCCTTGTGGTCTTTGTCTTTTAGTATATGCTTCCCTAGACATGTAACATTCATGAAATTATCTGCTAGAGGTGCAAACCCCGATCGACACATGCCCATACGTGGTGTGTGGGTGGCCAAGTGAAGATCGCATAGATGGCATCTTCCCTTTTTTATTACACCGCTGGAAGATATTGTTTGTGGTAACCTTCCTCGTGAAGAGCTTCGATCTCGTCGGCATTATATCTCCAAACAAACGCCATGTGAAGTGAATTAGTTTGGTGGCCAAAAGCGCCTCTACAATTCTCTTCAGTCGCTTTCTTCTACTCCTAACATGCATAAAGCTTTATCATGTGCAAATCAGTGGGCTATTTTACCAAGAATTTTCCTTTGTGGTCAGGAGCCCAAACGATGTTGTCCTCAATGTTTGTCCTACCCAGTGGAATGGTCAGAACCCGATCAGCTATAGGGGTGCTAGTAGTTGTTGGATTGTCATTCTATTCCAAGCATGCTTCATGGTCTATCATCTCGTTAACCCATATTGGATCATCCTTGCCTAGTATGGTAAATCTTCCAATGGGGCCTCCCAAATCGGGTATCCATTTGTCCTCACTCCTCATTTATAGTTATATTTGTTCCATTGCCCACACACCAAGCATATCCCACTTTCATCTCTTGAGAAGTCCCGTGGACCTCATTTATGTTTATATTTGCTCCATTGCCCACACGCCAAGCATATCCCACTTTCATTAAGAAGTCCCATGGATGGTCCTCCAAGTGTAGCTTGGTATGTTTTTGACTTTTGATCCAAGAATATCTAAGTTTACGTACTATTTTGTGTTGAGTACCGACTCACTAGTGAATCTGCCTTTGTGATAAGTCTCCAGTCTTGTTTTGCTAGCATGGATTGGTTGCACATCTTCAAGTCTCGAAAACCAAGACCACCTACAACCTTTCACTCGTAGAGGATATCCCACCGAACCCAGTGTATTTTCCTCTCGCCTTAGACCCCCACCAGAACTGGGAGATTGTGTTGTTAATGTCATCCAATGGTCCTTCAGGAGGTTTAAAGACATCTCATCATGTAAATAGGAATTGCCTGAATGACTGATTTTCTGAGAGTACTTTTTGTTTCCAGTCGTAGAAGTTTTTCCAAATAATGCCTTTTGTAGTTGCAAACACATGAGGGTTGTGGGTAGGCCCAGATACTTGGTGTGTTTGTCTACCTCTTCCACCTTGAGTTTGTCTTTATGAGGGTCCTCTCCTCGTTAACGTTGCTGCTAAAAGAGGCTTTCAATTTTCATGGTTGATCTTCTGTCCATATGCTCTCCCTTACTAGCTATGATATCAGCTAGGTATGAGCATTATTTAGTAGTCGTTGTAATGAAGAGAACGCTATCGTTTGCGAAAAAAGGTGGGATATGTGATGCGCATGTCTTCTCACTCTCGCTTAGTGGATATTAGCCTATGCCACTTTATGAAGGGAAAAAGGTAGATCTTCGACATAAACAAGAAAAAGATAAGGGGAGATGGGGTCACCTTGGTGTAGACCTCTTGTCGGTTTTGAATGTCCTATCCTCACCCCATTGACGATGAATAAATGTGGGACACTAGATGTGCATTCTCTAACCTAGGCATGCCATATTCTGGATAGACCCATTTTTTCCATGACCTTGTCCAAGAAAGTCCATTCAATCATGCTATATGCCGTGCTCGTGTCCAGTTTGAGAGCCATTAGCTCTTCTTTGGCTTTGTTCCTGTGTTTCCTCACGTAGAAAAATTCATACGCGACCTGAGCATTATCAGTGATCATTCTTCCTTTGATGAAAGCACTTTGATTTTCAGAGATCGTCCTGTCAAGCAAAGGTTTGATTCAATTGGCCAGAACTTTGGTGATTATTTTGTATGATGCATTGCAGAGGCTAATGGGTTAGAATTTTGAGATTCTCTTTAGTTCTTAGATGAAAATGAGAACAATATCAGTCTTGTTGATATCCTCAAAAGGTAACTACCCCTCCACCAACTGTAGTAAATTCCATGACCCCTTTCTTGACTAGATCCCAATGCTTTTGATAAAAAAAGTTGCCTTCATACCATCGGGTTCAGGAGCTTTCCTTGGGTGCATCTGATTCAGCAGTGTCCACACCTCTAATTCTGTAGGTTCTTTGTCGAGGTTATACGTTTCATATTATCCACCATAGCAAGCATTACGTCAATAAATTCTTCAATTCCATATGGGGGTGAGGAAGAGTTTATCAAAGAAATCAACGATGATCTTCAGTACTTTTTAGGCTTTATTTCCCATCTGTTTTTGTCATCAATAAGGCCCTCTATCGTGATCCTCTTCTTCCTCTGACTCGCTTTGTGGTGACAATTTTAGTGTTTTTTTATCTTCATCCCGTATTTTGTTGGTACTTGCTAGTAATTTTCCTGCTTCTCTAAATCTTGTATTTCCATTGACAACCGCATACATTCACTAAGCATATCCGCAATGGGTGGTCTATTTTCTACTCTCTGGAGTTCTTTCTATGCTTCTTTAATCTTCTTTTTCAAATTCCTGAATTTATTTAATGCCCAAGCCATAAGCTTTTTCCGCACAGAACTTAGTGCATGCGTGATCCCAGGTACATTGTCTATGTCTAGGCAGCCTCCATACTTGTCAAGGCGGTCAGTCGTTCACCCTAGATCCTTGGGCGACTAGCCCGACTAGTCGGCCACCCAGGCATAGGGTTTTTTTCCATATAATTAGTAATATATATTAGTAATATATATAGTTATATACTTATATACAACAATATGCTAGTTATATACTTATATATTAGTAATATATATAGTTATATACTTATATATTTATAGTTATATATACTATATAACTAAGTATATAGTTATATACTTATATAATTAGTTTTATATATATTAGTAATATATAATTAGTAATATATATTAGTAATATATACAGTTATATATTAGTAATATATAATTAGTTATATATTAGTAATATATATAGGTATATATTTGTAATATATATAGTTATATGCATAACTGTAGTATACATTACTAATGCGAATGAAATTATATGCCATAATCATCTATTTCTATTTCCATGGCAATTGGCAAGACAAACACAAACACTTTAGTCAACAATGAGATTAATGACAAAAATAAAATTTAAAAAAATTATCGGGCCCACCAAATAAGTGGCCGACTTATAGGGTGACCAGCCGACCAGTCGGTCTGGGCGGACAATGTAAATGATGCAAAACATGGGTGGCAGTCCAGTCGTTGGCCACCAAAACGACCAGCCGACTAGTCGGGCGCCTCAACAAGTATGGCAGCCTCTTAACACATTTATGCACTATGGGGAAGAGAGACACATGTTCTCAAATCTGAATCTACTCTCCTTACTTTCCTAGCGGCCCTGTTCTGCTCATTATAGGATAGGTGCATGGTCAAAATTGCGATTAGGCCTGACTCTCTGGATCGGAAGCAGATCAGACCAGTCTCTATCTATCAAAAATGTGTTTAGCCTCTCTTTGATGACTCTACTCGTTTGTCTACCTCCATGCCAATTGAAGATATTACCTATACCACAAGTCCTTTAAAGTGGACCTGTCAATAGCCTCTCCGAAAATCAGCATTTGCCACTCTGTTCTCAGTTGACCCTCAAGCTTCTCAAAATTTATAGTATTATTTTGTTGATATCTCTGCCTAAAACAATCGGTAAAGTGGAAGACTGGCAAAGTGTTTCATCAGATGTCAAGTATGATACCTCTCCTTAACTGCAGCCCAACAGTACATTCCAACAAAGCAAAATTTGTCTATCTAATTGTAGTTGTCCACTTCCATGCATATGTGATGATCAGAGAAGGATTTGATGGTCAAATTGTTACCTTTCCACTAGGGGCCTAGGCCTCCAAATTGATGTTGCTGACCTGAAAGTTGTTGTCAAAGTTGTAGCTTCTCTTACTTGTTCCCAATGTTTTAAAAAACGTTAAGCTGTAAGCGTTCGGACAAGACCTTGTAATTGGTTAAGCGATAAGCGGGCGATTTTTGAAAAAAACGGATTTAAGTTTTCTATATAAATTTATACAACATTACACATATATGTATATAAATACTATACTTTTTGGAACTTTATATATATCTAAACACTCTACCCAACAATATAAAACACTCAAATAGTTTATAACACAGCTATAAAACAATGATAATAGCTATAATATAGTAAACAATAGACTTGTCAAGGATAAAACACCCTACATACATGATACAACAAAAATTTGCATCACATGTTGATATAGCTAAACAGTATTCAATATACTTATCACGGATACTTGACTAGCTTATTTTTATATTTGCACATCATAAATTAGTCATACATTACAGCAGTACATTTAAACAAAGTATATTCTAAATTAGATAATAGTTACATGTAATTCACTTGTATAATTACAGCATTACCTTATTATCACAACTTACATACAAAGTACGCATTCTAAATTAGAACTACGGCTTATTATAGAACATTTAATGTATATAAGTTTAATATATTATAGTCAATAATACTTGGAAAATATAATTTACTTCATGTTATCGGTTTACAGCAGTATCTAAGAAAAACGGGTAAAAAGCGGGAAAAATTGCTTAAGCGGTCGTTTTTCTGTAGATCCGCTAAGAGGTGCTCAACAGCAAAATTAAACGGCTAAAGGTCTTGACCGATTAAGCAGCCGCTCAGAACGTTTTTCAATACAGTGCTTGTTCCTAATTGTTGATGTTTGCAATTGCTTCTATGACAAACACAACAACAGGATCTCTCTCCACTCCCACAACAAAATCGGAGAATGGTAACCGTTCCAAGGTTGCCCAAACCATGGACATTCCAACTTAAGAAATATAAAGGCCGGACATTCCAACTTAAGAATTTTAAAGGCCTTCACGGGCTTGGTCATTACCAGCAACCGTTACATGCATGCATATTGCAGCTTCTGAAGTTTGGTTGGAGTTGCGACTTCTCTTACCCATCAACAAAACATGGATCTCCATATTAGAAAGTTGGCCCTCTACGTCCTCTCTTTTTCAATCCGCCTCTATACAATTGGTTCATTCATCCTTGCCTCGTGTCTTGGTGACTATATGACCTTTCCTCACTGTTGTTGCCTTGTTTGCTTTCCGATGAGCAAGGTTAAAAGTAGCCCATGCATGGTGGTATAGCTAGTTCCCATTGAGGTAGTCACTTGTAGAGGATTATAGGTGTCGTATAGATGCTTGGTGATGGACATAAGTTGGACGGTAAGGGTGTTTGCATTGGTGATGGTGATTGAGGAAGATGTATGGAGTGTGTTTAGAGGCTTTGGGAGAATTGTTGGGGACTGGTGCTGTGGGGTTGTGGTTGGTTTGAATTTGGGCATGTGGATTTCTTGGGTTTGGGTATGTTGTTCTTCGATGAAACTAAGATGTCTATGTCCTTAAAAAATGTAGTTAAAGATTTGATTCTAATTTCAGTTGACATGTATATCTAAAAGCTATAGCATTAAATAATATATAATAGCATTACAACAATGTGCAGAACGTTGACCACGTAAATCTCTCACAAACTAACGTGAAAAGGTAACCCAAGCATCTGCTAGCCACTATGATTATCAAGGCACCAATGGCTTGTGGCACCTAAGCACATGGTTGGTAGTTTTTCTACTTATATATGATATTATATAGATCACGTGTAATGTATAAGGCATTTTATGCATTTCCTCAATGTCATGCCACCTTAAATAGTCATGCAAGAGTGAAGTAGATGATAAATGTGCATAAAAACCATTTACATCATCATTGTCTAAGCCTCAAACTCAACCATGTTAAGTTCGGCTACATGGATCCTTCTTTTCCAATCAGCTATGTTATGGGTCATCGTTTGATCAAGATGTAAAGATCCAAAATCTCTCTTTATAAGCCCTTCCCAAATTGATTTAGGATCGCCTCTTCTTTTAGTTGAGCTCGACTTAATAGCATTATTTTAAATAGGCATGTTCGCACATGTTCATACAATCTTAGACGGCCCTCAAGCAACTTGTCCTCAATGCTTGTCACCCCCACTTTGTTCCCGATATAGTCAACTCTCAAGTAAACTTTCCTTGTCTTCCCACTCACCCATCTCAGCATATGCATTTCAAAATATATACACACAAGTAAAATATAATACTAAGATTACAAATACATTAACTTTAAAAAGTTTACGGACACCAACATAGGTGTATTGTTTTTTTCTTTGATTCAAATGTGCATATCCTAAGAAGACCCTCATTGTACGCTATCCACCTCGGCTACAACAAGGCGCCCTGATCAACAACCATGCTAGACACTAGTATCTGGCAGAGCTAAGTGTGGATTATGCCTTCATGTATGCCACACCTCACAACACTCATCGAGGTCTAGCACAAGAATATATTGCATGAACATCTTGCTTAGGCACAACCTTACACAAAAGACTGCTTTTTAAAGGAGACTCACTCTGCTTCCTTTATTTCAACAAAATAAACAGTTACCATAAAAAGATAATAAAGCATGTACAACTACATGCAAAGCTCCACAGCATAGTTATCTAGGCTCCCTCCTAGGCCCCCTAGTCTTTAGGTGAGCCGCCTTAAACTGGACGCCTAGGCTTTCAGATAACTAATGTGGATGCCTAAGGCCTTTTAGGCTCAAATTCAGACACTTAAAGACCAAATTAGCACGGATTAGATTGAATTTGGTCAAATTACATCAAATTTAGTTGTTGTAGGGAAGAAATAGATCTGATTTAGGCCAAATCAGATCTAATTTGGGCATATTAGGTCCTATTTGGGGAGAAATATGTCTGATTTAGGGAAAACATGTCTTATTTGGGGAAATTAGATCTGGTTTCGCTAAATTAGGCTCATTTAGGTCAAGTAGCACGAATGAGGGGAAATTACGTCGGATTAGGTCATGTTATGCCAAAATTGGTCCAACTTAGGCCAAATTGGGCATACTAAGTTAAATTAGGTCCAATCTAGATCATATTAGGTCAAATTGAGGCCAGGTTTAGCTTAGGTCATGATATGTGTGATATAGGTGATCTTATGATTGATTAAGCTTAGGGATAACCAAAACAAATGTGCATAGTGATGTGCATATTTGAATATAGCTAAATGTATAGGCAAATCATTTATATATACATAAAATATAAACAAATATGAAGAGTGCCTAGAAATGTTTAGGCCCCCACCTAGGCACCTAGGGCCCCTAGGCTTCCATTGGGTGAGAAGGACCACCTAGCCGCCTAGACAACTTAGCTCCTTAGAAGGCCAGAAATCCCCTCCCTTGTCCCTAAAATTAATGGCATGGCATTGTACTTGTTTGGGAAAGCCACTGAAAATATTGTAGTTGTCGTGAAAGGCTATCTGTTACAATAAAAAGAGAATAGTTTGTCTAGGCAAAAAGCACATGACGGGGGGCTTTGCAGCAACCACCTTGTGGAGGCTAATTGACATCTTGTGTCACTTTTGAAGGTAATAGCTGATCAAAGGATAACATTTACAAAATTACCTAGAGTTCAACTTGAGTTAGTTTTGAACAATGAATGCTATACCAAATTTTCATCTGCATTTATAAAAATGGCTGATCATCCAATTTCAAGAATAAACCCTGTATGTAACTTCTGTCATGCAAAATTGGCCACAGAAACTCAACAGATAGATTTTAGGTACTGAATATATACATTAGTAAAATATGCTTACATGGCCCAGTCTATAGGGTCCCTCTTTTGTGCAAGAATCTGAATCAATTTTCTTACACGCTCGTCGTTTGCAGTATCAGGTCGAAACTGAGTCTGCTTCCGTCTGAAAGCATATTTTGTAACTGTAGCTTTTAAAGCATCGATTGGATCACTTTCAGGAGATGAAGCATCTCTGCCTCCAGATAAAACATCAGAAGCAAATCGAAGATCAAACAATATTTGGAGAGCTCCATTTGCAGAAACTCGAGGAACTTGATCATCCATTTTAGAAAGATATTTATCATACACGCCTGCCATCTAACAGTCAAAAATGATGAATCAGAAAGGAAAAAAATAGAAAACTAGCCAATAATTTTAAATTTAGTACTTGCTCGCCATCTAGCAGTCAAAAAAGATGAATCAGAAAAAAAAAACTAAAAAACTAGCCAATAATCTCAAATTTAACCCAAACATTTGTCAAACCATATCTACTGCAGCAAATAACAACTAAAGAAGCTGTCACGGCATAAGACTAAGGCATCCAAACAAATCTTAAACCACTGCAAATATTTTGTGACAGTTGAAAAATGTAAAACAAGAGCTATTTACCATTAACCCAAACATCCAGCAGAAAATAAACCAGAAAAAATGACAATAATTGCTAAGACCGTCAAAATTTAATCCATAATGTTGTTTCAATGACATCTGTTGCAGCAGACAACTCAAGAACAAAAATGGCATTAATTGGTACTGACGGATCTTTCTAGATTCAGCCTATAAGCGCCGTTCATTGCATAAGAGAACAACTAAATGAATAAATTATCCAACCAGACCAGGGCATCCAATCAAACGTTAAGCCACTACAAATATGTCCAGTAACTTGTGAATTGCAAAAGTAAGAGTTTTAATTAAGGAAGAGAGGAATAATCTAATATAAATATCGAGTGACCGGAGCATGAAAATATGGAAATATAGCACAGCTACATATAAAGCAACTTTATTCATACAAGCAGAGGAAAGATGATAATATTATAGACAGATGGTAGGTTTCAGGCCGAAACCTTCTCAAGTAAACTCCATGCTAAATTCTGCAGGATTAACCTATCGAGGACGTGACCTCCGATTCGGTGGATTTCTTGGCATGCTTGGAAGAGAAATGAGGTTATGTATAATGAAGGCATAGAAGGAAGCTCTATTTTGATCTCCTGAGAGCCTTCACTTGACTCCTGTCTAATCACAGTAACTTCCCAGCCCTAAAAGAACGATAAAGGCAATGCTAATTAGAGAAAACAATTTTAAATAAACAGGATTAAAAACAGTGTCAAAGACAGTCATGCATGCTGAAAGAAATACAGATCAATACGTTACATGCCAAATAACCAGTTCCTTCATGTACAAACTCGCTATATTTTGCATCCTTTAGTTTTCCGATAAAATGCAGAACAGCTCAAGTTCTTATTCAAAACTTAATGACCAACAGTCTTGAGAACGCTATATAACATATCAAAAGAACATAAATCGAGCCATGTTTCTCAAAATGCCAATTGAAAATAAGTTTAAGACAGAAACATTTAGATGGCAAAACCAAGCGTGTAAAGATCCAAGATTGGACCATTTGATAGATGACATCTCCTTTCTTTATTTCTTCTCAGGCGTAACAGTAGTCTTCCATAACACGGTCTGTTATCCTCAGATTAAATTGTGAGTTGGGTGTTGAAAGAAAAAACTACTTTATATTGGTATCATGGAAAAAAAAGGCGCGCCCTGAAGCGCTAGAGGCGTACGCCTCGAGGCGAGGCGCACCCCAGGGCGCCTTGAGGCTTAAGCCTCACCTGTGATCCAAGAGGCGGACGCCTCATTTTTTGCAAGGCGCAAAGAGGCGCAAGAGGCGTTGAGCCGCAAGTGAGGCGCTAGCCTCAAGCTGCAACCCAAAATACAGGTTATATGGTTCATTTTAACTACATATGGGCCTGGCCCAATGGGTTTTCCATTAGCCCCTTTGATTCAAACGAAAAAACAAACAAATTGTGGTTAAAATACTACTGTTTGGGTACAACTTGTACTGCTTTTATTTTCCAGCTGTTTAAATTTAGATTATAAACAGGTAGTGTAATGTGATTTTGTTATGTAGTTGTCCAATTGTATTAACTTACATTGTATATATATTTTCTTATATATATAAACATATTAATACATATAAATATAGGAATGCCTCGGTACATTTTGAGGCTTACGCCTCGCCTCGCCAAGACAAAAACGTCTCGTTACGCCTCACGCCTTTTTCAACCTTGATTGGTATACACTGTTGTTGCAAAAAAAGATGGGTCATAGAAAACAACATTTGTAGATGCAGCCTCTGTGAGTCGAGTTTCGGAACCAGGAGACGGAGTTGAAGATTTGATTTCCGCTTTCCCGACAACAAAAAGGAATTATATGCTTTCATGCTTCCAGTCATTGCTACCAAAGTGTCACCTCCCTATTTAATCAAAAAGAACATGCCTAGCAAATTATCACCAGAGTAACCCCAGAGCCACCTATACCGCCACCAAACCTCCCCCCCAACCCCCAAACCTTGGCAACCGATTGATAAATGCAGAGGACACCTTTCTCCTCATCCGACAAAAAGGGCTCCCTCGGGACAATTGCTAACAGATTTTCTGTGGATATTGTGGACCTGTAGTTACAGCCACTGTCCAAGAAACCAAGTTGGCTAAGATATTTACATCAAAAGCATCTGATCAGTAAGAAGTCCAACCCACCACACAAGTCAATGTTTCTGTGATATAATCTTTCAAGCTGTTTTCTCTATTGCCTCAGCTCAGAGTCATTCTGAAGATGAAAGTCATTATATTTGGTGCATATTGTTACAGAGCACACTTGTTTGAATAAGTGTTTATTCTGTGATATGAACATGAGTTTGTAACCAATTAGATTTTTTATTTGAGTTTGTATTTTCCCTCTTAGTGAAATACATTGGTATTCCCTATTTTGTTTCTTCACCCAGTATCAAAGAAGAAATCCCATTCCAGATGAATCATAGAAAAACTAAAAGGTCTTCCTCACCAACGGTGCTGCCGCATCTGCCTCTTTCAACAGCCTGTAGGTTGATAGTTCATCATTGTATCTTCATTCTCTTACAGGCCAAGAAAGAACTATATTCCTAGTTTCTGCTGCTCCAGACATCTCCTGCGCTCAAGGACTTTGCCCTTACCTGCATAGGTGGATTACAAGACGCTCGATTCCTAAATGCTGAAGAAGGTAATACCTCCTTTTCGTCATCAACCCTTGTTGTTGGCACACTGTCATTATAGCCGGTTTCATAGGTCAAAGACAGCATCCCCAAGCCGTAGAAGTCACACCATTCAGTAGTGCAGGAAAGGACCGTCTCTGCTACCCTCGGCTGCAAAGGCCACCATGCTGTCATTTCACAAACAATGACATGTCTCATGTGGGCTTCCTCATCGATAGTGAGGAGTCCTCCCTTTCTAGCATGTCGTCAACTATACCTGCACATCCCAGCTATGTCACCAACCATAACTGAAGCTATTGCTTACTTGCCGCATATATACAGTATGTGTCGAATTAGGATCAACTGGCTTGTGTCCTAGATAATGAGTTATTCTTTTTATCCTTCAGACTGAAATCAGCCCATAAATTTTAATCTTTCTCGCATTCAGTGTTTTAAAAAGTGTTCTGAGCGCCCGCGCTGCAAGGTCCCTGTCACTTTTAAGAGCCCCACTAAGGCCACATAAAGTAAGCCAGCAGCTAGGCCCAAGATATCTTCTTCCACCTCTCTAAATCACACTTCTAATTGTACTTCTATACATTTATACTAGCATATAGGATAAAATACTAAGTATAGATATGCAATATCTATCGAGTATCATATGTATGTATATTGTATAGTAAGCAATATCTTCTGTTATATATGGTATTGTATATTACCACATTAGCATGCATTACTAGTATGCTACTGTATATTACTCTGTCATCTACTATTGTTGCATATCTACAACTCTACATTACAATTACTGAAATTATTGCATTATGTAATCAACTGCATATAACTGTTTTGTGCTAGGTTATATATTTGTTTTATCTATGTTATTGTTGTAACATTACTATGTATGTAATCAACTGCATATAACTGTTTTGTGCTAGGTTATATATTTGTATTATCTATGTTATTGTTGTAACATTACTATGTACAGAAGTATTATCTATATTAGACTTATTAGTACTGTAATTTTGGAAAATACGAGTATTTTTGTATTGCCTACACTAGTATTGTAATCTCACTGTTCTAATATGCAATATATTGTATACCTATGGCTATATTACTCTATTACCTATTTTTATGTTAATATACAACATATAGTTGTTGACTCAAGGTCAATTAGGTCAATGTTGACTCACGTCTAAATTGACTAAACCCGTGTTTTGATGATGACTAACCATTCCACATATTGGTGTCTAATGCTTCTACATTGAGTGATTTCAGATTAGGTTTAGACACACTCCAAATGCCCTAACTTGCGCATATCAAATTGGAGAGAAGACAAGTCAAAATAGCTACAAGTGTGCAATTTGGGATCTCTATGTAAATGACCTTAGAATTGCTTTGTAATCACTTGTAATGATTGTATGACTTGTAATTAAGCTTAGAAAATTTATTGGGACACAAAAATCCATCATTTGTATAGTCAAACGAAAATTCCAAAATACCCATAACAGGGATTTTGTCGGCCGAATTCCAAACTCGTCCGATCCATATATTCTGGAATTTTTGTTGCAATCGGCCGAGTTACAAACTCAGCCGATTCCCGTTCAGTCGAGTTTCTAGCTAGGAAACTCGGCCGATCCACTGATCGGTCCAAGATGAAAGTCGACCGATCGGCCGAGTTTCTCCAAAGGAACTCGGCCGACAGTCTAGCTTTCAGCCTTGTCTTTTAGTGGTTCGGCCGAGTTACCTTTATATAAACTCGGCCGATCAGACTGTACGAAAAAGTGCAGAAAAGTGATTCTAGCCGTTGTGGAGTTGCAACAAGTGAAAATAGATCCGTTGCAAGCCACAAAACGGCTAGTTTTCGTTCTTAAGTGTTCCCAAAGGCTAAGAGGCATCCCCAGCTATAAATAGGACCCCTTGGGCTTCATTCCAAGGTTGAGCATTCATTGCAAACTCTTTGTGAGGTTCCTATTCTATAGTTGAGTGCTTCCTACAGCCTCCTCTCTCTCTCTAAGCTTAATCACTTGCTACATCCATTAGAGTGAGTAGGAAATCTGTAAGAGAGCTAGTCCCATTTGTATATCTTGTGAAGCTCTCACTTCCACCACCTCCCCATCTTTCATTTGCTATCTTGAAGATGAAGGTTCTCTCTCTTGTCCAAGAGAGGTGAAGAAGAACAAGGGAAGGAGTCCCTTGGTGAAGATCAAGGCAGAAGACTTGGAGCTAGAGTGGGTAAGCCCTTGGAGAAGGCAAAAGACTCAAGCTCAAGTAGGTAAGACCTTGGTGGAAAGCTTCTCCGAGTGAAGGTGAAGTCAAAGGCGGAAGATCCAAGAAGAGTGGGTAATTCCTGCAAGGCCGAAGACTTGTGCAAGAGTGGGTAAGTCCTTGGAGAAGGCCGAAGACTCTTGCAAAGTGGGTAAGTCCTTGGTAAGGTTGAAGACTCTTTTGTATTGGATAGGTAAGTCCTTTGTTGGTCTTGTATTGTAAGTCTTATAATTGAATATAAGAGTGCAATTGGTTGAAGTCCTAGAGGTTGACCTCTCTAGGCAAGTGGACTGACACACTTCTAGTTTGAAGTGTGGAACCACTCTAAATAGCTTGTCTTATTTGGTGCATGTTCAATCTCTCTTATCCTTGCTATGCATGATTTAGTTGCACTCAAATTGCCTATTTAGCAACCTAATCTTGTCATATATTTTGAAGGTTTAATGAGTTTTATTTAAGTGCTTTCAGCTCTATTCACCCCCCCTCTAGAGCATCTAAATCACCCATCTAGGATCCAACAATTGTGTGTATATGTATATTACTAGAAACACCACAGTAATATTATTAAATTGTATAGAAATCAATTTTACACTATTTCATAGTTTAGATACGTATAAAAGTTCAAAACTATATGATTAGATATGTATATATGTATGTAATTATGTATAAAATATACAAAAACTAAAGCATACGCTTTTCAAAAAAGTGTCTGCACGGTGCTTAAGCGGTTACAGGATCCTATCCGCCCGCCTCCCGCTTTGCCATTTCTAAAACATGCTCCCTTACATTATGTTCAAAACCATAGTCAGCCTTTTATCTTCATGAAAATTATAACTATTGATATATATGCTTTATAAATGTTTTATGCTTTAGACTTGTCTGTCTTTAGCCTTCTCGTTTATCCCATATCTACTATTTTTGTTTTCTACTTCCTCTCTTCTCTTATAAAAGAGAGTGTCTTATAATTGTTTTAGACACATCAAATAAAAATTATTCTTCTATATATGATATCAGATGGTTATGATCCCCCTTAGCCTCTACATCCTTTCCCCTCCCCAACCCTAATGCTTCTATTCCCCCTCCTCTAACCCTATCCTAGCCGCCCCCTCCTCAAACCCGCCGCTATCCCCCCCCCCGTCATCTACCGCCGCTAACCCCCCTCCTCCCTTCACGTTGATGATGCTTCCCCTGCCCACCCTCATCCCCACCCAGCGAGCCACCCACCGCCAACCCTCTCCCTCCACGCCGTTACAGCCCCCGCCTGCACCCCAATCCACCATTGCACTCCCACCCCTCTCTCGTTGCCACCTTCCCTGCCCGCCGCCCAACCCCCCCCACACACCTTCCCTCACCATTGCCACCCAACTTTCCATCCACCCCTCCTTCCCGCCTCACCCTTGTCTTTCCTCCCCATTGTTGCCTGTCGCAGCACTCTCTTCCTTCCCTTTCCACCACTAGCCGTCTCTCCCTCCCTCCCCCCTCCCCTCCACACCAATACCCTGTTGAAGCATTAAATAGTGTCTCCTCTCGTCTGCCTACACCATATGGTGGAGTAAATCTTTCCACGTGGCATTGCTTCTCCTCACTTTTCTCTACTGCCCCTATGTGGGATTTTATGATCTAGTGATCCGAGTCATCTATAGTTACTTAGTGTGTGTAGCACACAATGTCTTCTTCTTCCTCTATGTGTGTCACCACCCCGTAATTCATGGTGCTCGTGGATCTCCCCCGGTCGCTCTGTGTTACCACCGTAAAACTAGACGGCTCCAACTACCATCTTGGGTCAACTTCGTTTGAGTTTTATGTTAAAGCCCAGGGGCGATATTCGCATATTTCTTCTACTGCTCCAGCCACTCCTAATCAGTCTCTATTGTGCCTTCAGACTGCTAAAGCCATGTGGGATCAACTCTCACAAGTGTAATCTCACCAACAAAACCCAAAGAAGATCTTTGAGATATTCAAGAACCTGACAAAAAATGAAAATTCGATTGATGGATCTGTGGAGGATTATTACAACCAGTGTTCGGCTCTTTAGGATGAATATGAGGTGGTGTATCATCCTCTATCTTTTTACATCAAAGAAGTTCAACACCAACACAATGAACTTTAATTAATTCAGTTTTTGACTGGCTTCCTCATACCTTGTATGGAGGTGTTGATCAGATATTATCTAGTGATCCCTTGCCTACTCTAAGGGATGTACTCAAGTGCGTCCAACGTCTTCCATCCATGTCATCCCTACCTTCTTCTTCCTCTGATAACTCTACCCTTGTCGTGCACTATGGGGACTCTAGCTGAGGTTGTGGACAGGGACGCAATCGCGGTCGAGTTCATGGATAGGGATGCAAATGCGGCCAAGGACGTTCTTCTGGCAGTCTTGGACGTGGTCTTCCACCGCCTGGATCTGGATGTGGACAACCTCCTAGCAGGAGCTGATTTTGTAACTTTTGTGGCCGCACAAGCCATACGAAAGATCGTTGTTGGGCTAAACATGGTGCACCTGCATGGGGAAACCAAGTTAGAACGGATGCTTCTGAGATACATCCATTGTTGCCTCCAGTTCTACCCTGCCCACTATTGAGTAGATCTGCTCGGAGTTTGAGAAACTCCTTCACGCCTGCCTTCGCAACCTATTAATCAAGGTTGCGATCTTCTTCTTTTTTACTTGCTTCTCCTGCAACTTATGGTAAAAATAAATGGGTCATTGACTCTAGTGCATCTGCTCATATATCTAGTTGTTCTGAACTTTTCTCAAGCCCTGATTAAAAGAACTAGAGTTCCACCAGTTACAATGGCTGATGGTACTCAATCCCTAGTGCACGGACTTGGAACCATTTCTCTATCTCATAATTTAACCCTAAAAGCTGGTGTTGTATGTTCCAAGATTTCCTCTAAACCTATTATTTGTTAGTAAAATTGTTAGGAATCTTCAATGCTCTATCACATTTGATCCAGAGGGTTGTGTGTTTCAGGATCTCCGCACAAAGACGAGGATTGTTTCAGGCCATAAGGGACCAAATGGACTGTACTACATAGATGTACCACGACTTGATATTTCCCTACTTCCCTCTTTGGTTACTGGACTAAAATGGCACTATCGTCTTCGGCACCCATCCATTGCTAAGTTGAAGTGCTTGTTTACTAAGATATCAGAGGGTCTTTCATTGTGAAGCTTGTCAGTTTAGCAAGCAAACTAGGGTTTTACTTCATTAGAAAAAAGAAATTAGTTCTAAAAATCATTTTGTTTTAGCCAGTGTTTCAAAAAGCGGTATGCATTCTGCATGCAAAGTGGTCACCTTATAGAGTATATGCGGTATGCGGGAGTATATGCGGGAGTTTGTGCAGTTTTGGATTTTTTTAATAATTTAAGTACTATATATAAATTAATTAATCACACAATTGCAGATGTAATTTGTAGGGTACATATTTGGACCCCAAACTTTAGATAGATTCAAATATAATATTTTAATGAAAAATAAAGCACCATTTAGAATGCATTCAAGAATCATTTAAGCATAAACTCCAATGAAGCACGAATGAAATGGTGTAACACAAGTACATAACAATTAGGACTAACCATATCATACAAAAAGATGCATGCATGTCCTAGAGGTCTAAAACAACAAACACTAAATAAACATGCATCTCATGTAGAAAATACACAACAAAATAGTACATCAAGAGAATGTTAATAATACGAATATAATCTACTTTGGGCCGAGATAACAAATGTCCATCTAAAAATCACCGACTAATCCGCCCTATAAGCGGCTAAGTATATGCAGGCCGTTTATGTGGCCCGTGCGACCTTTTTTAAAAACACTGGATTTAGGCACACGTCATTGTTTAAAATGTCAATTTCGACGCTGTTTGCTATCGTCCAAAAACAGAAATTTACATAAATTTTGACCAAGATTTCGATATTTCTGCTCCTATCGACACGAGATTTTGACGCAAGATTCTGACGATTTCAACGACCAACTAAAGAAATTAAGTCGTGAAATTTACTATGATGATCTACATATAAATACACCTAATTATGCAATAATATCCTATGTTGGTATAGGGTGGGGGGCTCCTATATTTTTTAGTGAAAATATACAAAATTGTTTCGATTAGGATTTTGATCATGCAATGTACACATATATTCTTATGCAATAACATGTTATATCTTATATTTTGGATTCAATTAACTGAGGGGGTGTCCCAAAAAAATTTCAATTTTTAATGAAATTGCAATCCAAAATTTTGGTAATTTGGCACATTGACTTCGATGTCTGCAGTGGTTGAAACGGAATTTTGGTCAAAATTGTGATTAACCCATGGTACATGATGATAAATGGGGATCATGTTTTGTTACTAGTCTCTCTGGATTTTGCTACTTTATGACTTTCATTGATGATTACTCTCGAGCAACTTGGCGCTTTTGTTGAAAGATTGCAATAACATTTTGGAAATTATTGCTACTTTCTTTGCTGAAATTCAAACTCAGTTCGATAAAACTATCAAAACATTTCGCACTAATAATGCCTTAGAAATTATAAAAAATCCATTGGATTGTTTTGTACTGCTAGAGGCACTATCCATCAGACTTCCTGCTCCGACACACCTCAACAAAATGGTGCGGCGGAGAGGAAAAATTGCCATCTTCTAGAAATTGCTCATACCATCCTTCTTCACTATCATGTTCCAAAAAGCTTTTGGCATGAGGCGGTCTCTATTGTGTGCTACTTAATTAACCACATGCCCTCGTCGGTTTTGAAAAACCAGGTCCCCTCTACTCTATCCAAATGCACCCCTATTTTATGTGCCTCTCGCATCTTTGCCAGCACTTATTTTGTTACAAATCTGTCCCGGCTAACCAAACTTGATCCCTAATCTACTAAGTGTATTTTTCTAGGGTACTCCAGAACTCAAAAAGGATATCGGTGTTAGGATCCTTCCATTTGACAGTGGTTTGTCAGTGCTGACGTGATATTTTTTAAACACATGCCATACTACTCTAAAAAAGGTCAGCTTTATCTAGTGATATATTGGATCCTACTCCACTCCCCCAAAATGTGAAAGATGTTTCTAATGAAGAAATTAAGGTTCTTACTCCACCCCCCTTCAAGTATACAAGCGAAGACCTAAGGCTACAGTTCCCTCTATGGCCCCTTAACCACCACATCCTCCTTTGTCGGCAGATCACAACACTCCTAGGTAACTTCAGACATGCACCTTCCCATAAGTCAAAGGGAAGGTGTTCATTCTTGTACTCATCATTCTATTAGTTATTTCTGCTCTACTGCTAATATTGGTGCTATAGCTTTGCCTACGTTACTTCTGCTATTTCGGTTGTCTCAATATTAAAGAATGTGACTCAAGGATTACAACATCATGCATGGCGTCTAGCTATGGAAACTGACATGGTTGCTCTCCACGATTGACAAACTTGGGATCTTATTCATCATCCTCATAATTGCTCTACAGTTGGATGTCATTGGATATTTACTGCCAAATATCAGCTAGATGGTACACTTGAACGGCTGAAAGCATGTCTAGTTGCTAAAGGTTATACTCAGACCTATGGGATGGACTATTTTGAAACTTCATCCCATGTTGCTAGAATATGTTCGAGTACTTCTCAATTGTTATTAATCTTGATTAGCCACTTTTCAAAATGCCTTTTATATGAAGACTTGCATGAGGAAGTATATATGGAGCAACCTCTTGAGTTTGTTGCTCGGGGGGGGTGTTGCAAAGTTTGAAGACTCCGGAAAGCTATCTAGGGTCTAAAACAAAGCCCATTAGCATGGTTTGGCAAATTAAGCAGATTCTCCTTAAATTTTATGTTCACATTCTAATCATTCGGTGTTCGTAAGAAAAACCATTTCCGTGCTTGTTACTCTTATTGTGTATGCGGATGACATAATTCTTTCTGGTAGCGATAAAGAAGGTATTCAAGCTACTAGAAGATACCTTGAACAACATTTTGTTACAAAAGATCTAAGGAAACTCAAATACTTCTTGGGGATTGAAGTTTCACTTTCTTCTTCTGGCTTCTGTCTTTCACAACGCATATATGTTCTTGATCTTTTAAAAGAAACAGGCATGCTTGGAACTAATCCCACTAGCACCCCTCTGGATCCAATACAAATTGAGATGATGAATCATCTCCACCTTATCCCGATAACCACTAATACAGAAGATTGGTTGGTCTATCTCATTGTCACTGGAGCTGACATTACTTCTGTTGTTGAACTTGTCAACAAGTATTTGGATAAACCTCGACAATGTCACTAGGATGTTGTTTGTCACATTTTTAAATATTTGAATAATTCTCCAAGGAAAGGATTATTATACTGGCGATATGGACACTGCAAACTCAGCAGTTATTCTGACTCTAACTATGTAGGTAGTAGAAGTGATAGAAAATCCATCTCTACCTATTGTACTTTTTGTAGGAGGAAACATGGTCACATGGCGCAGTAAGAAACAGATTGTGGTTGTTCGGTCAGGCGCTGAAGCTGAATGTAGAGCCATGGCTCATATTACATGCGAACTGATGTGGGTCCAAGGACTACTCAAGGAATTTGATGTGTGATTCAAATCATGTTCCTATGTGTTACGACAACAAAGCCCCCATTTTTATTGCTAGCAATCCTACATTTCATGAGCGCACTAAGCACATAGAAGTGGATTGCCACTTTGTCCATGTATCTGTTATGTCTGGTCGCATTTCCACTCCTTATATCCAGACAGAAGATCAAATTGTTGATATCTTCATGAAGTTGCTTCCAAAATCTCGATTTGCTACACTAGTGGACAAGTTGGGCATGAACGACATCTATGCTCTAATTTGAGGGGGGGGTATTGATATATATGCTTTATGCTTTGTGCTTTAGACTTGTCTTCATCTTTAGCTTTTTCTTTTATCCCATATCTACTGTTTATGTTTTCTTTTTGGTAACCCAGGAGACTCGTAAGGCTTTCGTCGAGCCCAACCTGGGGAGCTTAGCCCCATCCCGTAAGGAGCATAGCCCATTAAGTCGCACAGAGGTCGGCTGTGCTACGGGAGAAACAATTCCGAACAGCACCACCAGGGAGATTCGAACCCGGGACCCTTCGTGAGGGGCCCCGTGCTGCGACCACCTGAGCTACTGCTTGCCGGCCTGTTTATGTTTTCTACTTCCTCTAGTCTTATAAAAGAGAGTGTCTTGTAATTGTTTTAAACACATCAAATAAAAATTATTTTTCTCCATAATTATGTTGTCCTAATACCCTCCTCGTCAGTATTCCAAATGTCATTGCCTTGTGTATTCAAATGTCATGTTGTTTCTGCAAATTGTTGTCCACCAAACTATCCTCTTGATTTATTCATAGTTGGGGTGAAAGGGAGATGTTTAGGAAGACAACAAGAAAGTGAATTTTCTAGAGATTATTTTTGTGTAGGTTAATTACTCTTTTGTGGAGCTTCTATTGCGTAATTGTTGCACCATAATGTATTGCTACGTGTCAGTAGGTCCGTGCATATAGTATTGCATAATCCAACCATTGTTGGCGCATACAATATATACAATATATGCGGTAGATATGTCACAAAATTAATTATTTGATCATAAAGTAAAATATGAAGTTTATTTGGTAAATATTTTAATTGCAGAATATATGACTATATATTTTAAATGTAAGCAAATAAATTTTACATGTATAATATGTTTGTATATATAAGGTTTAGGAAGTGTGTACCAGTTAGTACATGTAACTTGTGCACCGATAATTAAAGTGGCTCATATAGAATATGTTAACTAATTAATTGAAACAACGTTTTCTAGCATAAACATGTCTCTAAAAGGTCACAATCATGTGTTGGGATATGTAGGTGATGGGAGACCCGATAGAACAAGGCCCAACGAGCTTGTTCCAGAGATGTGGAAGCGTGAGATCGAACCAGTCAACTAAATACGTACGACGAGTGGTGACGAGGAACATGAAGTAAGCAACCATAACAGCAAGATTTATGGTGGCTTAGCAAAACTTCAATGAGGGAACCTACCCTACTGACGAAGATGATGTTATTGACAAAAAGAACTTTATAAAAGATGATTACATAACAGAGAAGAAGCCATAGTCATTGAGGAGGTTGCCTAGGCGACTAGGCACCCAAGAGGGTCAGCCTAGGTTGTCGCCTACCTACAATGGAATGTGGGCATCTGCGCTTAGATGGTGATATAGTTGTTCCATAAAACTTAGTTTTTGGTCTGAGAAGGATCTTGTGGTCGCATACTACTCCGGTTGCACTCCTTCGTTTCAATAATCATGTGGTGATCCTATTACAGACATCATCTTGAACATGACATCCATTTGAATAGTAAAACCCTAGGAATATTATCATATTTTCAATACATCCACTGCATACAGCTTGGCCCCACCATTGACAATTCTAGAATTTTGGAAATTGCAAAGCATATACTATGTTTTGCTTCTGTTGGTCTTAACTCTATTTGATTACAACGCATTTCTACAAAGTCCAATTTTATAATTCAATCTCTTTTTGCTAAAAACCATTCTCTCTTCAGAGAATGATAATTCCTAAACTTATCCAACAAGAGTATTTGCAAATAAAATGTGCCACTGCGTCTTTGTAAAAGGTGACACAAGTTTGGTCAAAACCACTTGAAGTATTTACCTTCTACTTGACCTACACTTTACAACAGAAGGATCAAGTGGTAGAATCTTAAAGGAGAAAAGAAATTGACATTTTATGATGAACTTATCAAGGAGAGAACTTGAAACTTGGAGTCTGATGTTAACTCTATGTGGCAAAGTATGAGCTCCCGCATTAACAAAAATTGCCAGAGGTTTTCGGAGAGTCCAAAGAGTGTGGGCCTCCATAGAAAGAGACTTGGTGGTGGAAGGATGAAGTACATAAGGTTATTAAACTCAAAGGGAGATCTTTAGGAGCTTGTCTATATCTAGAGATGATGCAACTTTTCAAAGATACAAACAAGCAAAGAAAGATGCTAAGAAGGCGGTTCAAGAGCAAGATTCATATACTTTGATAAAATATGTAAAAAGTTGCACACTTGAGAAGGGGAAAAGGATATTTATAAAATGGCTCATATTAGAGATAGGAAAGGAAGAGACTTGAGTCAAGTAAAGTGCATCAAGAATGAAGATGGCAGAGTGTTGTTGAAGGATGATGATATAAAGAATCAATGGAGAAACTACTTCCATAAGCTTTTCAACAGAGATATTGTGAATAATGTAAGAGACTTAGGTGACATGAATGCAAGAGATATCACTTACATACGATGAGTTTCCCTATCTGAGGTCATGAATTCTTTGAAAACATGAAATCAAAAAAGGCATATGATCCATACGGTATTCCCATTGATGTATAGAAGAGTATGGGGATGAAGGAGTTATGTGGTTAACAAATTTCTTTAACAAGATTATGAAGACAAAGAAAATGTCTGATGAATGGAGAAATAGTATATAGTCCCAATCTACAAGAACAAAGGAGATGTTCAGAGCTGCACAAACTACAGAGGTATCAAGTTGAGTCACACTATGAAGTTTTAGAAGAGGATTATTGAGCAAAGGCTAAGATTGATAACACAGATATCATACAACCACTTTGATTTTATGCCGAAAAGATCAACAAAGGATGCTATTTTTCTTATTAGGAGGCTTATGAAGAAGTACAAAGAAAACAAAAAGATCTTCATATGGTGTTTATTGATCTGGAAAAGGTCTATGATCGAGTACCCAAGAAAGTGTTATGGAGGATTTTGCATAGAAAGGTGTGCCTCCAATACATTGACCTAATTAAAGACATGTATGATGGCTCAGGTGCAAGTGTTCGGACTCCTAGACAGACAAAATTTTCTTATCGTTGTTGGGGTACAACAAGGATCGGCACTCAGCCCATATCTATTTGTTCTTGTTATGGATGAGTTGACAAAGCATGTTCAAGATAATATCCATTACTACATGTTATTTGTTGATGATATTGTGTTGATTGATGAAAGAAAAGAAATATTGAATGATAAAGTTAAACTTTAGAGAAATGCAATGGACTTAATGGATTTATGATCAATAGAAGCAAAACTGAATATATGCATTGCAATTTTAGCTAATCTGGAATTGTGAATGATGGGATCAAGTTGGATGGAATGGATGTATCAATATGTGATAAGTTTCATTACTTGGGTTCTATAACTAAAAGGGAGGGTGAGGCTCAAGATGATGTTTATCACAGGATTACAGCAGGATGGTTGAAGTGGAGTGCAACTGGAGTAGTTTGGGACCAGAAGATCCCTCTCAGATTAAAAAGCAAGTTTTATAGACAGTTATGCAACCAGCCATGCTATATGGGAGTGAATGTTGGGCAGTGGAGAAACAAGGTCTCAACAAGATGAATGTGGCCGAAATGTGTATGTTGAGTTAGATGTGTGGGAAGAGAAGAAAAGATCGTTGGAGGAATGACTACACTAGGAACAAGGTAGGGGTATTGAGCATCGAGGACAAGTTGCGTGAAGGTCGTCTAAGATGGTATGGACATGTGCAACGCAGACCAAAAAATGCACTCGTTCAAAGCAAGGTTATTGAGTCAAGCATAATTAAAAGAAGCAGAGGCAGACCGAAATTAACTTGGGAAGAGGTTATAAAAAGACTGAATCTTTACATCTTGATCAGAATATGACCCATAACCTAGGAAGCACAGATACGGATACGTATCGGATACAGGTAGGGGTACGGGTACGAGGATATGACAATTTTCAAAAATATAGGATACGGGTACGTCATGGATATGGCAATTTTTTAATATTTATTTTAATATTTTAAAAAATAACCAATATATTTATTTTAAAAATATGACATGGTCCTTTGTATCAGATACTTTAAAGAAGATTGGAATGCCTGAAAACTTAATATCTTACATCATTAATTCGGTTTCCGGAGGAAAAGCGACGCTCATATGGCAAGGAAAGGCAGCAGGAAGTTTTAAACCAACTAGAGGTCTGCGGCAAGGAGATCCTCTGTCGCCATACCTGTTTGTACTTTGTCTAGAACGGCTCAGTCAGCGTATTGAGAAGAAGGTTGCAAATAGAGAATGGCCCCCAGCAAATTAACAGCGCAGGGCCCATGGATCTCTCATTTACGCTTCGCAGACGATATGATTTTGTTTGCTAAAGCGAATCAATCCCAGATGAACACAGTTCTGAAATGCTTTAAAGAGTTTAGGGAGGTCTCCGAACAGGCAATCTCTATATCCAAATCATGTATCTTCTTCTCAAAGACGGTTCCTAGAGGTGTGAGGAAATCCATATGCAGGCGCAGTGGTATACCGGAAGTGACATATATGGGCAAATACCTTGGGGTACCACTTATACATGGGAGGGTTAGACATGATACATACGGGGAGATTTTGAACAGGATTAACAACAACATCAATGCATGGACAGCTCGTTGTCTATCTCTTGCAGGTAGGGTAGCGATGGCCAAATCAACTTTGACTGCTATTCCTGGGTACATCATGCAAACGTCGGTTCTACCTATGAAGGTTTGTGACAATAGTATTAGATCCTTCATTTGGGGTGGAAATCATAAAGCTAATCTTGTATCACTGGTCGCATGGAATAAGATGATAACAAGCAAAAAGGAAGGTGGCCTGGGCATTAGAGCCATGAGGGAGTGGAACATGGCCCTAGTCAGCAAGTATTGCTAGGAAATCAAGACAGGCAGGAACTCAGTTTGGTGCAAAGGCATGCACCGGAAAATTCCTAGAGAGGGAAGGTTGAACATGCCTAATGTCTCAAGGCTGGGGCGGGCCATATTCAATTGCAAGGATTTCATTGATGAAAATGCTTACTGGCTACCTGTTAACGGTGAATCTATAAACGTGTGGAAGGACAAATGGTGGGATCAGTCTTATAGTCTAGTAGGACGGACCATCAAACCTGTACCGGACGAGCTGGAAGACCTCAAAGTAGCTAGTATTGTCAATCTGAATCACCGGTGGGACGAGGAGTTTCTGAAAGAGTTTGTGGAGGAGGAGGATCTGAAGAAGATAAGAGAAATTAATATCCCTACATGCACGCAAGAGAAGGACATTCTAGTTTGGGCACACAGTGATTCTGGTTTATTCACAACACAGTCTGCTTACTCTAAACTGCGTAGCCAGAAAGATATCAAGGTCGAGGGGAAATGGGAGCTGATCTGGAAGGTTAAAGCTTCTGCTAAGATCAAGCTCTTCCTATGGTTAGTTGGACAGAATGCTTTGTTGAATAATAGCCGGAGAATGACCCGCCATCTGAGCACAAACGACAAATGCCCCCGATGTGGGAAACATGTGATAACCATTTTGCACGCTCTAAGAGACTGCGAGAAGGTTGAACCTATCTAGAAGAAGCTACTGGAGCAAACTTATGGCATCAATTCTTTGGAGAGAATGAAATATGGAAATGGCTGGAATCAATAATGACGTATGCAGGTAGACACACCTCTATGATCCTAATTGGATGCCATAATATATGGAGGAACAGGAACCGAGAGATCTTTGAGAAGTCTACAACGACGTTGAACTCTCAGATTATTCAAATGCAATTAGAAGCCAATAGGGTCGAGAAGATATGGGAACATTCGAGCTCTCCTAAGGCAGTGACGACAGTGGCTAGCTGGTCTCCCCCACAACCATATACTCTTAAATTCAATGTGGACGCAGCCTTCAAGAAGGGTAAAGTCTACATTGTTGTGGTATGTAGGAACAACATGGGACTCTGGGCAGGAGGATGGAGTAAAAAGATAAACATAGATAGTGTCCTAAGTGTTGAAGTACAAGCTATTGAGTTTGCAGTGAACATAGCGAATGATCTCAATATAGAGAAGGCAATCTTTAAAACTGACTCGTCTAGGGCCTGCAGTGCAACTAGCAGACAGCACATTGATTTTCCAAAACTGACCCCGTGGATATTGAAGATAAGGAGGACAATGAAGGCTGGATGGAAGATTTGCCACACGCGCAGAGAAGGAAATAAAGCAGCGGATGCCTTGGCAAAGTGCCACCAAAACACCATGGATGAATTCTTAGTTCATAGATGCATCCCTATGGAACTAGTAAGTATTATTAGTTCAGAATCATGTAATGGTAGTAGTACTACCACGTTTCCTTTTGGTAATCCTAGCATAAATTGTATGAACAATATTGGTTTAGCTTGCATGAGGGGGGTGAGATGAATGAAAACCTCTTGGTTTGGTTTAAAAAAATAGATGAAGGCAATCAAATCTCATTCAAAAATCACAATATTTCTAAAGAAAATGGAAACCAATTCCATAATGATATAAAAAGGGGTCTTTCATTCATATTAATGTGAGACAGAAGTTACAAAAAGACATGATAATATCATAGTCAAAACCTTTCACATTTCATGTATCATGTAATGTTGCGCTGTAAAGTGAGTTGTGTCATCTGTGATACCAAACTATCTTCTTTCATGTATGGCTAGCTACTATGAAGCACGGATACAAATATAGAAATGGATACGGGTACAGTACAAGGATACGACAATTTTCAAAAATATAAGATACGGGTGCAATGTGGGTACAGCAGTTTTTTTAATGTTTATTATATAATTTTAACAGAAAATACCAATTTCATTCTCAAATCACAATACAATAGAGGGAGTCTAGAGTTGGAAGTCACATTGTTTTGGGATTTTGAGGGATCACACGAGTGGGGTGCTCCCTTGGCTGCTAAATGGGTTGGTTGTATCTTGGCTACATTGAGGTCATATCTAGCTAATAAAAAAAGGAATACGACTTAAGAAGTATCTTGTATGTAATGGAGAGTATCTAGGGAGTATTAGTATCAGATATGTATTCAGTACTAGTAGGACACCTATTTTGGAGTATCGGTGCTTCATAGGGGGAGACAGAAGGATGGTGATGCAATGATTATCTTCAAAGGAGATGAAATAGATATTTATCTACATAGAAATCCAGAATAAATCACAATGGATTTAGTCACGAAAACAAAAGGCATGTTAACCAACGATACTAAATTGAAGCCTTTCATAGAATATGGAGGGCATCAACGTGCATAAAACTTGCACCTTAGCACGAAAAGCATTTGCAAGTACCATGTAAAGGTGAATGAATTGGTTTGCAACAAAGAACAAACATAAATCCAGATTACATATAGAAGTTCTTTAAAAAGTGAAATCCCAAAAAATAGAGGAAGTACATACAATAAAGAGAAGAAGGAAGATTGGCATTTAGCAAGTGGAATGGTGACTAACCTTGAACTACTTCAAGGAAGCAACTGTGACAGCCTTGCAGCAAGCTACTACTTAGCAGAGAGGATTGAGACAGGAGTTGGTGTCAAACGCTAATCAATGTCATGCCCAGATTTTTGTTCTAGTTTTTACCGACTGGATACGGCCTAGATACGGCATGGATATGGAGTAGGAGTATCGATACGTATCCAGGAGTATCCACAGAGTATTGGTATTGGATACATATCGGATACGGGTACGGCACATGTTTTGGAGTATTCGTGCTTCATAGCCAATAACATGGTTGATAGGAAAATAAGGATCCAAGTAGCCAACCCCAACATGGTTGGGATTGATGATGACGATGACGATGTCGATGATGATGATGACGATGATGAATTCGGCTAAATTAGACCTTAACAAAATAATGATATTAGCAATTAACTCAGTGTATAAGTCAATTAGTCAAATGATTGGCTAAGTCATAACTGTTATATGAGTCTACATAGTGCATATCGCAAATTCAGATAGTATATATATACATATATATATATATGTGTGTGTGTGTATATATATATATGTATATATATATGTATATATATGTATATATATATATATATATATCAGTGTTTTAAAAATCGTCCTAGGCGGCCTCTTAAGCGCCACAAGGTGATGGCCAATTAAAATGTACTATAAGCGGCGCTTGATCGGATTTGGATTAAGCGGCCGCTTTTTCCCCGCTTTGGCCGTTATTTTCCCCGCGTTGGCCGCTTTTTTCCAGCTTATTTCCCCGGTTTTCCCCCGGTTTTTTCCGCTTTTTCCCATGTTAGACATTTTATACTCAGTAACATTAATGTCAGTAATGTGATTTGACATTTATGAGTATATACTTATACATTTATACTAAATGAATATGAATATATAGTTCGCTGCTGATTTAGTATAGCTAAAGACATTTTATACTCAGTAACATTAATGTCAGTAATGCGATTTGATATTTTTGAGTATATATGTAAGGACCCGTTCCTAAATTACTTTAATTCCTAGTTAGATCTTACTAAGCATCAATAGTTATTGATTTAATTTTCTCCTAATCAGGTCAAATATTAATCAAAAACATAAATCTTGTTTGTTAGATTAATGTTGTGAATGGGGATATAAATTTAAAACCCTAGTTGCAATGTTTTAAAAATCGGCTCAGGCGGCCGCTTAAGCGTCGTGCGGCACTGGACGATTAAATAAGGGCATCAGCGGCTGCTGGGCGGATTTGAATTAAGCGCCCGCTTATCACCCGCCTAAGCCGCTTTTTTCCCGCCTTGCGCTTTTTTTTTGCGGCCGCTTGGGCCCGATTTTTGGTAGAGCGGCCAAAGGCTGGCCCATTTGTGGCTGGCCCACTTACTGCTGGCCCACAAGGGTTAAAACTTAAAACAAACTGTTGCATGCACACGACGGTTCCAGTCTTTTTTCCGCCTTGCAAACAGAACCCGACGGTCGTCTTTTCCGCTTCCGTTGCTTCTTGCGGCAACTGTATGCATCCAAGGAGACCATTGTGGAACATCCAAAGACCATAGCGGCACTTTAGCATCTGTTCTGGAGGGAAATCTCCTGTTCTCATCCTCCGGTGGCTGCTGTTTGGGAGGGAGCCGGCGCCTGCTCCTGTCCAGTGGAAGATTGGACGTTGCCGAGAAGTTCAGGCTCCTTCTAGGAGGATCGTGCGGCCTTGTTCTGCTGCAGTAGAAGCCGTTAAATCTCAAGTAAGTCTTTTGTTCCTTTTTTTTTGTTGTTTGCTTGATTCCTCCACCCTTTCCTCCTGGCGGCAGTCCTGTTTTTTTTTTTTTTTTTTTACTGGTCAGTAGTCACGTTTTATTTCAGGTGATGTGTTTGTTATTCATGTACGCCTAGTAAAATAGTAATACATATACACTACTTTCTACGCCTATATTATACATTACGCCACTAATATTTTTAATTTATAGTTTTATACAATACTATCTTACTGCTGTACGCATATTTCTGTACATCTGCAATATACATGGACACATTATATTTTATATGTATTCAATACAATAAATGCTTTACCTTATAATAATAAAGTAGTACACTATACTAGTAATATACAATATATATCTTCTACTGTTCTCCTGTTTATATGTTATACTTGTTACTTAATTACGTACTAGTTTATTATATACTTCATGGGTAACATGTTGATGTTTTATGTGTATATTGCTGCCCTGCCTTATACTTGCTGATTTTTATATTGATTATTTGGTGTAGATGGCTGATAATGTTGTATCTCCGGCCGAAGAAATCCCGCAACATGGTGCTACTACTACCAACATGCGATCATCTGACCCGGGATGGAAGTATTGCGATGTTCCCGACCCTGCTAGAAAAGAGCGGTTGAGATGTGTATTCTGCAAACACACATCAACTGGTGGCATTTTTAGATTGAAGAAGCATCTTGCGTGTAGGAGGGGAGATGTTGATGCATGCATGAGGGTACCAGCAGAAGTGAAGAGGGAGATTTGTGAGTATTTAGATAATATGGCAGCAAAAAAGGCTAAGAGGATACAAGAGATGAATGATGCCAGGGAGCAGGTGAATATTAGGGAACGGTCTGATGATGAGGAGGTTGTTGTGCTTTGTGGTAGCGGCGCAAATGCAAAGAAACCTCGGGTGGTGGGTCAGATTGACACTTTTTTTAGAAGAAATCCAGAAGATGTTGTCAAAGACAGAAGGCTATCAAAGCAAGAAAGCATCAATAACAAGCTGAAGAAAGAGGAAAGAAAGAAAACTCTACAATTTATAGCACGATGGTTTTACCAAGCCAGTAAGTAGTTTTAATATTTATTCAAACCCACCCTTCAATTCTTCTTTATTGTATTATTTGTAAAGTCTACATTTGACCTTACATAATCATTCTAGGTATACCCATGAATACTGTGACACTGGAGAGTTTCAACGTAATGTTAGAGGCAGTTGGGCAGTTCGGTCCAGGATTGCAAGGACCTTCAATCCACGAGTTGCGCGAGCCTCTATTGAGGAATGAAGTGGAAATGATTAAGCAGTCATTGGAGGCGCACAGGGAGGAATGGAGGATCAGTGGATGCTCTATTATGACTGATGCTTGGACTGATAGAAGGGGAAGAAGCATCATGAACCTCTGTGTCAACTGTAAAAGAGGCACAAGCTTTTTGAGGGCAATTGATGCATTTGCCGATATCCACAATGCTGAGTTTATTTTCAAGCTGGTGGACAGTTGCATTGAGGAAGTTGGGGCGGAGAATGTTGTACAGGTAGTTACTGAAATATGTACTTGAATATTGTTGCATTTTCTTTAACATAGCATTTCTAAAGTACTAAAATAATGTTACATGAACAATGCAGGTTGTCACTGACAATGCCGCATCAAATCTGGCTGCTAGTAGGCTTCTAAAAGACAAGAGGCCGGGGATATTCTGGACTCCCTGCGCTGCACATTGTATTGATCTTATGTTGGAGGCGATTGGGCAATTACCTAGGGTGAAGAATATGATTCAGAAGAGTAGGAAGTTGGTGATCTTCATCTACAGTCACCATAGCACCCTAAGTCTGATGAGAAAGTTCACCAATGGTGACTTGGTGAGACCTGGAGTGACACGATTTGCCACTGCATATCTTAGCTTGCAGAGTTTGCTAGACAAAAGAAATGAACTTAGGAGCATGTTTTGCTCTGCTGAGTGGGAAGCATGCAAGTATGCAAGCACAGGAGAGGGGCAGCGATTTGCTAACATGGTAACAAATCCCACATTTTGGCACGGGATGGTGTCAGTAGTGAATATCTTTAAGCCATTGGTTAATGTATTACGACTTGTTGATAGTGAGAAGAAACCTACCATGGGGTTTATATATGCCGCTATGCTTAATGCTGAAAAGGAGTTGACAGCCAATTTGAGTAGTAGTGATCCTTTATTCTTGAAGAAGGTCATGGACATTGTTAATGAGAAATGGGACAAAAGACTGCATCGTCCCTTACATGTGGCAGGTAACTTAAGTTGTAATTTTCATTTTTTATTTTTATTTTTTTATCTGATACTAATGTATTATTTTAATCATTGTAGGCTACTACTTGAACCCCTATTACTATTGGGCTGATCCAGATATAAATAGCACACAGTGTGTCATGAGGGGTCTAATGGAATGCGTGGATATCTTTTTCCCTGAAATGGAGATCCAGGATAAGATTGTTCTTGAGAAGGAGATGCCCGCGTATAGGAATGCTAAGGATGCATTTGGGAAACCAAATGCCATTAGACAAAGATCTAGTCCTGACTTGGACCCTGGTAAATTGTCAACCGCTTTCTTGCTTACATTACCCATGGTCACCACTTTGTAATAAATTAATTGAATACTTTATTGATTTCTTAAAATTAGTGGAATGGTGGACCAATCATGGATACGAAACTCCGCATTTGCAAAAGATGGCAATCAGAATTCTTGTACATCTTCTGGGTGTGAACGGAATTGGAGTACGTTCGAGATGGTAATTTACCTCCCTACTTGTAGTCGTGATCATTCAATATTTGTGCATAACACATTAAGTCATCAACTAAATCTTTTGTATTTAATTATTTATCCAGATTCACACCAAGAAGAGGAATCGGCTAGATGTGCAACGACTAAACGATCTGGTTTATGTGCAATTCAATTCAAAGTTGAAATATAAAAAGGAACATCGTGAATCAGAGAAGGATCCTTTAGAGTCAGATTATCTAGATAAGGCAAAGGACTGGATTACAGACCTTAATCCAGAGGAAGATGAGGTATACCCATGTGCTGGATTGACATGGGGACAAGTGGCTGAAGCATCTGGAGTTGCAGAAAGAGTTTATACTAGAACCAGAAGACATGGGCAGCCCACCCCTCCCATCCAACCCACCCCTCCTGTCCAACCCACCCCTCCTGGTGCACAAAGTGATAGAGAAGATTTTGAGCCAGAGCAATTCACAAGAAGGAATATATTTGACGGCTACTCCAGTGCAGAGGACATTGAGGGAGATTATTAGGGACTAGGAAATAGGGTTATGAATTATGATCATCTTTCTACAGGAGCAATAATGACATTGTAGAACTAGAAACTTTGTTTTTTTGGCTGCTTGGACATACTTGTTGATTATGTTGTTTTGGATGTTTTATCATCTATGTTTTGATTTTGTTGTTTGCATGTCCTATCTTTTAATTATTATCGGTACTAGTGTTTTGAATTTTCTATCTTTTGGACGTTCGTATAGGCTTTTCGATTTCAGAAATAATCATGTGAAAAATTGTGAATAATGCATGAATACTGTACTAATTGTTTCTTGTTTCATGCATTTTCATGTGGGCACATTACTTCCCTTATCCAAATGGCTGTCTACTCGTATGATGCTGCTCATGCTCCATGTAAAGGTAACAACTAAATTCAGTATCTATATTTGTTCATTGCTGAAATTGTTTATTAACTCTTAATTGGTGTTAGATATATTAACTTTAATTGAATAAACATGTTTATTTGCTGTTATATATCTTTAATTTCTGAATCTATCAACTCTTAATATCTATTACATATATTAACTTTAAAGCTTTAATATGTTTAGTTATGTAAAACAGTCACAAACATTATATTATATATGTATTAATGTCTATAAAATGTGAAACATTATCTAAAAAATTGAGTATCCGCTTTTTAATTAAGCGCCCGCTTAATCGCCCGCTTGGCGATTAATCTTCTACAAGGTCCCGTCCGCACGCTTCCCGCTTTGCGCTTTTTAAGACCTTGCCTAGTTGCATGAAATCATCAATAGAGAATGTGATGATGAATTTGGTGTTGTTTTTTTTGGTCGGTGATGATGAATTTGGTGTTAAGTATAACAGTCTAGTAAAAGATTTTTAATATTTTGTGTGACTCATATTACTTTGAATTTTGGATATGTATTGTATAACTCAATTATTCATGTTCGTGGAAAATTTCAGAATTTTTAGAGTTTCCTGGACCTGTTGATCGGTCGAGTTTTCCCCAGGAAAAACTCAGCCGATCATGCTATACATGCTTAAGTATAGCAGTGTAGTATTTGATTTTTTATAATTTATTGGATTATCCAATTAAAGCTCAAATTTTAACTGAAGGTTTAATACTCAGTTTGCAACCACATACTAAATTTTCAGATTTTTTGGAGAAGTTTTGTATCACAACAGAACCTTGTATCGGTCGAGTTCTGAGAGAGACAAACTCGACCGACCAGATTTTTCTGGAAAAATAAAAAAGGCTGGAAAATGTTTATAATTAATTATTCCAAGCACCTTAATGAGTATATAGGACTCTATTACGACCGAAGCACCTCTCATTTCCGTCCCACACTTTAGAGCTTCGTAATTCTTGAGAGAGGAGGGGATTCTAGGGTTTGGAGAATCTGAAGTGGAAATTTCATATTTCTGGGTTTTCTCTTTCCAAGGTTGGTAAATTCTGTATAGATCATTAATCTTTACTAAGTTTATTTGCTTTTATTCTCTCCTATGTATAGAACTCGTCACTTCCCTGATTTGGATCAAAAGAATCCAAATTAATCTCTTCTTTCATTCTTTCTTCTTCAATTCTTCTTCTTCTAGGTTCTTGAGTGAAGAGGAGCAGGAAGATTTTGTTTTCTTGAAGCAAGGACTTGATTCAAGAATTAGCAATAGTAGTTGGGCTACGAATTTCAGGTGCTTCACACCTGAGGTGAGTGGTGTAGGTTCATTTGAAAACTATTAGTGAACTATAATCCTAAATCTCCTCATTAAACTACAATTGGTGGAAATTGAGAACTCTAATAATGCATAGGATTGTTTGCCTATTTGACCTTGGATATGATTCTTGTGTGATCCTTGCAAATGAATCAAGTGAATGTTATATTATCTTAATCATGAGTAATGTAAATTTAATTGAATTCAGATTGCATATTCTTATTACATATACATTGCAAATACCACATATTGTTTAAATATGGAGTGTTGTCTATGATATGTGAATTTTTGAGTTGTGATTGTTTCGTGCGAATTTATATGATGGAAAAAGGATATGTAGGGTATCTGTAATCTGAATTGAAACATATGTATATCTGAAACCCTAATCCACATATCCTAGGATATGAATGCGAATTCACATATGTGCCATCTAATAAACTCCTATTTTTCCTTAAAGTGAGTAAATGCACTTAATATCCATTATAACCTAATCATCTAGATAGGAGCCCTGAACACTGTGATTTTCCCCCAAGGTCTGCACTGGGAAAATGAAACGGGATTTCTTCTAATAATCCTTGGACTATGAAAAGAAATGTCGGAGTGTGATTCTAGACCTTGAAGGCTAGGTCACCAGAATTTAGGAAAGATTTCAAGATGAGATGCTAACTTAAATTCTCTATTGCTGAGTGAATGAAATGCATTGTATTTGAAACACTGTTATGGAAATTGTGATCTTGATGTGAAAGGGATCAGTAGGGATGGCTTTGTTTAGTATCTCATACGTGATGCCCTAGCTTTCACATTTATGTCATTAAACCTATCTCATGTACCTGAGATGAGGTCCGTAAGGTAGAGAGGCTTTATGCTCTTACCTAGCTAGTGTTTGGCAACTCTGAGGCAGACCAGGGTCTGTTGTTTATCTTAGGGTTTTCAGTTAACCCTAGGATGTGGACAATGAGTCGTTGACACAAGAACCTGGTGTGGTGACTTTTACTTGATTAGGTACAGATCAAGTAATTTCAGGGCAAACCTAATAATGAATCTTGATAAGCCGAGAACAAGATTTGATTATCAATATTCGATTACATGTTAGTTCTATTTGTTATTTCATGGTCATCTTATGTAGTTTATATCTATCATTATCTGCATGATATTTAGAATTGTTTGATTTAATCTGAAATATACTTGTCTCTGATCAATTTAAAAAAAAGATTAGCTCAATGCTAGTTTTGTCTTGAACCTGTTCCACTCACTCAGTGTGCTGATAAGTGGTGGTTTAAATTTTTACAGGTACTGATTCAGCTTCAATTCATCCAGGAGCTTCTCATCCGTAGTCATCTTTTCTTCACCATCTGAGGTGGAGAATTGTCTTCTTGTTGTAGGTTATATGTATAGGTTGTCCCTGTACTAGGGAGTTTTGGGAGGGTATGTGTGCTTGTAGTGATGTACTTTATCTTGATCTAGGTTGTTTATGTGAATGTAATAGTGTAACTTTCTACTTCATGTTGTATTAGAGTTTTATCTTGAATAATGTTTACATCTCGGGCTTGCTTATATATGATCTGTTGAAAATGAATAGTACTTAGTTGCTTGTGCCAGATCTGGAATTAAATGGAAAAAGTTATTTGTGTTTTTCATATAATAGAATGCCTTGATTCCAGGTTTTAATTGTTAATTTGAGATTTAGTGTGGTTAGTATGGATAGCATCGTGGGGTCTCAGAGGTGGGGTCCCACAATATACATATATATTTATATTAAATGAATATGAATATATAGTTAGTTGCTGATTTAGTATAGCTAATTAGCTATTTTATAATAACAGTCCCACATTGATCAGGAAATTTGTTGTGGATAGTTGAATTTAGTAACTCTTTATTGTTGTTCTTAGTATTAATTTAAGGGGAATATATAGGTTTAATTATGTAAAACATTCACAAATCATAATATTATATATGTATAATGTGTATAAATTGTAAAAATATTTGAAAAATTAAGCATCCGCTTTTTAAAAAAGCACCCGCTTAATCGCCCGCCTGGCGATTAATCAGCTACAAGGTCATGTCCGCTCGCTTCCCGCTTTTTAAAACCTTTATATATATATATATATATATATATATATATATATATATATATAGAGAGAGAGAGAGAGAGAGAGAGAGAGAGTCAGGCTAGAATACACTCGAGTGTACAGATCGCACGAATACACTCAAGTGTGTTTGCATATCAAGACTATTTTTTGCAAACTGTAAACCATTGATCTTCATCGTCATACTATAACTAGGCTACATATAAATTTTGAGCCCATTTGGTTGAGTGTAAGTCACTCATCCAAGGGCAACAAAATCGACGTGTGAAACTAATTTGAAATGCATAATTTTTGCGGTCTTTATAACATGACCTATAAATGCCCAAATGTGCTCAAATTTTGCATATGAGCTATTCACAACATTTTTAAGAAGATCAACGGATTAGATTTTTGAAAAAAAATATTGCATCATGAAAAACTACTTGAGTGTATTCTGCTCCGAATACACTCGAGTGTATTATAGCCTCTCTCTCTCTCTCTCTCTCTCTCTCTCTCTCTCTCTCTCTCTCTCTCTATATATATATATATATATATATATATATATATATATAATCTTTCTGTAAGTTGATTACACAAGAAAGTTGATAATATCTTCGGTAGTACAAGAAAGATGGTATATTTCTGATTTACTGACGTATGCAGATGTGGTTATGAATCTTCATGCATGCATATCAAAATAACTATTGAATCTCAAACAGTACAATAAAACCATCTTCCTTTATTTTTTACTAATCTAAATGTAGAGTCCCCCTTCCTATGAAAAAGTTGTCTAGTTGCAGTGAAATGCAAGAGTTACATGTCAGAAACAACAGTAAACGTGCACATTGATTATGGTAAGTAAAATAAAAATAAAGCTAAGAAGAGGAATATTCATCAAATCTAAAAACGTACTTTCAATGGTGTACCAGACGACAATGAATCATCCTTCTCGAGTTCCTTCAAAAGATCATCCGATAATTCACTGGATACCCACAATATCCATAAGCTGTGAGCTTTGATGCAAAGATCACGGAGCCTTTTGGTTATCTCCTCAAGTTTTGACCTATTATTATCGTCAGATGGGAAAAGAGCAGCTGCTGCTGATATTGTTTGCCTCCTAGAACTATCAAAGAATGACTTCCTTGGACTTCTAGGGCTGTCAAGACCCTTCCCTCTAGGACTGAAGGGTACAGGAGACTCAAAAGCAAATTTGGAGTACCTTGAGCTTGGTGATTGAGAATGATTTGTTAAAGCATTGACTGTGTCCTTCACCCACAGCCTTGGAGAACCAAGTATTAGGGGAATATGACTTGAATGATTCCTAAACGCAAATAACAGCCTTCCAATGAAGAGAGCTCGAGTAACTATCAAAGAAGGTGGTGGTGAACAATCTTTTCCTTTGGGATTTGCCAAGGAAGTGGAAAGTTGACCGATGAGGTGCTCTACTCCCTGCAGCAAACTGGATATGGTCTTATGGCACTTGTCCTGTAGATAAGGGGCCAATTCCTTTAGCCTCAAGAAAGAATTATGATATTCGACAAAGCTTAGAAGATCCTCCATTATCATCTTACATCTACTGTCTACAGTATCTCTTATGGAACTAACTTCTGTTCCAAAATAAGCATTTAAACAATTTTGGAAGTCATTTTCATCAATTGATGGCTTGAAACCAGAGCCGATTGCCAGTTTCCGGTGGCTAGGCTCTCTGAACCAGACACCGCCAGTGGAATGTGACTTCAAATATGAAGTGAGACCTTTCCCTCTTACTGGATCAGCAATTGCCTGGACAACTTCGCTTATGTTAACATCTCTACTCAACCGATCAAAACCTGCATGCACAATCTCTTTCATTCTCTGAACAAAAACCTCCTCTAAAATATCATCCAAAATATCTTTCCCATCTTTCAAGATGATGGTGCGTATTTGGTCCCACACAGACTCAATTTCTGAACCAAAAGCACTCTTCAACCACTGTTCCAAAGTCCCCTCCAGCCCATCCCGAGTGTCCAGCGTCTCCCTTATTAGTTTCTCAGCACGGCCCAGCGCTTCTCCAGTGTCAATGATCTCAACCAGCCTTCTTCCGCCGATTTTTTTCTCGAATATCTCTCTGCAGCAATCCGACAACCACGAAGAAGCACAATGTGCTATATAATCTGGCTCCAGCGTCACCATGATCGATTCTAACTTCTCCCTGTGTAACTTCCACCGCGCCACCTCCTCCTCGGGATTGGGGATTCCTCCAAACAGCTGCGTACCTGGTGGGGATCCAAGCACCGTTCTATAGAACAGAGGCAAATCATTCAACGCTTGAAGGAATAGCTCCCCTACATGCCCCAATGTCGCTCTTATAATTTTCATTATGTAGCAGAGCACTGTGGAAATTGAATCGGAATCTGCAACAGCCATATCGACACCAAATAGTATCTGCGAGATCCATGATCTCCTCGATTCCAAGAAAAGCCCAACAGTCTGTTTGGGATCCAGATCGTCGATTGTGGCAGCTGCCGCAAGCGCGTCAGAATATGCCCCAACAGTAAGCCCTTGGTCCATGAGCCGCTCCCTGCTGCGCTGCGAGATCTGCCCCTTGAAGCTCTCTACAATCTGCCATTGGTGCCTAAGCAGCGGGAACTTTGCAAGAACGTCGGTGTGATCACCTGCGCTGAATCCGACGCCGGTTCCACCCCTAGCCCCACTCGCTGTTATTATCCAGTGCACCTCTTTGGCTCGTAGGTATCTCCCGGCGGCCTCCCAGAGCATGGACTCGTCGAGGCAGCCCCATATGTTTTCAGGGGTATCAACCAGGTACTTGACCCTGCAAGCAATGCCATAGACGCGTGCCCTCGCGGGATTGGGAGTGAGCTTAGGAGTCTCAGGGTCGGCAGAGGCCGAGAGGGAGCGGATTGCCGCGTCGATCCGGTCAAGGTTGTCGGAGATGGACTCGGTGGACGACTTCATTTGGACGATGGTGTCGGCGGAATCGATGAGGTCACGGTAGCTCGTGCCCACGAGTTGCCGAAGCTCCTCCTTCTTCTCCTCAATTTCCTTCATAGTAGAGGCTTCTACTGACCGAATCTCCGCGATCTTCTTCGTCCTGAATAATGCCTCAGCGTCGCGGGGAGATGCGGCGGAGGGATCCCCCGCCGCCGCGGCGGAGGCGCGCGAGGGGGTCCTCATGGGTTTGAGATCTGGAGGCACTGTTTGGCGTAGGGTCTTCTTCTTCTACCCTGCTGAGAGCGGGGGAGTTAGCCGAGGCTCGGAATTTGTCTACTTGAGATTTTGAGTGTTTTTTTTTTTTTACTTGCTTGAGCTCAGGGCCCGTTTCTTTGATGCGAAACGAACTGGTTACAAATGAATGTCATGCTTTTAAGCAGACTTGTTATTTCAGCGAAAATCAATTTATTGCGAATGCCAGTCCCCAATTGAAAACTAACCGCCAATTAGAGCATGTTGGGTATGGTGCAGTTGCACTTCATTATAATCAGATGTCCACTTTTCCGATCTATATTTCATAATTTCATTTGGTTGGGTGTACTTCATGGCACCTTTGGTTATCTGAATTTTACTGTATTAGATTGTATTTTAGACTCCAATTCTGTAAATTTTATGTTTGATTTGCGGGATTGGAGAAATGAGACTATTCTCGGGATTTTTCAGACAGAATAGGAATCTCGCATTTTGGTCTCCAGCAAAATTTTTCCGGACGTCAAAATTCATCATGGGCAAGACCGCTGACACATAAAAAAAAATCTCACACTTACAAAATCCAACAAACCAAACATAAAATTTATTTTGCGGGATTTTGAGAATGCAGCATTTCAGCAATACGGGATGGACAAAATACAGGATTTCAATAAATCCAGCTAACCAAACGTGACCTCATTGAATTCGTCTTACATCTAACATCACTTTTGACCGTAAAAGCATGGAGTTGGTATCATGTTATAATTGTGAGCGGTCAGTTGTAGTTACCCGTTCTCTCGGTAATTTGCAGCTTGACTGCCAGATCCTTGTATCCATGCAAATAAACAACCAGTACCAGGTGAACGGCATGCGCACACAGCCGGTGAATACGTAGGCAAAAGATGTCGGGTTTTACCATCTTTTTTTCGTTACCAAATAGTTCGATAAAAAAGGCTGAACCAGTCCTGCGTCATACCTAGACCTGTCAAACTGGGTCAAAATCCGCGGGCGCCCACGGGTCGACCCGTTCAAGTTGGGTTTGGGTGGTGAAATTTGCCACCCGCTAGAAATCACCCAAACCCATACCCACCCGTTTATTTAGTGGGTTTCACGGGTGATCCGCGGGCATCTGCGGGTGCCCATTAAACTAAATAATATATTAATATAAATATATTATCTATATGACTCTTAAGACATGCAACACATGTACATTTATCAATCAACTAAATTAATGACGTGTAATGTATACAATATAAAGAGTTAAAGTCTAACCTTCTTTATTGATATCCTTTGTTAATTGTTTACACTAGTGGAAACAAATTCGTTAACTTCTATATTATTTTTATGCTAATGAATATATAGTATAATGCATGCTTTATATTCAATTATAACAATTATATTCTCTTTCCGTTCACTTTATGTATTGGACAATCATAAGAACATGAAACATCAAGAACTTTTAGCATAAGATGACAAAATATAGTGTCGTTATGGTAATATGATATGCTATTTGTAACATCTATATCATTTAGTTTTTTTATTGTACATTGCAGAAATGGTTATTTTTCATTTTGTCTCTTACATTTTATTTCAAAACATCATAATAGATATTACATTGTGTTGGACACAAAAAATAGTGGAAGCATGCCCTCATTTTGTTATGTTTACACTGAAAATTATTAATGAATCATTCTACTCTTTGTCGTAGTGCAGAAACAACCAATATCTTTTCACTATGCACATATTATATGGGCACCCGCGGGCGACCCGCAACCCGTTGGGTCGAGTTTGGATGTGCTACTTTCCCACCCGTTTAACATTGGGTCTTTTTGACCCGCACCTGCGAGACCCAAACCCGCAACGACCCAACTCACCCACCCGTTTGACAGGTCTAGTCATACCAAAGAAGTTTTGGGTAGTGCAAATATCGTGATTATCTTTGATATACTCTTAAAATCCTAAAACTACACCGCACTACCTCGTACCAAATTAGCCCTTAAATAAAAACAGAGGACAAAGTGTACAAACTGCAAATCAAATACGAAGTTTGCAATTTCTATTTTTTTAAATCAGCCATTATCTAATCATGCTTTTCCTCCGGATACTTCCAACCAAATTAGCCCGTAGATGCTTCCTTTCCTTTGACTTTAATGTTACTTTGTAATTCAACTTTTATAATATATCTTCTCTTTTTCCAATTTATAATTTAATCGTTGAATCTGTTTGGTGTAACTGCTACGACAAATTAGTATGCGTCTACTTTCCATTTCGATATAACTTTCTAATTTGATTATTACCTTAGACATATAAAACTTAACACAACTATAAATAATTAAATTACAACATAAAACTAACATATAGATATAAAGTCAACACATATATTTTTAAATAGCATATACTTTTATGGTACGGAAAATGTGTCATATAGTTTTTCGATATTTTAGTTTATCGACAATCATTTTCAAATACTTAGACAGAGTTTCCTTTAAGTGAAAACTCATAGCATCAAAACGAAAATCACTACTCATGTTTTGTGAAGTATTGTCTTTATAAATACTTTTATGACATTTAGGCATAGAAGTCACTACAAAATCAAAAGATATAAAAAAAATATGCTAGGTGGACACCATTTTGGAACTCAAAATGAAACTTCATTCATTCTCCACCACATGTTTGAAGATATAACAAATAAAATACATATTTTATTTGTTATACCTTCAAACAGGTAGTGAAGAATGAGTGAGGTTCCGTTATGGGTTCCAAAATGGGTCTCCATAGCAGACCTCGTATAAAAAAGCTAAACAAGTCTTCGTTATATATACAGCAAGATGTTGCATTTAAAAAAATATATATGATATGAATGAAAGACCAACTAACATATCATCCCAACGGCGTGAAAGTGACAAAGTCCATATGATAATGGAAAATGACGAGTATGAGATAAAAATTATTTCCTAATAGGTTCGTCAAAGTAATAGGTAATGGGAAGAAAAAGAAACATAAAGAAATAAGTGCGAAAGATTGTGATTTACTTTCCACCATCTTTCTCCATCGGATAGGAGTGAAGACTAAGTAATGGGGAATTTGTGGCGGGATATCATAAATTGAGGGGGAAAAGATGGAAAAAATAAAGGTAAATTTTAGAGTGTAAGCAAAAAATATAAAGAATAATTTTGAACAAAAAATGAGAAAACTTTGGTGGAATATTTCAATCTATAATAAAATTAAACAAAAATTTGAAGAAGAAATTTTAACTAGAAACATGGAGAAAAACATGATAGCCATGCATTATATAGGTTATTTAGAAGAATAAATTGAAATATAGAGAGAATATAATTAATTCGATTAAATTTTAGTGAGAAAGATGTTGAGATATAGAGAAAATATTGTGTATCTAACAATCAATGTAAAAAGATGCATGTATTACAATTCGTTAAGGAACATCTCATTTCCTTTTACAATTAATGAGAAAAATACTCGATAGGCTTGTGAATAACAATAAAGATGAATGGAAAGATAATATATAATAATGTGATTATAAAATTTTAGTCTATTAGTTTATACACCGATCACTATTTCATCAACTCCGCATTATTTGTTTTGTTCATCTTTAATTTTTCCAATACTTTCTATTTGTTCATAATTGTTCGTTATAATATTTTCCATAATTTACTTATATTTTAATGTTAAATGATTAATTTATAATGTTATTTCATAGATGTGTTGTCGTGTTTGAATACAATATTACAAAATCCAAATTATTTTTAATATGTTAACTACCGCAAGCAAAATTTCTCTTGTTTATGTTGTTAAATGATTTAAGTGGAAATTATATTTTAGTATTTACTAAGAGTTAAATAGATATTTGTCATAATTGCATGTATAAAACTTTTATAATATTTAAAAAAATTGGGTGCATAACATATAATAACGTAATATGTTTTTAACAAAAATAAACATGGTATCATAGTGTTATATAAATATAATTGGGGGTGGTGTGTGGCCCCCCTTATCCCTGTAGAGATCGGCCATTGCCTGTAGATTTATGTAAAAAATCATTTTGGTATATATGTCTGTTGGTTTAAATCCAAGATGGGACACATTTTGGTTAGATCATCAGTTTGTTATTGAAAATTTTCAAACTCAAGCCACATCAACAACATGAATAGAATTGCCAAAAAAAACATCTCTCCTTCAAAAATAGGGACATACTCTGGCTTGTAAAAATAGGTTATTGTCCATGACATCTAGTTAGTTGATTTTCAAGGGTGTAGTGTTGAGCATTGGTTCCCATGACAATAAAAAAATTACCAGACACAAGCGAGGAATCAAAAGCAAAAGAAAATCCTTCTTTGCATGTTAAAATGCAAATATTGTATTGTCCCTCATGACAAAAATTATCAAAAAGAAGAAATGAAGAAGAAAATGTCATTATTAAATGCCATGTGAGAGAGATTGTTTTAGGTTATGATCTAGAGCCCAAAGATATCCATGAAATTATTCTTGGAAATGGTCGATTTGTAGGTCATAGGCCATGACCCAAAGACACGAGCGTTGAATGTCTGCAATGGTGCCCTAGTTTTAGGTCATAGGTATAAACTATTAGTTAAGGAATTAAATGATGTAAGGACAATCTATTTTTCTTCTTTTTCATTGTGTAGGTCCATCAACATCGATGAGGTTAGAAAATACACATCATGGATAGGGATTGAATTGGGCACCTACCAGGTTGTGTGGATTTCTAACCATAGGTGATAGCTCAAGTGGGAACAAACCTAATTGTATTAAAAACATATATGATCTTCTTTTGGATGACTCGGGGTCTCCACAATTATGTTTTAGTTGTCAAAATTAAGCAATTTGAGGCGTCAATCCATATTGATGTTTTAAATTGATTGAATAAATTGAATATTTAAACTTAGATTTTTGAATATTTTAGCATTTGAAATGTGATCTAGATGAGTCAAGTGGACTTAATTTGATAATGGATCATTGTTAACAAATCGATTAAAATGAGTTGAAGAAATTATTCTTAAATGAGAATCATCTAGATCCGGAATTTTCTGATGGGGTTTTGTATTTGAATCATAGTTTCAAATTTGAAGTTAATGAAGTTTTCTTTGGTAGAGTGAGGTAATCTTCAAAAAGAAGTTTTCTATGGTAGAGTGAGGTAATGCATGTAATAAAGGGGCACGTCCTTATAGTTACAGAGAGTGACTAATATGTTATTCATATTTTTTCATGTATTACTCGTTGAAGGTTTCCATCATACAAGTTAATGATGATGTATTTATCTCTTCATGGTCATGAAGCTTTCTAATTCAGAGGGTTGGAATGGATTCTACATAATTTCTTAAAAGTTTGAAGTATTTATTTTATTTTTGTTATGTTTAATGTGAGGTTTCCCATATTTTACAAATGTTCTATAATCCATTCAATATCACAAGTTGGCATTTTCAAAATATTAAAAAGGGTCAAATGTGGCATGGCTTTGTTTTTTCCATGTTCCTATGTTATTGTGTGGACAACACAAGTGCATTATGCTCACCCTAGTCGAGACTGAAGCTTATTTAGCTCATGCATGCTCACAGAAGGATACATTTCATGACTAGAGAGCCTTGCATAGCAACCATTTTATCACCAAAGCATGAAGAAAAATATACGATAATGATCCTATAAGCAACGGGTTGAACTACTATTTAAAGTGGATGTAGGAGATTTTTTATTTGAATTCAAATTAGCTACGAGGCAATATAATATTCTTATCTACAAATAAATCAAGGTTTTTTTCTCCATCGTGATTTCAAGTTTTTGGGTTTTGTCATTCTTCATGCTTGTGAGGAAGAGCATGAACAAATCCAATTTTTGCTTTGTAACCCACTTATTTTTGGTGTTTGGTGGTTTGGGAGTGTTTGACACTTGATTTGGAAATGTCAAATTATGATGGGATGCTTATGTATATGAAAATCCCTTATAGTGTGCTTAAGCATTGTGAGGGGAGGTATCTCATCCACTCAATTTTCCCGATTGGGGGTCATCTCATCAAGGTGGCTGGCTCATTTGTAGAAATTGTAGTCTCCACATGAAGAGACATTCAGAGGTGACCAATTTATCTAGGAATTTAATAATGATGTTGAGTCCTTTCTCAAGTGAATCCCCACATTTATTTCTCATAATTTAATTTCCCCAAGTTTGGGAAGTTATCAAAATTCTCTTAACACAAACACAATGTAGGAGAAAAGAGGATTATTGTGAGCTCCTTTTGCGTGAGCAGTTTGTGTAGGAACAATGCACGTAGTGGATGAACCACCGCCATTCGTTTCATTGTGTTAGACACACGACAATGGTCTTGAATTGCTATCATCTTGTCATTCATTCTAGTTACTTGTGACTTCTTTGAGATGTTCAATAATAAGGATTTTCCCTTGAATGATGTAGTATCTCTATGGTTTTTGTTCCTCATTGTATTTTGATCTTTGTTTTTTCTTTATGAATTTTCTCTTTTAGGGTTTAGATGAAGGCATTTGGCCCACTTGAATTCTTAACATGCTTGTTTGTCTTAATTGGGTACTTGGTTTCATAATTAGCTATCGGATTATGTTTTAATACTAGTTGGTAGAGCTATGTTCGACATTTGAGCCAATTTGAGCTTAATTTGCTCAAGTTCTTGTACTTTTCTAGACTTAACTGCAATTTTTCCTTTTTCCATAGGACTATTTGCAATTTTAATACATGTGTATTTTGTTACATGTGTGCTCTATAGTATGGTAAAAAATTATCTTATTTGGATGTTTATGAACTATGTTGCATAAGGTATCAATTTCTTATGATAAACTAGTGTGGAGGTGAGGGTAAGTGCACCTATTGATGGTTGTTTAGCTTCATCAAGCGATGGTTGTTTTGTATGTGTCAACCAATGGTTGTTCTAGATGGTTCAACTGATGGTTTCTCTACATGTGTCAACCTGGTTGTTTTGGAGGTGTCAGCCAATGGTTGTTTTGGGTGTGCCAACTGATGGTTGTCTTGGTTAGTTGATAGCCAGTGGTTAATTTGGGTGTGTCAGTCATTGGTTGTTTTGAGTGATTGACAACCGGTGATTAATCTGTGTGTGTCAACTAATGGTTGTTATGGGTGGTTCACAAACCAATAGAAGCTTTGTATGCTCAGAAATGGGTGGTTGTTCTGGGTAATTCCAAACCAATTAAAGTTTTAGATGGTATCAACCATTGGAATTTTTGGTTTTCATTGGTTGTCAATTAATGGAACTTTTGGACGCATAAACCACTGGAAAAATTGGCCCTTTGACTGATGAAAACTATTACAACCCCAACTTTTGGGTTCATTTGGTGAGAAATGTGATTTCTCATATTAAAGATATTTGAACAAATAAAGATATAATTTGTTTTGAATAAATGGATTTCATTTACAATAGCCTTGATGGTTGTTTTGTGGGATTTATTGGCTATTGGGCCCAATAACAAGGAAGAGATAAAAGGAACTCCATTATTAATTAGAAATGGAGAAAATAAAAATGTAGAAACCTCTAGAAGGCAGATATATATAATCCAAAGGTGGATTTCGTGCCTCTTGGGTTCCAAGGAGTCCAAAGTTGCAAAGAAAATGTAATAAGAAAAGAAAAGATCAATTAAATATTTCTTTATTAAGAAAGAAATTGAAAATAATGATAAAATGTGGAAAATAAGTGAAAAGAGGTATAATTGAGTTACCTTTGATGGATTTTCGTATCCATGAGGTTTCTTATGTTAAAAGGAATTCCAATGAGGAAAATAAAAAGAAAGAAAAAGACAAATCCTCAAAAAGAGATATTTTAATAAGAAATAAACAAGATAATGTAAAATAATGGATAATGATGCATCTAGAAGGATAATAAGTATCCTTATGAAGGAATTTCGAAATCTTGGAGTCCAAGGAGCCCCAATGAAGAAAGAGGAAAGAGAAAATATCAATAATATCAAATAAGAAGATAATATGATGCACAATGGATGTTTTTGGGGTATTGTTAAAAAGGAAGTAATTTCTATTAAAAGAAAATGGAAACGTGTGCCAATGGATTAAAAAGCAAGAATATAGAGAGTAAGGGAGATGATTTTCGTATTTCCTAAATATCCAAGTAATAAAGAATATCAAAGGGATAGTGAAGAGAGAGAAAGCTTGCTTCCTAATGAAGGAATGTGGTTTCTTATTAGGAAAGGAACTTGTTTCTCTTTGTATGAACATCTTGGGGCATGGATACCCTCCCCTATATAAGGGGTAGAGCCCAGGGTCGAGTTCAAAGGAGTTCCATGTATCCCTCTCTTCTTCTTCTCTTTTCTTTGAAAGAAAACCCTAACCGGAGGAGTGGTGTGATCCTTGGAGCGAGAAGGAGCCATAAATGAGCATGTGAGGGAGGCACGACGCTCCCACACTGACCGGAGAAGAGTCCAACAACCTCTGGCACCCGCACGACGCTGCAGATCAGATGCAGCACGGTCGCAGTTGCAGGTCGTGTAAGGGTGGACCGGCCATTCTGGCCGTGAACCAGAGGCACCCAGAGGTGCGTGAAGGCATGGCGGGGTCAGGGTGATAATTTCAGACGAGCTCCGGGCCTGGAAGTGGGGGGGGAGGAGGCTTGCAAAGCCCTACACTCGGCGGCTAGGGCAGCAACCGTCGGGCTGCTCAAGGTTGAAGAAGGGAGAGACACTTTGGACGTTTCTTCCCTCCGCGTACTAAAGAAGCCAATCACTTAACTGAGGGCATTTCGGTCTTTTTGAAATGTTTCCAAATCAACAACGTTGCATGCACAGGCGACGTGGAAGCTTCTGATTGGCCCAGGTAAGGTTTTATTGAAAAATTCGTAGTTAATTATTCGTAGCTCGGATTAGTATGCATAAAATATGAAAGTTTCTTAGAAAATTGAGGAGAATCCATTAAAATATAATTGAAGCCTGATTCTAACTGCAATTCGAAAAGTAGTATAAGTTATCAACTTTGATGAATTAAAGATTAAGAAACCCTATTTTGAGATGATTAACATATTTCGTAGGGTTTAATGGATGATTAAAGTTGGTAATAACCTATTAATGATGAAAAGGAACATTAGGAACAAAAAGGATGAATTTTTCATGTAATTGGTTTAATTTAGAGTTTCATGTGCATAAGTATACTTTAATGGGCCTTGAAACCCTAATATTGGTGAATGAGACTCTTAATGGCTTTAATTATTCAAAATCATGAATAAAGTTAAGATTTGATGATTCTAACCTATTTTGAGTATGAAGGTTTCTGATTGTGGATAAATATCTTTAATGTAGAAATTAGGGTTTTCTAATGAATAAAGGTAGAATTAATGACAATTAGAATTCATATGTGAATTAGACCATAATGAACTATGAATTGATGATAAATGGGCATAATGATTTTGTCATGGAAAAAAAGGGATAAAAATGGTAGCTTTAATGTAAAAGAGGATTAATGGACTTAATTGATGATTAATTGTGTTGTTTCTGAAATTAAGGTTATATGTTGTTAAAAGGTACCCTTAATAACTTTCATGAAGGATAGATGAGAAATTAGGGTTTAAAAAGAGTAAAATGAAGTAAAAATGCTAATTGCAAATTAAACCCTAAAAGAGGTAGAAAACCTAAAAAGGAATAGAAACCTTAAGTAGCAAGATGGTTTGAATAGATTTTGATAAAAAGGAATTGGATGTAATTTCAAGACTCTTGTACTTGCTTGATTGGATGTCTTGATTGATTAGACTATTCTATCGCAATTCAGCCTAACATGTATGTGGTTAATTACGACTAATCGCATTAGTTTTCCCGAAGGTTTCCCGGATGGTTAATCACATTGATTGAAACTAAACAGTTTGAATGTTCACACTACAATTATAAAGTCACTATGGTTATCACAATTATAAATACATGTGTATTCTCGCACCTACATGCCACCCTGATGGAATATGCCATAAAGGTCAGGCCCAAGAGGGTAGACCAATGGGCACCATGAGAGGTGATGCCAGACACCAAGCTCGGGAATGAGAAGGTGGTCTATGTTGCATGACTATGGGGCACCATGAGAGGTGACCCCCAAGCACCAAGCTCGGGATTGAGAAGGTGGCCTTAAGTCAATGGCAAAAGAGAAACCCTAGAGGAGTATTCCAGGGTTAGGGAAAAAGCAGTGGAGAATGACACATCGAAAATGTAATTTGGTTTGTTAATTACCCTAATTGTGATAATTAAATTGTTAACCATATTTGTGAAATTTCAGTTGTCCCCACATACCAGCATATTTTGATATGCTGACCGACGTTTTGTTTGTCGGTGTTTTAGGTACAAGATTGAAAAGGACAAATATTAAAGTGGCATATGTGGAATTAAATAAGAATTAAAGTACAAAGGAGGATTAGTTAGAATAGACTCCTGAAGCGGATAGAAGTAGATATCCCAATTTTTGGAAAAGGTATGCAAAATTTTATTTTATACCAGTTTTCAGTTTAGTTGGTAACATTTGATAATTGTTATTGATTATTTGTCGAACATTTGATCCTGTTAATTGGGATAATGACTTTGACCTCTTGGTCTCCCTTAATTGGGGGTTACCGGGAGGCGGGGTTGTTACAAAAATGCTGCTTTTAGATCCTTCAAATTTCTCTGTCTTTCATTCTTATTATAGATACCCCTCCACACTCCCATCTAATGAACCTTTTACCCAACTCCTTGATGTTTCTCAAGACCAACATGAAACTATTGGTAAATGATGGGAAGGCCTTAAAGGGATGAAAAACTTGTTAATTGTGGATGCATGTTGGTGCATGCCTTACATCTATCTTCTCAGGGATGGATCTAAGCCTTATAGCCTAGTTTCTTGCTTCCTACATATAAGATCTTCTCTACTAACCCCTTTTTCTTGATGTTTTCCCCTTCTATCCTCTACTATGATCGAGATCCATGGTTCTACAAGTTGGAAACTTGTGCATATGGTTAAAGAATCCTCTTTTCTTCTCTATTTTCTTTAAATCCACCTTGTTCTCGAGGAAAGGAGCTTTCTTTGAGCTTTTAAAGGAGAAATCACAGGTCTTTGCTTCTTCTTTTTGTGGTTCCTTACTGTTTGAACGTTTTTTCACCCTTGAGGTGAGTGATAAAACTTCATATTCATTTATGGACAACTTGTTATATGCATAACACAAATCTTTCTCTTAAAACCCTTAATATTCTAGAAGATGATCTTTCATGGACTGTTTGGTGTAAGTTATATGGATATAGAAACTTTCATGTCTTCCTTAACCCCTAAATATATTCTTCCATTATATAGGGAACGGTCCTTTTTAGCATGCAACAACTTAAATTCGAAATTTAAGTGTAAATATAAAGAGGCGAGTTCACCTCCTTACTAAAATTTAAAGGAAGTACAAAACATCCATCTTTTTAGAAAGACAAAAGATATTGAGGGATGCATGTATAATATTCCAAGTAAATAAGCATGCACCAGATACATTATAAAATGTTAATAGAAGTGGAAATAAAAGTACTAAGCCTATTACATGGCTTTCGTTGTTCATTACATGATTGTTTCCAAAAGAAAAAGATAAGAGAAAAGGATCTAGCTATAGCAACCTAGACATCCTTTTAGATAGCTTGAGATCTACTCCAGAGATTACTTCCTTCAAACTTGTCCTTCTCCTTGCTCAGCACCAGCACCTGGGTGGTTGGGAAAGCACCCAGCAAAAGGGGAAAGAAAAGAAGGTATGTGTCACAAAACTAGTCTAGGATAATAAGATAAGTAAAGCAAATAAGAACATGCTAGGGTTCATCATAAGATGAAGATAACAAGAGTATGAGGCCATATTCAAATGAAACTTGCCATTAACAATTATATTAAAAAGGATTTGCATGTAAGATAATTATGTCTACCTAACTAAGTGGGGTTGAGACACCTAACGGACCTCTAACCTATAGGTGAGGGGATAATAAGACATTCCCAGTCACCTACACAATTATATAGGGGAGAATAAAAACATTCCCCAGGATGATTAAATACATGCCCTCTGTGGGTGGTTGTACATGAGTACCGCTACTTTAAATTGAATAGAACATAAATATACATGCTAGAAAAGTATTCATGGCAAGAGTAGTCATAATATTCAATAAGCATGGCAGTGGGGTATAAGACCCAAATAAGAAGAAATTATATTTTGATTTGAGGCATGAACAACATTGGGATTCAAGAATATAAGATTTAGGGCTCATTTAAGCCTCATTAGGGAAATATAGGGTTTGGTTGCAATTATCCCAACATAGGGTGTAAGGAATGCACATACCTCTCTTACTGATATCAATTACTAAGTTTTGCCACTTTAATTGAGTCTAAGTTCCACTTTGCCTATTTTCAATGTATTAACATGTATTAGAGTACAAAATGCACATTAATGTATAGAAACCCTAATTTTAGAACTTTTTTTATCAAAACTCAGATTTAGAGTTTGAAAATATCACCAATTAACGTATTAGGTCTCCTGATTAAGAAAACATATAATTTTTCATATTTTGGAGTTATGAAGGTTAAAAAGTATTTTTGGTGATTTTTAGGTGTTTAATTCATTTTCTAAAAACTATTTTCGACAAAACTCCAAACAAAACCTTAGAACTATTTTTGTTAGAAAGAGCACTTTTTTCGAAGTTCAAAACATATTTTCTTTTTATTTTTGGACAAGGGAATAAATATTATGAATTTCTCAAAACTGGCCGATAGGAAACTGCCACATCATCAAACCGGTCGAGATAAGCAGAGAGAGAGAGAGATAGAGAAAACACCATTTGACCCAAGATCATGGTTTGGAGTTTCAAAGGTAACCAAACCAGATCTTCTAGAGAAGGTAAAATAGAAAGAAACCAAAATCCCTGGAAGAACATGGTAAATAGAGATGGAGATCATTGATTTTCAACATAGAAGCATGAGTTTTAAGCATGTAGTATGCAATATATGAGAAGGGGGTAAGAAGGTCCAAACAGAAAGGATCTTGAGATTAGAAGGTCTGGTTGCTCCAAGCCAAGCTCTTTTCTTGAGCAAAGATCACCTTCTCCACTTTAGAGGTGTAAACCCTAGCAAAAGAACATGGAGATGAGATGTTTTAGGGTTCTAGGTGGATTTTTACCATGGAAGGTCATGGTTCTGACCTGTAAGAAGGTGGGAGTAATACTTAAAAACATGAAAATAGGGAAGGAAAGGAGGATACTTACTAGTTTTGGTCAAAATCACCAAGGAGGAGCTTAAGAAATCCTAAATAGAGAATTTTGGAACCCTAGGAGCCTTCTTCACCAAGGTAGGCACCCTCTTTTACCTTGGGATAGAAACTTCGCGGCCAAACATAGAAGGGACGATGCTCTAAGCTGGGGGAAAGAGAAGGAGATGATTTCTTCTTAGATTGGGAGGTGGGAAGGGGTAGGCATGGCTTTATAACGAAGGGGGCAAGCATTAGGTGTCTGTGGGACTTTCCATGTGTCCCTAGCCTAGGGTTTCATGGCTATGTAAGAGGACAGCTCATAGAGACTTCTTGTATATCAAAAGTCGGTCCTAAAATCCCATGGAGACTTCTAGGCCATCCCCACTGTCCTTCAAACAAAGAAATAACCCCATCGGTTGATAGCTTTTAAAGATGAGCTCATTTATTAAGAGGGTAATCCCTATAATGCCCTTGGAGAGAAACACCTTCAAACCAAGGTGCAACCAGGTGTCCCATGGTTCAAAATATCGAGAATGGTAAGGGAATATCTAAGGATTAAAATTCATGTGATAATTTGCAAAGAAAACCTCCCAATCAGATAAATTACATAAAAGTCCAGAATATACCTAAAATTGCATAACTTGCACAAACAACATTCAAATCGAACCAAATTTGAAACTTAGGGTCATTTTATGTTTTCAAATCACATAAAAAAGTTAGATTAAGGTTTAGAACACCTAATTATGGTAGTTAAGCTTGTTCAATACATTAAGTAAGGTTTGAGGCCTTACACTTCTAAATGGATTTATTTACCAATGTTCCACTTAAGCGGTGATTTTACATTTTGAGACTTAAATAGGATTTCACTGAGGTATTTGTGGATAAAACCTTCCATTGTTACAATTATTGAACAAATGTTCATCAAACCACTATAAATTCCACAATTTAAGCATCAAGGCCAAAAAGGATAGAAATGATAGGAAAATATTGGGAAAGGTCCAAAAAGAGAATATGTCAAAGTTTCGGTATGTTACAGTAAATGTCCCTAAAGATGTCATTTTTATGATGTTTCTAAGCCATGATATGGGAAATAGACCTATATAATTTTCATTCCTATTTTGGGAAAGTTCTATAATGATTTTAAGGCTTTGAAAGCCATGTTGGTGTTGAATTTGTTGTTGTACACAATCCTAATAGTAAATGTAGCTTATTTATGCTAGGTTTTGGTCTTTCTCTACCTAATTTTTGAAAATAGCATAACTTTTACACCTATTGGATATTTAAGCTGAAATTTTAGATGTTGTTTCGTTTATGCCTTAATAAGCCACCCATAAAGTTTTAGATGCTTCAATATTATGGTCTTAATGACAATATCATGCTTTCATGTGCCCTAAACAATGGTGTGGTCCTCTTTATGGCCATGACAAGTTAACTATATCATGATTGAGTAACTTAGAAATATTTTATACATGTTATATATTATAAGGTTGCAATCCATGATTTATTATGATTTTGAGCTTGTATTTAACTTCATTGATATAGTCAAAAATATTTATCTTGCTTAATTTATAAATTATAACCCTAATCATGTAGTGCCTTGTGACCGCAGAACTATCTCAATGAAAAAATTTGGTGGATACTGAAATGACTGATCCTTGTAGCAATTTTAGTTGTGGGAAGGAGCTTGAATTCATATATACATGTAGGTGAGGAGAGGGTTTATCTCTGTCATCTGGATTTCAAGGTTATAGAGAGTGGTTGAGGTCATGTATTAGATTTTATGTGATAGAGAGAGGTTGTGGTCGTAACTTAGATTGAGGGTTGTATGTCCTGATTTTTGATGTTGTGGCATGCGTACCCAATAAAGACTAGGTTCTTAGTGGGATGGTCGTTGCTCCCTTACTTGTAGGTTAGTCCATGGTGCCACTACATTTTTTTCGCTCATAATGACCAAGAGGAAGATATATTTAGAGTTTGGTCATCCTAAGATCACGTACGGGGATGATTGAGACTTCACATTGGTGAGCTAGTAGTTTGAGTGGTGCACCTTAAACTACCTAGGGAAAAATTTAATGTGTAATTCAACCGTGTAGTAGACGTGTTAGGGTTATTTGGTGGGTCACATTGCATGATAATTATTGATTTTTCTCCTACTTGTAGCATATGCGATTCATATCTTTAAATGTTAAGTTATATATATTACTACCTTTATCTATACTTGTTCATTTCACAAACTGTATTTAGTTCTCTAACTTGTTATTTTATCTTCTTTAATTAATTTAATATAATGCTTCTAAGCAAAAAGTGGTATTAATTGCAATATATTATTGTTGAGACTTGGGGTCTCACATTGTACGCTTCCACATGTTTTAGGTGACCAGGAGCGCGGTCAGACCTTGGTTTGTGAAAATTCTCAATTTGGAGATAGTAGAGATGAGGGGTCAGTGTGGTTCTTATTTGAGTCTAGAGTCTTCCATGCGCTCCCAGGTCCGAGTAGGGGGATTTGTGTATGATGTGTATCAACTCGAGCTTTTGGTTGTATGCCATACATAATGTAGATGTTGTAATTATCTGGAAAGACACTTTTGTATATAGGTTGTGGTTGAGGTTATCAAAACTCATCCAAAGTTACCTGTTATAAATATATTTCAGTTTGGGCCTATGTGAAAGTATTTATATGGAATCTTGAAATTTTATGTGGATTTAATTTTATGCCTTTTCTATAATGTGGTTAACTAGTGTTTAATCAAAGTTTTGCTTTTGAGTGATCTTATTTTATATGATGGGTTGTCACATTTGATGGTATCATAGGTTTAGGTTCATTGACTCTACATGGATATAGGGCTTAGGTCTGCTCTTATGTATCCAACAGATCTATAAATGACTTGTGGTTATGCAGCTTTTATTGTAGAATGAGAAGAACATGTTGAGAGTAGTTATGTAGTGCCTAGAGTTGGTGGTAGGAGGTGGGTACCAGTTGGAGGTGTAGCCAAGATGGGGCCAAAATAGCATGTCTTGTGTCCTTTGGATCCTGCAACCATAGCTTATCCAGTTTTCCAGTTAGTTTTTGGACAGCTAATGACAACAATTATGCATTTGGCTGACATGGCACATGTACCTCCACCTAGGGCCCCTACACCAATGTTGAGCCACATGGTGTGTAACGTATGGGCCCACTGCCCAAGGCTCTACTAGAGTTTTAGGAATGATGACTGGCCCCACAAACCACCACTAACCTTAATTGTTCCTCTTGTCCTCACTCACACACAAGACAAGATAAACCTCCTGACTGGTCACCCATCCTAGTAGTACTCTGGGATGAGCACGCTTAACCACAAAGTTTGTTAGAAATGGGCTCCCTGAAAAGGAGGTGACCTTAATGATATGCATAGTCCGATAATTCCTTTTAAATTCGTCTATGTCCAAGGCCTCAAGACATGCGACTTTACAATCTCCCAACTTAGACTCTGGACATCCTCATCAAGGCTCAACTATATGGCCTTATAATATTGCCTCATTTTAGTGCAGACCAGAATGGCCCATGGACACCCAGTTCCCAATCACGAAATACCAGTGTAAGGGTGGCTACATTACCATGAAAACCCCTTTCCAACTTGTCTGGGCCACATGACTCAAGACTGGCATGCCACAAGCCCATGTGGACCCCACCTACTGGAGGGGTTATGGCTTGATACCATTTATAACACTCGGGCCCATTACCCAAAGCTCTAGTAAAGTTTCAAGAATGATGACTGGCCCCACAGACCACCACTCGCATTAATTGTGTTTTATCTTCACTCACGTGCAAGCCATGATAAACTTCCCAACTGGTCACCCATCCTAGTACTACTCTAGACTGAGCATGTTTAACCTCATAGTTCTTGAGTGATGGGCTCGCTAAAAAGAAGTTGCACCTTGGTGATAGGGGTAATCCAATTATTCCTTTTAAGATCATCTTTTTCTAAGGCCTCAAGATCTAGGATGTTACATGGTCAGGGGAAGACCTTTGAGAGGCTGAAGCCTGTGGGAGCCATCGAGTCTGCAAGCATAGCAGACTCGATAAATGCAGACATGTGGCTAACAGATTTGGAGAAGGTGTTCAGGATCCTATATATCACCAAAGAGGATAAGGATAAGCATGCAATCTACCTTTTGAAGGCTAGTGTTGGCCATTGGTGGGCCATTGAATAAGAGAAGAGATCAGGGGAATTGATGGACTTAGTTTTGGTGAGAGTTTGTCATCCATTATTTTCCCGAGTCATATCTAGAGGAGAAGATGCCTCAGTTTGAGTACTTGAACCAAGTATCATGGTTTTTTAATGACATCATGGTTTGTTAATGACTATGAGGCAAATTTTATGGAGTTGTTGAGGTTTTTTCCTCACATGGTAGTGATGGAGAAGGAGATGATCATGAGGTTTGGGAAGGGCATGAATACCAAGTTGGCACATACGATGTCATCTTTTGGATACACATGAGAAATTTTTCACCTTTGTCAAGGCAAATAGATGGATAGAGAGGATAGTAACGATAGTAGTGACCCTATGAGATGCCAATGCAAGGAAGAGATTAGCTTAGTTACATGGACAACAGTCGGGTAGCTTCAAGAAGTAAAAGTTTTTTTGCACTGCAATAAAAACAATCATATCAACAATCACATTAGAGGCCGATAGTTTTTGAGCCAATAAGACAAGTACATATGTAGAGGTCTCCTAGAAAGGAGAGAGGTTGTAGTTTTTTGCTAGTTGGGAAAATAGTTTTGGATCAATATATGTGATAGGGCCATCTAGGCCACAGTATGATACGAGTGCTTCCTTCAAGTGTAGATAGGTTGGGCATTTCAAGTGGTCTTGCCTGCAAAGGAACCAAGAAGTTACACAATAAGAGAGGTTGAGCCAACAGGGCTCACAATAACAATAGTATAGTAGCAATGGTGGAATACATGTCCAGACATCTTACGCATGATCTTATAGAGTAGCAGGTAGAGGTCAAGGTCGAGGACGTCAACATGACGTCTAGATTCGACACCATGATTCAGCTAAAAGGAGCGATCAACCTACAAGTTGTGAAAAATCATATGGAACTTTTTCATTCTCACTTATCTACATCTATATATGCATATATTTTGGTTGACACATGTGCAACCTGTTAATAGCAAGAGAGGTGATAAATAGTTATAATTTTCCAATTTTTAGTAGAATCAATGACCTTTTGTTAGAGAAACCCCTTTAGTTCGTTCTGTAATATTATGGGAAGTGTCTCCACCTTTCGTTCTTTCTTTCTCAAGATGTAGCATTTGAGTGGATCTTATGCCACTTGATATGCATGCATTTTGTGTGATTCTAGGGATGGATACCTTGTATAGGTGCAATGTTGTTTTGGACTATGGTTATAAAGTTGCAAAGTTTTGTGATGGGGATATCTCTTGGACTTTCCAAGGAGATAGGAATATTCTTCCTACATGTATGGCATTGATCGTGATAGAGGAGAAGTTCATTAGACAAGGATGTGAAGTCTTCTTAGTACATGTGGTAAATACCAAGGTGAGGAGTCCTAGTATCCATGTTGAACATGGAGTGTGTGAGTATGAGGATTTTTTCCTTACAAGTTCCTGGTGTTCCACCCTTGACATAGATTATTTTGAAATCAATCTAGTTCTTAGCACACAACCCATAGAGCAAGCACCTTATAGGATGGATGTAGCTACAATGAAGGAGTCAAGAAGCATTTATAGGAATTATTGGAGAAAGATTTCCTACAACTGAGCATGTCCCCTTGAGATGCTCTTGTTGATATGTATGCCCAGAGAGCCAATCATATGATGATTGTAATGGCATAACATACAAATGATTTGATTAATAATAAAGACAAGCTTCCAATTTATTCTATTTAATTCAATCATGAGATAATGACTTAACATTATAAATGTATAGAGAATTATATTACTCAATGACGTATGTATTCAAGTTACTACCCTTGTGGATGAGATCATATGGATGTTAAGAGTACATATACATATTCTCATTATGTCCCTGATCAGTTATTATTGTGGAAGGTTGATAGATAATAATAACACATAAGATCATAGTGTGAGTTGGTTGATGATTGAATCTCATTAGTCATGATATGGCAATATCAAACCAAGTGCACAATTACATGTTAGAAAATCGTGTATCAGACAGACCCACGGTGAGACTGACACATGGAAGCCATCATCATGGAAGTCACAGTTAGCTCTCACAGTGATGGTGGTGGTTGTGGTTCTTAAACCTAAAATCACTGCACTCATCACATGTCATTGGGTACAATTTGACATCATCAAACACACACCTAAAACATGGGTTGTTATAACGGTGATGATTGGGTGACTTTGACACATGGAGATTGATTGTGAGTCATAGAGATGGGATTTGTCCCTCCGACATGAGTATTATATGCAAAGCCTCTTAATTAGTGAGACTGAAAAAAGTATGGACATACACATGTAAGACAATATACGATGTTGAGCTTACATATATTTCATGCAGTTTACTCAGGTTCAAGAAACAAGTTTGAATAATAAAGAGGATGACTGCTCCATGCCTCTAGTTCAATCTGTATATCAATGACAAAGGAACTATAAAAACATTATAACACCATACACAAATTGTAGGTTGAAGTTTCTCCATGACTTTCCATCCACTTGGGTAGCATTGATGTGTGACTAGGCACCACTCTTTGTTTGTGATGTTATAAGTTGTTATAGACATTCACCGCCAATGTGATGTGGGACCTATAGGGTCACACACATTGGAACTCACCTAGAAGTGGAGTTTAGATCTTAAATGACAATTGAATTAAGTAGTAAAGTGTTTAGGTATTTGATTCACGCAACAAATAGCTTGACAACATTGCCAAACGGTCGTCTCAAGTGCTGAGATGGGCGCCTGGAGAGTCAGGGTTGATTTGAGTTGAAATTGGCTAAGAAGCGAACTGACCCAACTGACTGGATCGAATCAGGTCACCAAACTACCGTCTGGGTGATCGAGACAGCCGTCTCGCATGGGCGAGATGGTCCAGTTCGATCGAGGGAAGGTTCTAGACATTTCCCTATATGTTTTGCTTGTACATTACTTGTTGTGCAAGGAAATCAATGCCCAACATTGATGGGAATTGAGTCACCAATTCCATGTACAACTGAGAAGTGCAAAATGAGTGTCTTACTGAGGGATACGACCGTCTTATGTCCTAGACAACTGTCTCACTGGGCGATACGACCGTCTTGGCTGTCCCAGGTTGCGAAACTTCCAGAATTGTTACGAAAATTTGAGATTTCTCGGTCCTTTCCACTCCCGCACCGACTAAGAACCCTGACCCTGACCCTGACCTCTACTATAAATAGAGGGGTACTGGGGGCTTTTTAAAGTACAACACAGATAATTGAGAATCAGTTGCTTTTACAATTGTTGTCCTCTTTGAGAGTCCAGGCAAGTCCTACTCGACTAGGGAGGGATAGTTAAAGGAGAGAAACAACTGAGGATCATTGTTGTGGGAGAGCATGTTGGTGACTAGTATACCAACGGGAGGGACAACTTCTTCCTGTCTGTTCTGGTAGGATGACAGGAGTTCTAGTTGGTCCGTGTGGACTGCTCTAGAGGCTAGAGTCCTTTGGATACTGCTAGGAGGAAACATCAACTCACAGTTTGTGGCGAGATCTGAGGAGCTGCTGCAGCAATTGTCTGAGTCTATTGTCAGTAGAGGAGCAGTCAGACGAGTCCTAATACAACCAGGAGCTACACAAACACCATCTAAGATAGAGTGCACATCTACATCGACGAGGATTGACACTGGACTTGCTCTAGGACCAAGTATATCTTTGTGAAACTTCCTTCTCATTGCATCGTTATTGACGTGGTCTACTAGTTAATGGGAAATATGTTAGTAAATTTTTTATTTCCACTGCCTATCTGATGCCATATTCCCCCACAGTGGTATTAGAGTCACGTCAATTAATTATGTTTTGGGATAATCGATGTGATCAGATTTTTTATTTTTATCGAGTTTATTTTTTGCATGCAATGTGAATATTTAAACTGGTTGATTTGCATGTCTGTCTTATCACCACATAAAGAACCCAAATGAATATATATATATACATGCAATTTACATGTGTCGCCATAAATCAGTTTTGATGGTGGATGTCAAGCATGGTTATGGATAAAACCCCAGATCCGTGTGTGCATGGTTGTAGTTATTTATTCTTGTTATTAATCAGTTTGTGTACCGAGCCTATCTCTCATTTCTAAATGTAAATTAATACTCTTCTTCCTATTTCTCCTCAAATGTAACTCAAGGTTTTCCGTATATACAATGTAATAAGAAACATGATAGTTTTAATTTATGTTTTAACGTGAGATGATGATCTACACAAAGACGAAACGAGCGGCTCGTGAGACAACCCAATCAACTAGAGGACCGAGGAGGCCAGATGATAGGAGGATGAACCGATCGACTGGTGGCCCAACCGATCGGGTTGAGGTGTCCAGATGCTACTTGGACCTGAGAACCAGACGACCGTTTTAGAAGGGACCAATCGAGCGACTAGGAGGTGAGTCGACCAATTCAAGAGTTGAACCGATCAACCTGGATTGGTTCGAGCATAGATCTTCACCAACAACAGGTTGCATATGATGTGGACCATAGGAGGTAGTAATTCCCTATGGCTCCAAGGAATTACATTAGTATGGCCATAACCATCGCTTGTGTGTTTTATTTATTGCATGTTCTCATTTGTAGTAATACATGTATATGATATATACTATATGTGTGGTGATTGGATAAAGTATATGTATTTATACAAACTCCCTCAATTAAAATATTAAGTGTTAGATGCTTTCTAAAAGCGACACACATTAAAATCTTGATCGACCAAGCGTAGGTGATGCCAAAGCATGGTACGTCATCTATCTCGTGGAAGTGTGATGGTAATAATGTAGGTGTCGCTAAAGCGGTGCATTATTATTGTGTTGGCTTTTGGTCATACTTAACTGGTGATTCTTAGAGCGTCTAAGCCCAGAAGTATGTAGATGATCATGGCAAGGAGTTGCACATATCATCTATCCAACAGTTGCATATGATTCAATTGACATGATGGCCTACCTAAATAGTCAAGTTATGGGCAATCAGCCAAAGCTGACTCATGATTTGATGAAATATGGATATTGGCCCACTAGAATATTGTACGCTGCAATATTCTAAATTGATATTGAGGGCCATGAATTTGAATAAAATAGTGGGAGGTGATAATAATTAAAGACCTAATTAATATCGTCAAAATTATCAAATCAAACCAACTCAAAAACATTTTGAAAAGGTTGCAATATTTCTTTGTAGAATCAAATGTCAAACACAAAACACATTTAAATTGCAATCAATCCTCAAGAAGGACAAAATGGGATACAGTTCCACAATTGGTTAAGGACTTTAAGAAATGTTCTCATCAATGAGTGAAAGCTCTATGTCCTTGACAGACCGATGCCAGAAGAACCCGCTCCAAATGTGCCTAAGGCTAAATGGATGCTTATTGGAAGCATGCCAATGATGTCATAGACATTTAAATACCTAATGCTCTGTTGTATGAACTATGAGTTTCATGAACAACATGAAAACATGGACATTCTTGGAATGGTAACAAATTTTAAGAATCATGTAAAAGTAAAGAAGGTATAATGTCTCCAAAGCACCAATTAAGTGCAAACTGACAAAGGGAGGTCCAGTAGAACCCCATGTGCTCAATATGATTGGACATGTGGAATGACTGGGATTTATCTTAGGTCAAGAGTTATCCATTAATATGATTATGCAAGCGTTGCATGAATCATATAGTCATTTAATCAAATACTTGGCATGTTGATGCCAAAGCAAGGAAGAAGAAGGACAAATCCGTTATAGGGCAAAAGCAAGGCCAAGAAGTTTATGGGTCTAAGCTAAATTCCAAAGTCTTCTGCACTCAAAACATGGAGATGGGTAAATGTAAAAAGGAATCTATCCTTTTCACTTAAATGATAAATAAAAGAAAGTGTCACCATCACATGTCTGGACATTGGAAAGAACTATCATCCTTATAAAGGATCTCAGGAAGAAGATGGAGATAGAGATCTCTACTTCAAGACTTGAGAATAAGTAAGCTACAACTATGCAGAGCCAGGGTTTCCGCCTTTACAGTTGGGAGCTGTCATTCATGGGTACGTAATAGAATTAGCAAATTTCTATTATTCACATGCCATTGAAGAAAACATCATATGTCTTGTATGACAAGAACATTATGATTTTATATGGCAATGCCTTATGTCTCACAAACTATACTTGATAGTTGTACGTAACTCACTTGGTAAAGTATTAAGAAACATTGATGTGATCAATGTTGAAATATTTTAAACTAAGAGTTTGAGGACCTTGTGGAAAGATGATGATAGTGTATCACATTGAACTCCACCTAAAACATATTGATGCGTCAGAAAGAAGGTATCACATCATGTTAAGTCACGGTGAGATTATCAATAAAATCTAGATGATTTTACAAATTCTCTTGGGCACATGCTTTACATTAAAAATAATGTACCTTCTAAAATGGTTCAAAAGATACCATATGAGATATGGCATGGGAAGAGATCCAATGTGTCTTTTATAGTGATTAGGATTAAAGGGTTATATAAGAGAATTATATCTTAAAATATTTGTCCAAAAAATCACATAAATGTTATTTTGTTGAATACTACTTATATTCCAGCCCGACAACAAAGTGTTTGTTGCTAGGATGGTTGGATTCCTAAATGGAAATTAGTTCCAAAGGAATCAATGGGAGTAAAAGTAGAACTCAAAATGTTTGAGACAAATAAGAAAACATAGAACCTAAAGAGGTACAATAGGAACAAGAAGAATCACAAGTTGTTGTGGAATCTCAAGTTCCTTATGTTAACACAGAAGGGTGCATTTGGGTCTTTGAAAGAAACCAACATGGAAGGGTATATTGGTTACAAAGATTTTCAAACTGGTTCAAGCGTTGAACATGATGAAATCTTTTCACCATTTACCATGGTTATGCTTGTTGTTGCAGCTTAGTATGACTGTGAGATTTGGCATATGGATGTTAAAACCACATTCTTTAACTGGAATATCTAAGAGGATGTGTACATGACACAACCTAATGGTTTTATAAATCTAAGAATGCAAATAAAGTCTATAAGCTACAAAGGTCAATATGAGGATTGAAGTAAGTATCTCAGACTTGAAATCTTCTATTTGACTAGATCGCCAAAGGGTTTGACTTGAGTCAAAATGAAGATGAATTTGTGATTACAAAAGACTTAGTGGGAGCATATTTATATTCAACATAATGATGTTTAATGATGCCCTTATCCTATAAATGTTAAAACCTGGCAAAGAAAGTACCTTCTATATGAAGGGTTTAGGCGAAGCATCCTATGTGATAGGGATCAAGGTCTATAGAGATAGATCTGGAAAGCTTCTAGACCTAAGTAAGAGCACAAACATTGGTAAGATGATGAAGGGTTCAACATGCAAGACTCAATGAGAGAAAATGTGTCCATTTTCCATGGAGTTAGTCTCTCAGGAGCCTAGTGTCCCAATCTTATGAAGAATAGGAACACATTGATAGATGCCATATGCATTCGCAATTGGATGTATCTTGAATGCAATGTTATGTACTTATCCCATTTCTCATATGTGTTAGACATGATGAGAAGATATTTAGTAATCTCATATGTATTAGACATGAAGAGAGGATATCCAATCATCTCATATGGAGTACATGATGAGAAGACACATATATATATATATATACCTACCTAGCAATCTCATACATATTAGACATGACGAGAGGGTATATGTCATATGCCAGTGAAAGTCATTGAACTACCACAAAGAACATCCTTAGGTGCTTGTGAAGTGCTTAAAGGATTGGTTCCTTGGTTGTGGTAATTAGGAAGAGTTGGATGTAAAGGGTTACACCCATGCAAGCTTCCAAACTAACAAAATCATTGCAATCTAAATTTATGTTTGAAAACAAATGAAAACTGTAAGCTAGAAAGAGCTATGAGATAATGACAATTATTTGAATCTAGAAAAGAAGCTAAGAATCTCTATGTTATAATAATAACATAGGATGTTGTATGGATTCAGAAGTTCATATGGATGAACTTGTATGAGGTTCCAACCATTGATGACAACAATGGAGCTACTAGTTAGGTTGGGAATCTCGGATAGCATACTACAACACTTCCATCTCATATGAGTAGTCGTACAACAAATAGATGTGAAAATTAAAAAATACCAACTTATAGTAAATGTTGCTTAACCCGCTATAAAAACACTTTTGCAGCAGAAGCATGATGGTCATGTTAGGTCACTCAAGATGAGATATGTGGATGATTGGCTCTAAGTGCAAGTGGGAGTATGTTGGTATGTATGCCCAGAGAGACAATCATAGGATGATTGTAATGGCATAACATGTAAATGATTTGATTAATAATAAAGGCAAGCTTCCAATTTATCCTGTTTAATTTAGTTATGAGATAATGATGTAACATTATAAATGTCTAGAGAATTATATTACTTAGTGATGTATGTATTCAAGTTACTACCTTGTGGTTGAGATCATACAGATGTTAAGAGTACATATAAATATTATCATTATGTCCCTGATCAGTTGTTATTGTGGAAGGTTGATAGACAACAATAACACATAAAATCAGAGTGTGAGTTGGTTGATGACTAAATCTCATTAGTCATGATATGGCGATATCAAACCAAGCACACAAATACATGTCAGAGAATAGTGTATTGGACAGATGCACTGTGAGACTGACACATGGAAGCCATCATCGTGGAAGTCATAGTCATCTCTCATAGTGTGGTGGTGGTGGTGATTCTTAGACGTAAAATCATTGCACTCATCACATGTCATTGGGTACACTTTGACATAATCAAACGTAGTGCTAAAACATGGGTTGTTATAACATTGATGATTGGGTGAATTTGACACATGGTGACTGATTGTGAGTGATCGAGATGGGATTTGTCCCTCCTATTGGAGTATGATATCCAAGGCCTCTTGATTAGTGAGATTGAGAAAAGTATGGCCATACGCATGTAAGACAATATATGATGTTGAGCTTGCATATATCTCATGCAGTCTACTTTAGTTCAAGAAATAAGATTGAATAATAATGAGGATGAGTTCTCCATGCCTCTAGTTCAATCTAGATATCAACGACAAAGGAACTATACAAATACTATAACACCATACATAGATTGTAGGTTGAAGTTGCTCCTCAACTTTCCATTCACTTGGTTAGCACTGATCTGCGACTAGGCACCACTCTTTTCTTGTGATGTCATAAGTTGTTATGGACATTCACTGCCAACGTGATATGGGACCTATAGGGTCACACACATAGGAACTCACCTAGAAGATGAGTTCAGATCTTGAATGACAATTGAATTAAGTACTAAAGTGTTTAGGTGTTAGATTCACGCAGCAAACAACATGACAACACTGCCAACTGACTGTCTTAAGAGTTGATACGGGCGTCTGGAGAGTGCCAAATGGCCATCTCAAGTGTTGAGATGGGCGTCTGGAGAGTCAGGGTTGATTTGAATTGAAATTGGCTAAGAAGCGAACTGACCCAACTAGCTGGCTCGACTAGGGGTCACCAGACGACCGTTTGGGTGACTGAGACTGTCGTATCGCATGGGTGAGATGGTCCAGTTTGGTCGAGGAAAGGTTCTAGACATTTCTATATTTGTTTTTCTTGTACATTACTTGTTGTATAAGGAAATCAATGTCCAACATTGATGAGAATTGAGTTGCCAATTTTGTGTACAATTGGAAAGTGCAAAATAGCCATCTCGCTGAGCGAGATGACTGTCTCCGCTGTCGCAGGTTGCGAATCTTCTAGAATTGTTGTGAAAATTCGAGATCTTCCGGTCCTTTCCACTCCCGCACTGACTGGGAACCCTGACCCTGGCCTCTACTATAAATAGAGGAGTATTGGGGGCTTCCCAGAGTGCAACAGAGACAATTGAGAATCATTTGTTCTGACCATTGTTGTCCTCTTTGGTTGTGGTAACCATGAGAGCCTATGCAAGTCTTACCCGACTAGGGAGAGATAGCTAAGGGAGAGAAACAACTGAGGATCATTATTGTGGGAGAGCATATTGGTAACTAGTACACCAACGGGAGGGACAACTCCTTCTGTCCATTCTGAAAGGACGACGGGAGTTTTAGTTGGTCTGTGTGAGCTCTAGAGGCAGGAGTCTTTTAGTTGCTACTAGGAGGGCAACATCAACTCACAGTCCGTGTGAGATCTGAGGAGCCACTGGAATAGTTGTCTGAGTTTGCTATCCATAGAGGAGCATTCATACAAGCCCATTGCAACCAGGAGATGCACAAACACCGTATAAGACAGAATGTACATCTAAATCGATGAGGATTGTCATTGGACTTGCTCTAGGACCAGGTATATCTTCATGAAACCATCATTCCCATTGCATAGTTATTGACACGATCTGTTGGTTAATGGGAAATATATCAGTAAAATTTTTATTTCTGCTGCCTACCTGATGTCGTATTTCCCTACAGTGATATCAGAGCCACATCAATTAATTATATTTTGGGATAATCTATATGATCATATTTTTGGTTTTAGTGAGTTTATTTATTACATGCGATGTGAATATTTAAACTGGTTGATGTGCACGTACGTCTTATCACCACATAAAGAACCCAAATGTATATATATATATATATATATATATATAGAGAGAGAGAGAGAGAGAGAGAGTCAGGTTAGAATACACTCGAGTGTACAGATGGCACGAATACGCTCAGGTGTGTTTACATATCAAGACTTATTTTTACAAAATGTAAACCATTGATCTTCATCGTCATACTATAACTAGGCTACATACAAATCTTGAGCCCATTTGGATGAGTGTAAGTCACTCATACAAGGGCAACAAAATCGACGCGTGAAACAAATTTGAAATGCATAATTTCTACGGTCTTTATAACATGACCTATATATGTCTGAATGTGCTCAAATTTTGCATACGAGCTATTCACAAGATGTTTAAGAAGATCAATGTTTTAGATATTTGAAAAAAATATTGCACCATGAAAAACTACTTGAGTGTATTTTGCTCTGAATACACTCGAGTGTATTATAGCCTGACTCTCTCTCTCTATATATATATATATATGCAATTTACAAGCATCACCATAAAATCAGTTTTGATGGTGGATTTGAAGCATGGTTATGGACAAAAACCCAGATCTGTGTGTGCATGGTTGTGGTTATTTATTCTTGTTGTTAATTGATCTACGTACCGAGCCTCTCTCTCATTTTCAAATGTAAATTAATACTCTTCTTCTTATTTCCCCTCGAATGTAACTCGAGTTTTCTAATATACAATGTAATGAGAAATAAGCTAGTTTTAATTTATGTTTTGACGTGAGATGACGATCTGCACAAAGATGAAATGAGCGGCTCGTGAGATGACCCGATCAAATGGAGGACAAAGGAGGCCATATGACGGGAGGACAAACCGATCGACTAGTGGCCCAACTGATCGACTGGAGGTGTCCAGATGCTGCTTGGACCTGAGAACCAGACAATCATTTCAAAAGGGCCCAACCGAGCGACCAGGAGGCGTGCCGACTGGTTCAAGAGTTTAACAGATCAACCCAGATTGGTTTGACCACATATCTTTACCAACAATAGATTACATATGATGTGGATCATAGGTGGTAGTAATTCCTTGTGGCTCCAAGGAATTACATTAGTATGGCCATAACCATCGCTTGTGTGTTTTATTATTATATGTTCTTGTTTGTGGTTATAACATGTATATGATACATACTATATATGTGGTGATTGAATAAAGTATATGTATTTATACAAACTCCCTCAATTAAAATATTAAGTCTTAGATGATTTCTAAAAGCGACACACATGAAAAGCTTGATCAACCAAGCATAGGTGATGCCAAAGCATGGTATGCCATCTATCTCGTGGAACTATGATGGTAATAATGTAGGCGGCGCCAAAGCGGGGTGCATTATTATCGTGTCAGCTTTTGGGCCAGGCTTAACTGGTGATTCTTAGAGTGTCTAAGCCTATAAGCATGTAGATGATCATAGCAAAGAGTTTCACATATCATCTATCTAAGAGTTGCACATGATGCAATTGGCACGATGGCCTACCTAAATAGTCAATTTGTGGGTGATCAACCAAAGCTCTCATGATTTGATGAGATATGGATCTTGACCCACTAGAATATTGTACGCAACAATATTCCAAATTGATATTGAGGGCTATCAATTTGAATAAAATAGTGAGAGCGATAATAATTAAAGACCTAACTAATAGCGTCAAAAGTATCAAATCAAACCAACTCAAAAATGTTTTTAAAAGGTTGCAATATTTCTTTGTAGAATCAAATGTCAAACACAAAACATATTCAAATTGCAATCAATACTCAAGAAGGACAAAATAGGATAAAGTTCTACAATTGGTTAAAGACTTTGAGTAATGTTCTCATCAATGAGCGACAGTTCTATGTCCTTGATAGACCAATGCTAGAAGAACCCACTCCAAATGTGCCTAAGGCTAAATAGATGCTTATTGGAAACATGTCAATGATACCATAGACATTTAAATACCTAATGCTCTATTGTATGAGCTATGAGTTGCGTGAATAACATGAAAACATGGACATTCTTGACATGGTAACACATCTTAAGAATATGTAAAGCAAAGAAGGTATAATGTCTCCAAAGTGCTAATTGAGTGCCAACTGACAAAGGGAGGTCCAGTACAACCCCATGTGCTCAATATGATTGGACATGTGGAATGACTGGGATTTCTCTTAGGTCAAGAGTTGATAATGAATATGATTATGCAAGCGTTGCATGAATCATATAGTCAGTTCATCAAATGCTTGGCATGTTGATGCCAAAGCAAGGAAGAAGAAGGACAAACTCATGATAGGGAAAAAGCAAGGCCAAGAAGTGTTCTAAGGCTTAGCTAAAGTCCAAGTCTTCTGCACTCAAAATATGGAGAAGGGTAAGTGTAAAAAGGAATATGTCCTTGTCATTTAAAGGATAAAGAAAAGAAAGTGCCACCATTGTCACATGTCTGGATATCGGAAAGAACTATCATCCTTATAAAGGATCTTAGGAAGAAGATAGAGATAGAGATCTCTACTTCAGGACCTGAGAAGAAGTAAGATACAACTGTGCAGAGCAAGGGTTCCTGCCTTTACAGTTGGGAGTTGTCATTCATGGGCACATAATAGAATAAGTGAATTGCTATTATGTGCATGCCATTGAAGAAAACATCATGTCTTGTATGACAATAACATTATGATCTTTTATGGCAATGCCCTATGTCTCACAAACTATACTTGATAGTTGTGAAGACAAATGTGTGTGTCACATATAGTGAATGACTTGGTAACTAAAACAAATTGAATACCCATAGCACTGTAATCTAGAGCGCATAAATGAGAAATGCATTTCTAGAATACATATGATGGTTATCTAGACTCTTTTGGTTATTGAACCAATAGAGACATGCATGTCTTATTTGTTGTGCAATATGACAAAAAGAATCTTCACTAGATGTAGTGGGAGATCAACTATTCCATTAGGACTAGTACATACTGATATACATAGACCTTTTCGAATGAATGCTAAGGTTAGTTACAAGTACCTTATTATATTTACTGATATGATTAGTAGATATTAAAATTTGTATTTAATGAAATACAAATATGGATCTCTTGAAATGTTCAAGGTTATTATGAATGAAGTACGTAACTCACTTGGTAAAGTATTAAGAAACATTGATGTGATCAATGTTGAAATATTTTAAACCAAGAGTTTGAGGACCTTCTGGAAAGATAATAATAGTGTATCACATTGAACTCCACTTGAAACATACTCGCACCCAATTAAGTCATGGTGAGATTATCAATAAAATCTAGCTGATCTTACTAAGTTTCTCTTGGGCACATGTTTACACTAAAAACAATGTACTATCTAAAATGGTTTAAAAGACACCATATGAGATATAGCATGGGAAGAGTCGCAATGTGTCTTTTATAGTGATTAGGATTAAAGGATTATATAAGAAAATTGTATCTTAAAAGCTTTGTCCACAAAATCACATAAATGTTATTTTGCTAAATACTACTTATATTCCAGTCCGACAACAAAGTGTTTGTTGCTAGGATGGCTAGATTCCTAAATGGAAATTAGTTCCAAAGGAATCAGTGGGAGTAAATTTAGAATTCAAAATGTTCGAGACAAACAAGAAAACATAGAACCTAAAGAGGTACAATAGGAACAAGAAGAATCACAAGTTGTTGTAGAATCTCAACTTCCTTATATAAACACAATACTCATATTTCTAGTAGAAAATGCCTTGAGTTTGAAAGATTACAATAACTCAAAAGGCGGCGATTTGATCATAGAGATGAGTCAACATCCTACCTAGAAACTATTGAGGAACCAGAATCTGAGAAATGACTTAAGGCCATTAGATCAATGGTGAATTCCATGTAAACCAACAAGGTATGACCTTGGTGGATCCACCTAAAGGGGTAAAACCATAGGGTGCATTTGGGTCTTTGAAAAGAGACCAACATGGAAGAGTATATTGGTTACAAAGATTTTCAAACTAGTTCAAGTGTTGAACAAGATGAAGTCTTTTCACCAGTTACCATGGTTAAATCCATCTGGATCATGCTTGCTATTGCAGCTTAGTATGACTGTGAGATTTGGCATATGGATGTTAAACCACAATCCTTAATTGGAATAATTAAGAGGATGTGTATGTGAAACAACCTAATGGTTTTATAGATACAAGAATGCAAATAAAGTCTATAAGATATAAAGGTTAATATGAGGATTGAAGCAAGTATATCAGACCTAAAATCTTCTATTTGACAAGATAGTCAAAGCGTTTGACTTGAGTCAAAATGAAGATGAAATTTGTGATTACAAAGGACTTAGTGGGAGCATATTCATATTCCACATAATGATGTGGAATGACGTCCTTATCCTATAAATGTTAAAACCTGTCAAAGAAAGTACCTTCTATATGAAGGGTTTAGGTGAAGCATCCTATGTGATAGGGATCAAGGTCAATAGAGATAGATCTGGAAAGCTTCTTGACCTAAGTAAGAGTACATACATTGGTAAGATGCTGAAGGGTTCATCTTACAAGACTCAATGAGAGAAAATGTGTCCATTTTCCATGGAGTTAGTCTCTCAGGATCCTAGTGCCCCAATTCTTATGAAGAATAGGAACACATGGATAGATGCCATATGCATTTGCAATTGGATCTATCTTGAATGCAATGTTATGTACTTATCTTGTTATCTCGTATGTGTTAGACATGATAAGAAGATACCCAGTAATCTCATATGTATTGGACATGGCGAGAGGATATCCAATCATCTCATATGTATTTGACATGATGAGAAAATAAAAATATACCTAGCTAGCAATCTCATACGTATTAGACATGATGAGAGGGTATATGTCATATGCTAATGAAATTCACTGAACTACCATAAAAACATCCTTAGGTGCTTGTGAAGTGCTTAAAGGATTGGTTCCTTGGTTGTGGTAATTAGGAAGAGTTGGATGTAAAGGGTTAGACCCATGGAAGATTCCAAACTGACAGAATAATTGCAATATAATTTTATGTTTAACAATAAATGATAACTATAAGCTAGAAAGGAATCTGAGCTAATGACAGTTGTTTGAATCTATAAAAGAATTTGAGCATCTCTATGTTATAAGAACAACAGAGGATGTTGTATGGATTAAGAAGTTCATATGGATGAACTTGTGTGAGGTTCCAACCATTGATGATAGAAATGAAGCTACTAGTTAGGCTAGAAATCTCAGATAGCATACTACGACACTTCCATCTCATACAAGTAGTCATATAATGAAGAGATGTGAAAATTGCAAAATATCGACTTATAACAAATGTTGTTAAACATGCTATAAAAGCACTTTTGCAGCAGAAGCATGATGGTCATATTAGGTCACTCAGGATGAGATCTGTGGGTGATTGGCTCTGAGTGCAAGTGGGAATCTATTCGTATGTATGCCTAAAGAGCCAATCTTATGATGATTGTAATGGCATAACATGTAAATGATTTGATTAATAATAAAGGCAAGCTTCCAATTTATTATGTGTAATTTAGTTATGAAATAATGATGTAACATTATAGATGTCTAGAGAATTATATTACTCCATGACGTATGTATTCAAGTTGCTACCCTTGTGGATAAGATCATGTGGATGTTAAGAGTACATATAAATATTCTCATTATGTCCCTGATCGGTTGTTATTGTAGAAGATTGATAGACAACAATTACACATAAGATCATAGTGTGAGTTGGTTGATAACTAAATCTCATTAGTCATGATATGGCGATATCAAACCAAGCACACATATACATGTTAGATAATAGTGTATTAGACAAACCCACCGTGAGACCGACACATGGAAGCCATCATCATGGAAGTCATAGTAAGCTCTCATAGTGTTGGTGGTGGTTGTGGTTTTTAGATCTGAAATCATCACACTCATTACATGTCGTTGGGTACACTTTGACATCATCAAGCACAGTTCCAAAACATGGGTTGTTACAACGGTGATGATTTGGTGACTTTGACACATGGGGACTGATTGTGAGTGATAGAGATGGATATTGTCCCTTCGATAGGAGTATGATATCCCAAGTGGCTTGATTAGCGATACTGATAAAAGTATGGCCATACACATGTAAGACAATATATGATGTTGAGCTTAAATATATATCATGTAGTCTTCTCTGGTTCAAGAAACAAGATTGAATAATAATGAGGATGACTTCTCCATGCCTCTAGTTCAATCTGGATATTAGCGGCAAAGGAACTATACAAACACAGTAACACCATACACATATTGTACGATGAAGTTTCTCCCCAACTTTACATTTACTTGGGTAGCACTGATGTGCGAGTAGGCACCACTCTTTGCTTGTGATGTCATGAGTTGTTATGGATATTCACTGCCAACATGATATGGGACCTATAGGGTCACACACATAGGAACTCACCTAGAAAAGGAGTTCAGATCTTGAATGACAATTGAATTAAGTACTAAAGTGTTTAGGTATTTGATTCACGCAACAAACAACCTGCTAACACTATCAAACGGCCGTATTAAGGGTTGAGATGGGTGTATGGAGAGTGCCAAATGACTGTATCAAGTGTTGAGACAGGTGTCTGGAGAGTCATGGTTGATTTGAGTTGAAATTGGCTAAGAAGTGAACTGACCCAACCGGCTGGATCAACTCAGGTCTTCATATGACCATCTGGGTGACCAAGACAGCCGTCTCACATGGGCGAGATGGTGTAGTTTGGTCTAGGTAATGTTCTAGACATTTCCCTATTTATTTCTCTTGTACAATACTTGTTGTGTAAGGAAATCAATATCCAACATTGATGGGAATTGAGTTGCCAATTTTGTGTACAACTGAAAAGTGTGAAATGACCTTCTCACTGAGAGAGATGACCATCTCATATCCCACATGATCATCTCGCTGGATGAGAGGACCATATCGATTGTCGCAGGTTGTGAAACTTCTAGAATTTTTGTGAAAATTTGAGATCTTTTGGTCCTTTCCACTCCCACACCGACTGAAAACCCTGACCCTGGCCTATACTAAATAGAGGGGTACTGGGGGCTTCCCATAGTGCAACACATACAATTGAGAATCAATAGCTTTGACAATGATTGTCCTCTCTAGTTGTGGTAACCACAAGAGCCCAGATAAGTCCTACTCAACTAGGAAGGGATAAATAAGGGAGAGAAACAACCGAGGATCGTTATTGTGGGAGAGCAAGTTGGTGACTAGTACACCAACGGGAGGGACAACTCCTTCCTATCTATTCTGGAAGGACGAATGGAGTTCTAGTTGGTCCTGTGGACTATTCTAGAGGCAGGAGTCCTTTGGTTTCTACTAGGAGTTCAACATCAACTTGTAGTTTGTGGTGAGATCTGAGGAGCCACTATTGTAGTTGTCTGAGTCTGTTGTCCATGAAGGAGCAGTTATACGTCCCAGTGCAACTAGGTGCTGCACAGATACCGTCTAAGACAAAGTACACATCTACATCGATGAGGACCGTGGACTTGCTCCAGGACCAATTATATCTTTGTGAAACCATCTTTCCCATTGCATAGTTATTGACGCGATCTGCTGGTAAATGGGAAATATGTCAGTAAAATTTTTGTTTCCACTAACTATCTGATGTTGTATTTCCCTACAGATCTAGTGTTGTTTGTGAAGAAGAAAAATGGTTCTATGAGACTTTGCATAGACTACTAACAGTTTAACAATGTCACGGTGAAGAACAAGTACCTATTGCTGATGATAGACAACGTGTATGGTAAATTGAGAGGTGATAGAGTGTTTTCCAAGTTTGACTTGAAGTTAAGGTATTACTAGTTGATGATTAGGGAAGATGACAAACCTAAAACTATTTTTAGGACTAGGTATGGTCATTATGAGTTTGTTTTTATGCTGTACGAGCTAACCCATGCATGGACATATGAACCTGATGAACTGATTTTTCAAACTATAATTTGACTAGTTTGTGGTGGAGTTCATCGATCATTTTGTAATATTCTCCATGGATTGGAAACAACATGAGCAACATCTTTTCCATGTGTTGAAGTTGTCGAAGCAGCATAGGCTATATTTAAATTTCATTAAGTGCTAGTTTTGACTGACCAATGTGTCTTTACTCGGTCATGTCATCCTCGAGAAGGGGATTTGTGTAGACCCAAAGAAGGTGGAGTCAATGTTGGAGTGGGAGCATCCCAAAATAGCGATATAGGTTTGAATCTTCCTAGGTTTAGTTGGTTATTGCAAGTGGTTCATCAAGAAGTTCAGTGCAATAACTTTACCTTTAACTAGACTAAGTAGGAAGGGTGTCCCTATTGTTTGGAATGAGAAGTGTCAACATTCTTTTCATTTGTTGAAGGAGAAGTTGACAAGTGCCACAATGTTGGTGTTGTCAGAGCCTAGGAAGGGCTACATTGATTTATGTGATGCTTCAAAGGATGGACTGGGATGTGTTATGATGCAGAACAAGAATGTGATTTATGTTGCTTCTTGATAGCTTAATAAAGAAACATGAGGATAACTACCCCACTCATGATTTGGAATTAGCAACTTTGGTTCTTGCTTTGAAGATTTGGAGGCACTATCTCTATGGAGGGAAGTGTCAAATCTTCACGGATTGCAAGAAACTTTAGTGCATATTTTCAAAGTAGGTTTTGAACATGAGATAGAGGAGATGGATGGAGTTGATCAGGGACTATGGCTATACAATAGACTATCATTTGGGAAAGGCGAATTTAGTGGTTTATGCATTGATCAGAAAGTCATCTTTGTCTCACATCTTCTACAGACAAAGTACAGTTGTACACTATGGATTGCTATAAGAGGGACATGTTGGTGTCACTTCAACATATGAATGTAAATTTGATGGTTTCTTTGTGGAATGTTTGCTATCACAATTATTGGAAAAGCCAACTTTGATAGAACATATCAAATATGTACATAAGGAGGATATTGTGATACAAAGTATCAGTTCAATGTATGACAAAAGGAAGCATGATGGGTTTCATGAGACTGATGATGAGAGAGTATGATTTCACAACTGACTGGTGGTACCTGACGTGATAGCCTAAGGGAAGTGGTACTTGGCGAGGCTCATTCCTCAATGTACAAAATGCATCTTGGCTATACAAAGATGTATCATAATCTCAAGGACTTGTACTAGTGGCCAGGTTTCAAGCGTGATGTAAAGGAGTTTGTGGGCAAGTGTTCAGTCTATCTAAGTCAAGGCAAAGCATCAGAAGTCTATACATACATTGCATGCTTTGATAATTAAATAGTGGAAATAGGTTCATGCAATTGTATACTTTGTGGTTGGTCCTCCTAGAACAACCAAAGGTCATGATTCCATTTAGGTGACCGTTGATCGGTTGACAAAGTCACTTTCAAGCAGTCGAGACTGCCTACACTATTGAGAAGGTGGCACATATGTATGTTGATGAGATAGTTCATCTGCACGACATACCAACTAGAATAGTATCATGTAGAGGTCCTCAATTTACAAGCAGATTCTAAGAGCGTCTTTAGCTTTAGGGACACAATTGAGGTTCAATACAACATTTCACCCACAAATAGATGGTCAGTTAGATAGGACAGTACATACATTAGAGGATCTATTGAGAACATGCGTACTTCAACTACTTGGAATTTTAGATATTCACCTTAGCCTAATTAAGTTTTCCTACAACAACAGTTACTATAGGAGTACATATATGGAACCACACAGAGCATACAATACAGTCAATGGAGGTCAAGTTGGAGGATGATGTCTACTATATTGAGGGTCTAGTTATGCTCTTAGATAGGTGTGTGTAGAAGTTGAGGACGAAATATATAGCTTTAGTGAAGGTGTTCAGTCAACATTGTGGTGTAGAGGAAGCCATGTGGGATTTATAAAATGATATGTGTAGGAAGTGCCCATCTTTGTTCATGTAGGATTTTGGGGGTGAAATCCTTGTTAGGGGTTTATGATTGTAAGGTGCCAAACCTGCCTTTATTCTTAAACATGCTTGTTTGTCTTAATTGGGTGCTTATTTTTGTAAATAAACTTTAGATTATGTTTTAATATCAGTTGTTTAGGTATATTTTTGAAATTTGAGCCAATTTGGACTTTGTTTGCTCAAGTTAGGCAATTTATGTATATTTTGGTCTGATTTGCAATTTTCCCTTTTCTAGGGGTCTAACGGAAATTTTAAATATTTTTTTGTTACATGGAGTTCTCTATAATGGGTTATTTTTTTTCTTATTTGGATGATTTTGAACCTTGTTGCATAAGGTACCAAACCCTTATAGTAGACTAGTGTGAAGGTGAGGATAAGTGAACCTATTGAGGCTTGTTTAGCTTCATCAATTGAAGGTTGTTCTGGGTGTGTCAAATGATGGTTGTTTTGGGTGTGTCAATCAGCGGTTGTTCTGGGTGTGTCAATGAATAGTTGTTTTTGGTGGTTGACAATCAATGGTTGTTCTAGGTGTGTCAATTGATGGCAGTTTTGGGTGTGTCAACTGGTGATTGTTCTGGGTGGTTGACAATTGATTATTGCTCACAGTGTGTTAATTAATGGTTGTTTAGGGTGTGTCAACTGATGTTTGTTCACATACAAATGGAAGTTTTGCAGGCTCACAAATAGATAGTTGTTCTGTGTGGTTGCAAACCAATGAAACTTCTAGGTAGTCATCAATAAATGGAAGTTCTGGTTTTTGTTAGTTGTCAACCGATGGGAAGTTCTACACACAAACTGATGGAAAAAATAACCCTTTGACTGATGGAAACACTATTTTAGATCCTTTAACTTTTTCTCTCTTACATCCTAGCTATAAATACTCCTCCTGACACCCATCTAATGAACCTTTTATCCAACTCCTTGTTGATGCTCGGGACCAACAAAAAACCATATGTAAACAACGGGAAAGGCTCTAAGAGATGGAAAAGCTTGCTGATCATGGATGCATGTTTGTGCATGCCTTAGATATAGCTTCCCAAGGATGAATCTAAGCCTTCTAGCCTAGCTCCTTGATTCCTACATGTAAGATCCTTTCTCTTAATCCCTTTTTCTTGTTGTTTTCTCCTTGTATTCACTACCATGACCAAGATCCATGGTGGTACAATCTAAAAACTCATGCACATGGTTAAATAACCCTCTTTTCTTCTCTCTTTGCTCTAGATCCACTTTGTTCTTGAGTAAAGGAGCTTTCTTGGAGCTTTTGGAGGATAAAGCTTGGGTCTTTGCTTCTCCTTTTTGTGGTTCCCTTATCTTTGTATGTGTTTGTTCAGCCTAGAGTGGAGTGATATAACCCTTGATGCAATTCTTGCCTAATTCTTACATGCATAACACTAATCTTGCTCTTAAAACCCTTAATATAATAAAAGTGGATCTTTCATGAACTATTTGGTGTAAGTTATATGGATAAACAATCTTTTCTTTTCTTCCTTATCCCTGAAATATATTATTCAATTGTATAGTTAATACTCCTTTTAAGCATGCAAGAATTGGAATTCAAAATACAAGTGTAAATTTCCCTAAAGATGTTGTTTTATGATGTTTCTAAGCCATAATAAGGGAAATACAACTATTTATCTTTCCTTACAGTTTTGGGAAAGTTATATGTCATCTTTCAAACTTCTAATAGCCATTATGATTTTGAATTTGTGGTTGGATAAAATCTTGACAATAAAGACAACTTATGTATGCTCGTTATGGTCTTTCTCTACTTAAATGTTGAAAAAATAGCATAACATTTACACCCTTTGAAGTTTTAAGCAAAGATTTGGGTGAAGTTTTGTTTGAGCCTTATTAAGCTACCCAAACATTTTAAGATACTAATAAGATTCCTTCAAGGAGTTATAATTGTGTTGGTCTTACTGACAATATTGGGCTTTCATGTGCCTTGAATAATTGTTTGGTCCTCTATGGTCATAAATGGTTAAATATACCGTGATTGAGTAACTCAAAATCATTTAAAACATTTATGTCTTTTGAAGTTTCAAAACATGATTTATTTAGATTTGGATCTTGTATGTAACTTGATTGATGCAGTCAAAAATATTTAGTTGGCTTAATTAATCAAGTTTAACCCTAATTATGTAGACAATGTGACCGTAGACTTATCTCAATGTCAGAATTTGTTAGATAGTGAAACGAGTAATCCTTGTAGCAATTTTAGTTGTGAGGGATCTCAGAACAATATACTATTGAGTATATGTAGGTGCAGACAGGGTTTATCTCCGTCATCCAGATTATAAGGTTTAGAGAGCAATTGAGGCCATGTCTCATATTTTATGTGATAGAGAGCACTTGCGGTTGTAAGTTGGATTCAAGGGTCATACCCATTGATTTTTCATGTCGTGGCCTGTGTACCCAACACATACTAGGTTTTTTTAGGCATGGATGTTGTGCCCCTGCTAGTAGGTTGGGCCATTGTGCCACTATAGTTTGTTCACTCGCACTAACTGAGGGGAAGATATATTTAGGGTTCCAGTCATCTAAGATCTCATATAGGGCTGATTGTGACTTCAAAGTGGTCAAATAGTAGTTTGTGTGGTACACTTTAAACTATCCAAGGGCTAATAAATTATGTAATTCACCCATGTAGTATACTTGTTAGTGTTATTTGACGGATCACATTATATTATAACTATTTTTTTGGAGCAGGTAAAATGTTACTATATACCAAAAGGTCAAGTATATGGTTTCCCCATATACTATACAAGAGGGTGTAACTCAACAAAACCCCACTGTCTCATCACCGTACTATCTATCCCCATACCAATCTTAGGCTTAGCTTTAACCACCTTGCCCAGATTATTTACAAAATAGTCAAAAGCACTCAGATTATCATGCTCCCCCATACCATGAACTCTTCGGTTTCTTTCCTCCCAAATAAAGAAGCGCAACCCAGCTAGACTAAGACCAGCAAAATGTCTCCCCTTTGTGATTTTCTCCATGATCCAAAGTATAACCTCCTCCAGGGAGGTGGGGGGGGGTTGCCACCCCAGCCCATCTTCAGGCTCCATCTGCAACAGAGGTACTTGGTGTAAGGACACTCGAAGAAGAGGTGTTGATGGCTTTCTTCATGTAGATTGCAAAGGCTGCACTCGATCCTTGAATCAAGGCCCCAAGATCTGATTCTATCAAAGGTGGGCAACTTCTTAAGGTTGCATCGGTACAAGCAGCAGCTCCATTTCGGTATGTGGTACTTATTCCACATCAGTACGAACCAAGGAACCTGTGGTGTATGGAAAGATAAATACTGCCACAACTTTCTCCCTTTGTCCCTCAACGTCCACCTCCCCAACTCATGAACATACTCACTAGATACGGTAATCCATCCTCTAGCCATGGCCCTCCACACTTTGGACTTGTTATTCATTGTGCTCATGTCCATATTTTCCTCGTATCACTGTTTCATCCAGGTCACCCACAAGGAGGTATCGCTGGTAAGGAAATGATCAATTCTTATGTACGTAGCAAGTTCCGCAATGGATAGTAGATCAGAGATATTAAGGCCTCCTTCCTTGTAGATTCTCGCCATGGTGCTCCAAGAAACGACATGGTGTTTACCCCCCCAAATAAAGGAAGAAGCAATAGATCTCATTTTGTCTAGAATGAACCTCGGTATCTCGACTTGATTGCACCAAAATCTGACTTTGGGAATAATCACCGATCTAACAAGGACCAGCCGCCCCGTGAGCGAAAGTTGAATGCCCATCCACTTTGCCATAGTGTCCCGTAGATTATCAACACACATCGCAAAGTCTCTGCCCTTGGCAACGCCACTGCTGATTGGGATCCCCAAATATTTAGTCGGAAGCGTACCAATCGGAAGTCTGACCGCATCCTTTAGTCTGCCTCTTCTCACATCACAAGATCTAGACAAGAAGACTTTAGATTTCAGCTCGCTTATGAAGAGACCAGTAAGCTTCCCATACGAATAGAGCACCTTTCTCAAATGCTTCAAATACTTCACTGTACCAAAAAGAAAGAAAAGCACGTCATCCACAAAAATGAGGTGCGGTGAAACTCTAATTCCACCTTGCTTAAACGACATCATTTTCTTGTTATCGATTGCTTCATCCACTAACACTGAGAGTGCCTCCATAACAAGGGTAAATAGAAGCGGGGACAGGGGGTCACCTTGTCTTAGACCATTCGTCGCTTTGAACATCCCAAAAGGAACGCCATTAACCAACACAGAAAAGGAAGTAGATGAGACACATTCCATAATCAGTCTGACCCATCTGATAGAAAACCCCATCTCTAGCAAAATGTGATTTAGACCATCCCATCTAACATGGTCGTATGCCTTAGCAATGTCAAGTTTCACACAAGATTTCCGCGAACCATTTTTGTTACCAAAGCCCAATAAGAATTCGGAAGCAAGGAGTGTACTATCAGACAGGTTTCTCCCTTTGACAAACACCGACTGAGAAGGGGATATGATATCAGGCAAAATCTTCTTCAGTCTCTGGCTAAGAAGTTTGGCAATTACTTTGTAAGTCACATTGCAACAAGCAATCGGCCTTAGATCCACGACCGATTCAATCACACTCTTTTTCGGGATGAGCCTAATAAAGGCATGATTGAAGCTTCTCACCATCTATCCTCCCACCATAAACCATCTCACTACCCTGCAAAGATCCTCTTTAATCGTCTCCCACATCTTTAAAAAGAAAAAAGGCATTGAAGCCATCCGGACCCGGCGCCTTGGACGAACCAATAGAGAAAAGTGCCTCTTTAACTTCAGCTTCAGAAACCGGGCCACAAAGGTCTTTGTTCATTTTCTCCGTGACTCGACGAGGGGGCAGCTTGCATTGATGTTCCACTCAACTACCTGCATCATTATACAGCTCAGAGAAGAACACAACTGCTTCTTCAGCTACATCACCAGGGGAGCGGGCAATAGAGCCATCCGCTCTATGAAGAGTGTGTATGCAATCTTTCATATCATTCTTTTTTATCACCGAGTGATAAGTGCGGGTATTTATGTCCCCGTCCCTTATCCATTTAAGTCTACTTCTTTGCCAATAGCAGATTTCCTGTGCTTTCTCTAGTTGGTTCAACCTTTTTGCAGTGGTCTCTTCATTCTCCATAAGCAAGCACATTATATTATAACTATTGCTTTTCTCTCCTACTCATATCACATGTGGTTCTTATCTTTACATATTCAGTTACATGTACATGTAACTTATATATAGTTGTTCATTTTATACACTTTGATTAGTTCTCTAAATTATTATATTATATGCTTTAACTGAGTTAATTACATATCATGCTTGTAAGAAGTAAATGTTATCTGTTGGTATATCATATCATTGGAACTTGGGGTCTCTCCCTGTGGGTTTCCACAAATTTTTAGGTGACCAGCAATGTAGTCAGACCTTTATTTGTGAGGAGCCTCAGGATACCAATAGAGCTAAGGGGTCAGTGTGGTTCTTATTAGAGTAATGGAGTCATCCCTATACTCTCAGGTCCAGATAAAAGGATTTGTATGTAATGTATATGGACTCGAGTTTTTGGTTGTATGACATGCTCAATGTAGATGTTGTAATCCTTTGGCAAGATATTTATGTATACAAGTTGTGGCTGAGGCCACCAAAACTCATGTAGAATTACTTGCTATAAATATATTTAAGTTTGGGCCTTTGTGCAAGTATCTTATGGAATTTGAAATTTTATTTAGTTTTAATTTTATGCCCTTTTTATAATGTGGTTCATTAATATTTTATTGGGTTTTGGTTTTGAGTAATCACGCATTTGTGTGGTGGGTTTCCACATTAGGAGTCTATCCATGTTCCTATGTGCATGGTGTGAATAACTAAGGATGATGTGGTCAATGCTGGTTCAAGTCAAGCTTATCTAGCCCAAATGGTATTGTGAATTGTTGTGTATTTAAGAATGTTGATAGGAACTATGTAATTTCCCTAAGAGATCACTTTAAATTGGAGACCAATACTTTTTATTTCCCATTCATAGGGATTGCCATCACTCCTAGTCAATTCACCAATGTTATATGTCAAGATTTTGGAAGTAATCTCATTAGAAGTCTTCTTGAGAGGTTCAATTGGGGAAGTGGTTTCCTATCCTGAGGTCATTAACTCATCTCACTAGATGAAATATGCTTGGTTGTGTGAGATCTTATTTGGGATGGGGGCTATGAGAGGGATACATGATTAGGAATTTCATTAGACCCTGTGTGGTTGTATTCCTCTTTTGTTTCATCTCTAGTTGTTTGTTTTAAAAAATGTTGGTAACTAAGATGAAGCGGTTTAGATTTCTTTTCTAATGGATTTGGGTGGCATCATTTTGTTTGAGTGGGGACTAGGGGACCCCATCTTATAACTTGACTGCATTGGTTTTTTGGTAGTAATTTGGTTTCACAATTGCATCCAATAATAATAAGGTTGTGGATGCTTCATGCGCATATTGGAAGTATGGCTTAAATCCTTTACTTACCTATTGTTCCCTTTGTTTTATTATTTACAGAAGTTCATATATATATATACATATATATATATACATATATATATATATATATATATATATATATATATATATATATATATATATATATATATATATATATATATATATATATATATAGGCACACACACAAACACACACACACAGATATATATATATATATATATATATATATATATATATATATAAGATTTGCATACAAAACTACTTGCAAATAAGTCATTACAGTGGTAGACTTTGCCAAGACATCACTAGATGCGTGTCATAATGAGATAAAAGAAAAACCAAAAAGGAAATAAAGTACTAGATGGCATAAATATATTTAACATGGGGGAGGAACCCCTTAAACAGTGGGCCTCTATCTCAATGGAACCTAACAGATAAAAAGTAGTGTTTTGATAAGATGGACCAAAGTGATACATCAAACGCCACAGTCGTATGCCAAAATTTCTTCTAAAGTGAATATCCTTCCTCCCCTGTTGTAGTTTTTGAATGTATTGATGTAGGATTCATATTTCTCAGATCTCCTGATTGGGATGACTTGCATGAAGAAAAAGTGCATATGTTTGTTCAATGTTTGAAAAGATATTATCAATGGTCTTGATCAATGTTCTAAAATGCGTTATGCGGTATGCGTTCGGTCAGGGTACCACATAGAGTATAAGTGGAATGCGGGAGCATAAGCGGGGCATATGCATTTTTGGATTTTTTAAATTAATTCTATATTTTAGACATCTATTTAATTAAAAAAAAAGAATCACAATCATAAATTTCATACTATCTAGTTTTGTAGCCTAATACACCAAAATGTACCAATGGATCATTACATCATGGAAGAAGAAACACATATTTTCCAATCATTAAGAAGAAAAGTCAATCAACAAAACCCTAAGTTTATATAATGTATTAGAATATACAAGTAACAAAACACACTAACAGATGCAGTTCATAGTAGAACATTTATTGAATGAACACAATAAGAATAACCACAATAACCCAAAACATGGTAGTTCAAAGTAGAAATAGAAAAAGAACATCAAAAACAAAATCAAAACATCAAAATGATATGAAGAAATCAAGTCAGTAATAAGTAGAGAAGAAAAAGTTGTAGGGAATATAAATTATTCCCTAGGCAACACACAAATTTGATACTTTGCAAAAGAAAATATCACATCCAATTAATATCTGCAATAGATTCCCCTTTTATGCAAGACAAAATCAGAACTGTTGCATGTGCAACAAGTTCTAATCTTAGAGAAAAATAGAAGAGAAAAAAAGAGCAAAGGAAAGAGCATAATGAAACATTGACAATTGTAAAATGTAATAATATATTTTGCACCACTCATTCAAAAAAGAATTATTTTTGAGGTAGCGAAATTTCAATATCCGGTCTAAAACCAACTATATAGAAGAAGTTGTCATTTAACTTGGTTGATTTTATTTGAGGATTTTTTATATATATTTTACTTAAGTCACCAAATGAAATGTGGGGCCTAAGCGGCTGCCTATGTGGACCGCAGGACGCATATTCAGTCCATGCCCAAAAATAGCACTGCATAGTTATATGCGGAGCGGCTGAGGGCTGCATAAGCATATGTGGCCATAAAAGCAACCTCGTGCGGGGCATATGAGAACCCGGGTCTTGATTATATTATTGTATTATCTTGAGTTTCTCTTCGTCCAAACATTCCAAATGATGGCAGCCATCATGGTTAGGGGTGTAAACGGTGCAGGTATGGTGCGAGTCTGGCCATACCCATACCCATACGCATATCCATCTAATTTAGCGGGTCTGGTTCCGATTCTAGACCCGCATAATACAAAACCTGGACCCGCACCATACCCATACCCGCAATAATAGCAAGTATGTGGGTAAGCGATTCTATAAAACATCATATTGTTTATATAAGAGAAATGACTATATTATATATATTTAATAGAACAAGATATTGTTATTATATAGTATATTAACATGTAGTAGTTATATTAGATAATGCTATATTTTATATATTAACATTAATTGAGTAATTGCTTACATATTTTTAATCATGATCATAACGTTTAACTTATGTAGAAAGTAATGTAAATTAGTAGATATTTTGATTTTAAGTTTACATATGATGTTCATTATTGTAACTAGAATACTTAATTCTTAATTATATGACTAGTCTCAACCTTATTGTGGTTAGAGTAGGATATAATCTCAAGAATTATATTAGTTAGACTAGTAAAGTATGATATATATAACATATTATTTAAGTAGTTACTTATGTATAGCGGGTACATGGGTCTAGCGGGTCTGGGTCCAAGCATACCCATTATTAGACCCACTTATAAGCGGGTCCAAGGGTATACGGGTCCAAGGGTATGCGGGTATAAAAAATTAGACCCGTGACGGGTTTTTTAAGGGTCTGGATTTGCGGGTCCGTGAGTCTACCCGTACCCATTTACAACCCTAATCATAGTTTTGTGATTATGTTGTGAATTTTTTGGTTTCTGGTAATTTATAAAGTTTTGTATGTTAATGTCTGCGCTTGTTGTTTATGAAAGAAGTGATTTGTCATATGGTGTTGATGGGACAGTGGATAAAAAAATGTATAGTGGCTTCTAAGTTTTTGTGGCACATGTAACATCTAGTTGGCCCATAGAAACCTCATTTTGTAAGATTTTGGCTGGGGAGTATTTTTATGTTTTATGATAATTTTGATTTTCTAGTAGATAAGTTTGATTCTAGTTATCTGTCAATGTACAATGTACACCTCTACAAGTGAGCAAATGGTAAGCATGGTGAGATTTGTATGTTTTCCCTTATAACCAAGAAATATAGTTGGTAGTGTGGGTTTTCAGGACATGAACAATGTCTATACAGTTTCAGTTGATAGATGTTGGGCAAAGGAGCATTTGAGACAGTTGTTTTTATTGCTAGTCATGAGAGCCATGGCTTTTGCAGTGTTTAGCATAATCAATTTTTGGGGTATGTGGAAGTTGTAAGATAAGTATTGAACTGTGGAGCCATGATACGAGTTTAACCAGAAGTTGATGTTTTCGGTGATGTGTGGGGGGTTTTCAATCATATGAATTATGGTATTCGAATGTTTGTTTATATATCTCCATAGAGGGAAACTATTCCTTTGTCTATAGGATACCATGGTTTTTTTGTGTGATAATATTTTTATTAGATGAAAGGTTTCCATTAGTTTTCCTATGCAGAAGAAAGAGTGGTGATGATTTTGTTGATCAAACAAATTGCATGGATCTTGAGGTTGATTATACCCAATCCAACATATCTCTTTGGTGCACAAATGGTGCTCTATTTAACTAGATGAATCTTGTTTTTTTTTTTTTGTGTTAGGTGCATAGTGTTTCCTAAGGAATTTCTTTCTAAATTTTTCAATTTCTATGTGTACCTTTTTAGGGAGTGAGATGCAACTGAGATAAAATGTGGTTTTCATGGACAAAGAGCTTTTAAGAAGGGTGAGTCTACAATCGAAGTTGAGAAAATTATTTGTCCATGATTGGAGTCCATGGTTAAGTTTATCAATGATGGGTTTCCATGTGTATCTCGAGACTGGATAACATGAGATGGGGAGATCACATATGTGAATGGGAAAGTTTCCATTTTGTGTTTGAGTAAAGATTTGAATCTATTCAATTGATTGAGGTGGATGTGAGTTCTGATGATGGAAGATCTATTCAGGTTTACTTTGAGTCTAGAGATATACGAGAAGATTCCAATAATTCAAATGGTATTCAGGATGCAAGTATTTTTAGGTTTGATAAGGATCATGGTGTTGTCTGCATATTGGATGATATTTTGAAGATATTCTGAAGGAGATTTGATGTGCCCTTTCTCTATTCTAATCTTTATCATATTAGTGAGAATTGAAGTAACCAAAATAAAAAGATATGGAGATAAGGGGTCTCCCTTTCTACGTACATTTGTGTTTTGAAAATAGCCAAAAGGTGAGCTGTTTATGATGGTAGAGAAATCACTAGTGGAGAGACAAGCATGTATCCAACTAATCCATTTATGTGGGAAGCCATATACTGGCATAGTGTGAATGAGACAATTCCAATTGATGTTATCAAAGGCCTTTTCAAAGCCAAGTTTGAGAACCAATAGAGGAGTTTTGTTTTAGTAGCTAGAATGTATGGTTTCATTTACCATAATATATGCATCTTCAATGTTTCTTCTTTTAAGAAAGGCTTATTAATTCAGTTTGATAATTGTGACACACCGATCACACCAATCGAGATAACTTGAAACCAAAGCACATGTTCAACTACTAAATAAGAACATTTCCACAAAATAGGGTAAATTGAAATGGATCTTAGATAACCACCTCAAGTGGAAACTTATACATCAAGGTTCACAACCTGTCACCACATATATCACATACCATGCCATAAAGGTTTTACATCATTGCACATTGGCCATCCTGCCACAACCTATTACAAAAGATATCCTATTCACATATACAAGTCATACATGTAAAACCAAGGCCTACTGCCAAAAACCTCGTATCAATATACAACATCTACAAAACACCCTTTCTAGGACCTGAGAGGATAAGGACAACACATAAGACTCTACTACAAACACTAGCAACATATCCAACCTTCTACCTTCACAGATTTCCTTGTTGTTCTTCCTCAACAACACAATCTCTACCACATTGCTGTCGACCACCTAAATAGATGTGGAAACCCATGGGGTGAGACCAACATCCCAACGAGAGATATAAATCTCTGCCAACAACTATTGTTAAAAAAAATATACTTAAACAAGAACTAACATTATTAACATGATGAGTCGATTTAGCAAAATGAATAATTAAAAACTATTTACACAATCTAAGCAGACTAAGCAACTATAACTGATAAGTAGATCATCATATACTTTTAGAAGGAATATGAAGAACATGTATAACCATTATCAATTAAACAATAAAAGAAACAAGGCAAGGGTAAACATCCAATGTGAATTGTATTTATCCCTAATCAGATATACTATACGATTGTATTACATATTTTAAGCCCCGCAGAGATAAGGTATACCACTCGTACTCCAATTGACCATTTCTAAGTCAAAATCAGTGCCATACAATATCTAGGAGAGCCAGAATCCTATGATCTCCTCCACCCTCGGTCAGTAGGAGTGCCACAGTGACATATAGATTCCAACTGCATAACAACCTAGTCTGCCTTGGTATATAGACCACGACATTAGTAAACATGGTATACAAACCTAAACATTTGAGGTACAACCCCAATTGTCCTCTATCACATCATGTATATTGAGATACAACCACAACCATTCTCCTGCCAAGGCATGATTGCAACCATCCTCTAAATCATGGAATTAAGATGTCAAGGACACTTGGTCACCTGCACCTCGCATACTCAATAGTATGCACTCTGAATTTCACTTAGGAATACTCATTTCAGCATCCAACAAGTTCTAACACTAAAATGGGTCTATGTAACAATCCATCTACATGATTAGGGTTTCACTTGATTAATTATTGTCAATTGGGTAACTTTACTGCATCAATCAAGTTACAACGTACAAACCCTAAATAGATTCTACAAAGATAAGGGTAAATTGCAACTCTAGAAACGTATTAAGCATGAAGTTGATCACATCACCACATGATACTATCTCACTGCCACACACAAGGCTATCACCATTATCTCATCACTACATGATAACAAATCCCTTATCACGTCACTAGAGGATATCACTTCAAATTAGGCACTAAGCCTATGCCAAGGTCATAAGACCTAATCACATAGTTCCTGCATAACATCATTATCTCATCATGCCTCATCAAGGATCATAATCACTAACATATGTTTCATATAAGAGTTACCACAACAATCATTAGCGATGGTGTTCATTCAACCTGCAAGTTAGATTTACAACAAGTAGGAGAGGGATAACACTTCATTAACATGCTAATTACTCAAGCAAGTAAGCATTGATCACCATGTACTCAAATATGGGTTAGGGTAACTCATAGTTAATCAATTAGGGTTTTCATAACAAAACATAATAACCAACCCTAAATTACACCACTTCCCACATTCTTGGAAGCCATAAGATCAAGCATCACTATCATAACCAAACGATCATGGAAACCAACAAAGTGTAGCGACCATGCAAGGGGTAACACAACTAGCGACTGCTAGACATAGGTTGCCCTAGTGACCTCTAGGGTTAGGTTCATCATAGTGACACAACAACCCTACATCATAGCGACCAACACACATCATTACCACACATGGCGACCGCAACATGCTCAAGGCATGGCGACCAACCAGACCCATCAAACGTAGCCACCCAACGGTAGCTACCAAGATCAGACATCAACTATAGTGACCACAAAGAGACATATCACTTTGGCCAACACACAATGGTCAAGACAACCAGAGAAACATCTCGACCATGTAAGGTTAACAACCATAACGATCGCAAGTAGACCTGTCAAACGGGTGGGTGGGTTAGGTTTGGGTTGGGTTGTTGCGGGTTTGGGTCTCGCAGGTGCGGGTCAAAAAGACCAATTTCTAAATGGGTGGAAGAAAGATAAATCCAAACCCGACCCAGCGGGTTGCGGGTTGCCCGTGGGTGCCCATATAAAATTAAAAAAAATTACCATGCTAATGTTTGTTTACATAAGATATGGCACAAAACAATCACATTGACATGTAAACCTTTTTCATTTGTCCAAATTTTTTTTATAAGAAGAGCATCAAACAACAATACACTCATGGGCAGAGATGCTACATGCTAGTAAAGAAAAACCTCTGACTGGCTGAATTAATTACCAGTATTGTATAGATGCTAGAACAACAAATATAATACAAATTTTAGAAGCTTAACTCAAAAGCATACATCTTTTAAATAGCGAGGACCACCTATACCAAACAACTAAACATTAATTGAACAACGTATATTATGAAGGAGGCATCTAAATGAGATGGGGTATAAATCGAAGAACTGAAAAAAGACTAAAACTTTGGCATGTTCCAAACAACAACTCCACATTCTTTTATTATGCAGTATGAAAATGACAACCAATAACTCGACGCCCTTTTTAATTTTCAATATGAATATGATACAACCAACAACTCCACACCCTTTTAATTTGTAGTATGATGATGACACAACCTTATGTATGCCTCCCATTCTCACAAAATAATACAAAAGAATAAATTTTACAAACTATTTAATGAGTAAAAAATATTATAAACCAATCTATGTGTTTTGTTAACTTGGTTTTGGTTTAAAATTTGAGATAAGAGTACAAGACATATTTAATATTACCTATTACTAGACTTCAAAAAAATTTATATATATTACCTATTACTACCAAGTGGTAGTGGCTTGGACGCAAACGCACACAAGCAACAAGTTTCATATATGCAATGTGTGTATATTTTTTACTAATAACTAAATCTTATATAATTATTTTTATTAATAAAATCAGTGTAATAAAGTGGGTCACCCGCGGGTGCCCGCGGATTTCCCATGAAACCCGCTAGTTAAACGGGTGGGTATGGGTCTGGGTGTTTTCCAGCGGGTGGTAAATTTTAGGACCCAAACCCAACTTAAACGGGTCGACCCATGGGCACCCGCGTATTTTGACCCAGTTTGACAGGTCTAATCGCAAGAAAACATGGCACTCAAAGTTACAGATACATTGACCAAGCCAAAACCCCAAACCTCAACGTCCATCATGGACCTAGCACCACTTGAAAATAGGAGATCATGACAACCGACTAGATGTGTAACATCAAGAATGCAAAGCATCACCAAGGTGAAAACTCCATGAAGATGATAAAACCAAAACCCTAAACATGATCATCACAAGGTCAACATAAACACCACAATAAGAGAGAGAAAATCAAGCATTGTGCTCATGCAAGTGAGAATCAAAACTCCATCTTCAAGAGAGAAACAAAATCGTGATCATGATGATAAAACCAAACGTCCAAGATGTTCATGTAAGAACCAACCACTCCACCATCTGTTAGATTTCAGGTACAAGAATTAGTGTAAAGAGTGGGACCCGGTAGAGGGCCCACTCAATGGTAAATACATAAGACAAGAAATATTTAAGCAGCAGAAAACATAACTATTTACAAAGTTACAAAATGTTTCTATTTACAAAATTTTCTCACTCTAAGGGTGGTACATATAATGAAAACATTATATCTATATGCACATGACCCCACATGTAGAGTGTAACAAGCCTATCTCAAGTTGTCCTTATGTTCACCAACGAGCTCACAATCATCCTGAGTCTCTGTCCTATAAAGTACCTACATTGGGTGGAGGGAACACCCAGAAAAATAGGAAATAAAAGAGTATGAGTCAACAAAAGTTGAGTATGTACATGAGAAAATTAACTAGGGAATTATTTATTCAAAAGTAAAGTATGATGTTCCCAGCAAAGAGGGGGCCATTAAAGCTAGGTAAGTTTCAATGAGAATTAATAAAAGAAAGAATTTCTAAAAGAATGAGGCATTATAAATAAACAATTATTATCACCATTCTTGCCATAAACAACAATTCAATCATATAAATATTTGCATGTCGATAAATTTGACTAAAGTAACTAAGGTAGGACCACAACACCACTGAGTCAATGACCTAAGTAAAATGGGTGGAAGAAGACACACCCTGGGCGGAAGTAGACGCGCCCATGTATAAAAAGAGGTAGAAAGACGCACCCCGGGTGGAAGTAGACGTGCCCTAATGGTTACACATAAGAATCTACGATAGTTAAACTAGTCAAATTATCTAACATGCATAAATAGAGTGGCAAGATTCACTTTTTTTTACAAACATACATGGCATAATTCAAGTACAACAGTTGGTGGGGTCATTGACCCAATTCAACCTATCAATAATAATCTTAGAGAAATAATAATAAGTTACAATTGAGGAGATAGGATATGTCAACAAATGGAACAAGAGCAGGTATTTCAAAAATTGCCTCATTATGGGAAAATTTAGTCAGAATAATGCCCACTTATAATAGAGAGGAGTACATACCTCATCTTCACATATAAAGTTCAACTTAATGTTAACTTGGTCCCCAAAATTGAGTATTTATCCTAGAAACAAATTACATAATGTAGTCAAAACCAAAGCAATTTGTGTATAGATTCCTATTTTGTATTTCCTTATGTTCTTATCCTTGTCTGAATCACTTAACTTCGTATTAAGGTTGTTAATATTATTAGGTGTATACATGATAGAATATCTATTTTAGTTCTAATATGCATCTTTAGTCGCATAAGCCCATGTATGTCCAGGTTTCATATATGTGTTGATACTTATATTCATTCCTTCTATTTAGGTTTTATAATATCATTATATCTATTTAAATTTTCCATCTTTTACAAGACATGTATATTATTTCCATAACTTTCCTTTATTTTTACATACATAGTATAATGGAGACATTTATATCAATGTAGTAGAGATTAGATAGTTTTATTAATTGAGATACCCATAATCTAATTGAAGAACAATCATTATTTGGAATAATTAGAAACTACATTTTTCCTATATTCCACTTAATGCTATACTAGTATTTAAAATGTATATGTCATTATGTTAAAATTAGTTTACTTATCAAACATTTTTCACATTATAACCATTAGGATTAACATCAACTCTAAATTAACATATTACTATTAACTAGTTTCTTATATAATGAAGTTTAGGGGATCTAACTAGTTTATATTGGTGGCTTATTCTCGAGAATCTGAAGACAGTGAAGAAGCTATGACATCCTTTCTTTGTAGATCAATGCATCGCCAGGTATGAACAGAGGTGGGGACTTCTGGCGATCCAAATCCACGGCGGCCCTGGTGGTTGGAAGGAAGAAGAACTAACGTGTGATGATGATTGAGTTCTTAGTGACGGCAGTCCCTGCAATGCCTTGGTGGCTGGGCGCTAGGGTAGACAGAGCTACCGACAGCTAGGGTTCTTTTTTTGCATAAGAAGAAGAGGGCAAGGAAACTGGTTGTACCCAGTCCTACATACGATCATGGAGTGGGGGCTGAGTAGGACAATCGACAACCACGTCATTGAATCTACTAGCACCGGTAGAGATGCCTTGCAGCCCTGGCAACAGGAGCCGAGTAGGAGAGGAAGGAGTGGCGATCAGGTTTAATAGGGATCTTGGCCGAAGGTGGATTTGACCGAGGTGGCACAGACTGGAAGTTCAATTGTAGGTCGTGCATGATAGGAATCATCTTTTCTTCATAAAAGATTTTTGGATTGATGGACATGGGTGGGATTGGGATTCACTGAACAATGTCCTAGACGTACAAGACGTGGACCTAATCCGGAGATCTGAAGCGAGCATTTCCGATACTGATGATCGTGTGGTTTGGGCCCCAGACCTGCATGGGGTTTTTTCCTTGAAATCGGCTAAGAAGCTGCTTACAAATAACTTAATGGACACGTCCACTGTTTGGAGTGGTATTTGGAACATCGGTATACCCAAAGCCAGTGCAATGCTATGGAAGTTTGCCAAAAATGCCGCTCCTACTGACGACAACATTAGCAGGTGTACCATCCCCATGGTTTCCCGATGCAACTGCTGTGATGAACCAATGATAGAGAGCACTTTACACTTGTTGTTCCATGGACAAATGGCCCTCTTCTTATGGCAGAAGTTCACTCATATTACTGGACAGGCGGCACCTTGTACCATATCCAACTTGATGGAGATATGTGTGAAAGGGGGTAAGAAATCCATCATAGATTGGATGGCTAGCAGACTAGCCATCCTAATTATCTGTAGTATTTGGAGAATGAGATGTGCGGTGAGATACGACGGTCATCTTAGTTCATCCGTCAGAGAATGGGATCATATTGTATTCCATATCAACAAGCTTACCCAACACCAGGCTTTTGATATAAGTGACAACGTGGACTTCTATACAACCTTGGATACTGTGAGGATCACAGCCCCACACTCCAGACTCAGAGAGATTCAACTCCTCAGATGGCAGCCACCGAATTTTTGGAACCTTAAGATGAACATCACTATCGGCAGGTGTGGTGACCCGAGTGGTACCAACCGAAGATGGGCAGCAGGTATCGTGAGAAACCACAATGCAAATGCTTGTATGGCTTTCAGAGTATGGCTTCGAGCTACTGAACCTTTATTGGCGTACATACATGCTTGTATAATCGACATTAAAATTGCCAGTGACCAGCAGCTGAAGATCTCCTATATTGAGATTGATGACAGACAAACTTATGACATTTTGTGGCGAGGGAAGAAGGAACCATGGAGAGCCATCACCGTGGTTAGGGAGCTCAGAAAGGTGCTGCAAGAAGAAGACATTATGGGTTCTCATGTGCAGAAGGTTATAAACTCGATCCCGGATGCTCTGGGATGGCTGGGAGCTTGAGACAGAGAAACCTACGTCTGCTCTGACTACATAAGCCTTCCATCCAAGATTAGAGGTATGATCACTCTGGAGAAGAGGAAAACTCCTTACATTGTGCTGAGATGCAAGGAATATCAAACTGATGAGAGAGAGGAGGACATATCTTCTTATTGATGCTTGTATGACTAGTCTTTTTTTGTGTTTGTATGGGGTGTGATGAATGGTAGAGATGTGTGTTGGTTTTTTCTGTAATGGGACCCCACCTGCATATATAAGCAGGAAATGTATGTTTGCGAAGATTATGCCCACAAGAGGGGGGTGGGATGAATAGAAATCCCCCTGGCTTCTTTACAAAAAAAAAGGTCGTGCATGATCACATGCACTGCTACAACCATGGAGAAGGTAGACAATAGGTTGTTGATTTGCAATTGAATCAAGGGGGTCTGAAGCAGCATGATATGTGGTCGTTGTTGTGCTGCAGACTATTGGCGCTGTAGGGAGATTGGTAGAGGAAGAAGAGGAGAGGGCATAACTAAAGTTTGATTCAATCATTGGATCTGTTGAAGAGTCACGTTCATGGTGCCACTATTTCTGGTCGTACAGTGTTGAAGGGTGCAACACCGATAAAGCTCCTTCACTGGTTATGGTGCTGATGTTGGTGAGGGAGGAGGTTTATGAGTATGCAATGATTGTCGACGGCGGTGGTGGCTACTTCATCAGGAAAAGGTGTTTCCCTATAACCATGGTGATTAGGAGTGAAGGGAGAGGAAGAGTGACCTCTAGGGTTAGGTGGGTGTGGGGAAAGGAGAGGGAAAGGTGGACGGAAGAAGTAGGAGTGGGAGGCGAGGAGAATAAAATCCATGATGGGTGTTGGTTACCTACAGTCTGTGGGGTAGGAAGTGCAAGATGTGTGGCAAGGGAAAATAAGAAGAAGTAACACTCTATGTTACATGCCCAAGGAATTAAATGAGTATATTGACTAAAGTGGTGAGATATATTGAATGTATTCAATCTAGAATTCTGATCAACTGAAATTAAATGGAGTCCTATTGACCCAAAATTCGACATGCTGACTCTTAAAGATGTAGGGAACCAATTGCAATGTTAGTTTTATTTTTTAGATGTTATTTGATATTTTATTTTATCACATGTAGGTTAAGGACCCAAGTAATATGATCAATGCCTTTCTTAACTAATTTGATACATCATTTCACATTAATTGAATTCTTTTTATCAATTAGATTGGTAATGACTTTAGATTGGAAAATTGGGGTCACCTCTAATTAATCAATGAATTATATATTAAACTTGAACTAATGACGTAATGACTTAATTATTCATTCTTTTATATAATAATTTATTTTATTGGATCCAAATAGTCTTATCCAATTTGAAAAAAAAGTATAATACTCATATATTTAATGATGGGCCTAAGGAAAGTGAATATAAGTTGTATACCCAAATTTGAGTATGTTACAACACTCTACCCCTTAAAGAGGATTTTGTCCCCGAAATCCACCAAGCTATAACCCAAAATACTAAGCTTGTAATTTCCAACCAATTAAAACTTCTAGTTCACTATGTAGAGTTAATATATGACTCCTAGCATAACATGTCTCCATCACCCTCAAACCGCAACTTGAACTTATATTACCCCATACATTATGTTCTAATATAATCTCATATTGTCAATTGGTCTAGGAAATATACACTAAGATTGTGGATTATATTAGCAATTTTGATTTGTTGTGGTTATCTACATTGATAAGAAGCTTTGTCCAACCAACTATTATGAGGTTTGATATCCCTTTCATTATCTCTTTTGAATGCTAATAACTATTGATTTCAAATGTTAGTTAGTTTAAGTTACATACATGAGTTTACAAGGCTCCACTCCTTATAAGGACCTATCTAACCATACAAAGATGAGAGGGTTAGCCTATTAAATTTTAACTGTTATATTTGTTCTTTATGACTAGGGTTGAACATGCTACCCAAAGATTTCTTCATTAAAAGCCTAGCTACTACTACAACTTCCTTGTGGTGGTGACTTGGTTCCAAAATCATCGATGAAATCTGAATTTTTTTATAAAGATAATTTACTAATGAAAATAAGTTTGATAGTGAAAACTCTGCGATGGGAATCCAAAATGGCACCAAAATCAATCCAAGAACCAAGTCGACCACTTTTTACCAATACCACATATACTATCACCCTAACATCACTTGATCTTCACAAAAGAGGATTCTCTACACAACTCATTAAGGAATACAACAAGCATATCTCAATTCTAGATTAGGAGGGGAGACAAGTTTCTTCTAACATGTAGTTAATTTCTAGTAGGTTCTACTAGGCACGAACTTCATTATTTCACCATTCTCTTATTTCATGACCTAGACATCACCTCCCAAAATGCCATTTATTTATAAGATCGTGTTACCATAATAAGAAGAGATTAGGGTCTCTACTTCCCTAGTTGGTTTCATCCATGGTGTTAAAACAAGCCCATGTGAACTAGCTAGTCAAACTATTCTTCATCTCATACATAAGATAAACTAATTACAAGGCAATGATGAGAGAGTTCTAAACTCTTTAAGGATCAACCCTAGATGTACATACCTCACATAACCATAGTGTTGGTATACATCCTGAGTTTTAAGAAAAAGAGTATCCACTATACATTCCAAACATGACCATGCCTCAATATGTCCTTGGGAAAAATAACATTGCATAAGGTTTTATTATCTGATCCAACTACGTGATCATTCCTACATCACGGATATGTGAGGGATGAAATCAAAAGGATAGTTACTTGCAACATATATCTTCCTTCAATAAACCCTCATTTATGAGATGTTACAAGTTCAACTAGGATTGTATCTAGTCCTTGGATGGTGAGCCTCAAGCAAAATCATGTTGAGATAACCCCAGGATATAGGTAAGGCAATCTTAACCTTAAATGATCTAGTTCATATCATCATGTATTAACATACAACATCTCAAAATCTAAAACTAATGTCAATATTCTAAGTTTGTACCCATGCATATGTAGTTCACATAATGTGTGTATCAGAGGCATGCTAGAAATAACAAAATCAAAAGGTTTAATGACTTGTAGTAGGGTTATGCACAATTATGTGTCTTAACTCTCTATAGTATATAAAATGTCCTCCCCTAAGGCAGGAGGTAGATGCTACTTCCTATAAGAGTCAATCTTTACATATAAAAAGCAATCCTATAAAGAGAGGGTAGGACTGGTAGGGGTTTATCCAAAAATAGGCCATCCACATACTATGTATGGGATATATATACCACCTGATTTGATAAGGGGTGAAACCATAATTGGTAAACACGACTCATATTTAGGTATGATAAAAACCTCTAAAGGGTTACCTACCTACTAAGGAACAACTTAGGATAACTTGAAATAGTTTGGTTACCGACTGCTTAGGCTCTAATACCATTCTGTAAAGAGTGGGACCCGGTAGAGGGCCCACTCAATGGTAAATACATAAGCCAAGAAATATTTAAGAAGCGGAAAACATAACTATTTACAAAGTTACAAAATGTTTCTATTTACAAAATTTTCTCACTCTAAGGGTGGTACATAAAATGAAAACATTATATCTATATACACATGACCCCACATGCAGAGGGTAACAAGGCTATCTCAAGTTGTCCTTATGTTCACCAACGAGCTCACAATCATCCCGAGTCTTTGTCCTATAAAGTACCTACACCTGGGTGGAGGGAACACCCAGAAAAATAGGAAACAAAAGAGTATGAGTCAGTAAAAGCTGAGTATGTACATGAAAAGATTAACTAGGGCATTATTTATTCAAAAGTAAAGTATGATGTTCCCAGCAACGAGGGGCCCATTAAAGCTAGGTAAGTTTCAATGAGAATTAACAAAAGAAGGAATTTCCAAAAGAATGAGGCATTATAAATAAACAATTATTATCACCATTCTTGCCATAAACAAAAATCCAATCATATAAATATTTGCATGCCGATAAAATAGACTAAAGTAACTAAGGTAGGACCACGACACCACTAAGTCAATGGCCTAAGTAAAATGGGTGGAAGTAGACACACCCTGGGTGGAAGTAGACGCGCCCCTGTATAAAAAGAGGTGGAAAGACGCACCCCGGGCAGAAGTAGACGCACCCTAATGGTTTCACATAAGCGTCTATGATAGTTAAACTAGTCGAATTATCTAACATGCATATATAGAGTGGCAAGATTTACTTTTTTTTACAAACATACATGGCATAATTCAGGTATAGCAGCTGGTGGAGTCATTGACCCAATTCAACCTGTCAATAATAATCTCAGATAAATAATAATAAGTTACAATTGAGGAGATATGATATGACAACAAATGGAACAAGAGCAGGTATTTCAAAAATTTCCTCATTAGGGAAAAATTTAGTTAAAATAATGCCCAATTATAATAGAGAGGAGTACATACCTCATCTTCACACATAAAGTTCAACTTAATGTTAACTTGGTCCCCAAAATGGAGTATTTATCCTTGAAACACATTACATAATGTAGTCAAAACCAAAGCAATTTGTGTATAAATTCCTATTTTGTATTTCCTTATGTTCTTATCCTTGTCTGAATCACTTAACTTTGTATTAAGGTTGTTAATCTTATTAGGTGTATACATGATCGAATATCTATTTTAGTTCTAATATGCATCTTTAGTCGCATAAGCCCATGTATGTAGAGGTTGCATATATGTGTTGATACTTATATTCATTCCTTCTATTTAGGTTTTGTAAAATCATTATCTCTATTTATATTTTCCATCTTTTACAAGACATGTATATTATTTCCATAACTTTCCTTTATTTTTACATACATAGTATAATGGAGACATTTATATCATTGTAGTAGAGATTAGATAGTTTTATTAATTGAGATCCCCATGATCTAATGGAAGAACAATCATTATTTGGAATAAATAGAAACTACATTTTTCCCATATTCCACTTAATGCTATACTAGTATTTAAAATGTATATGTCATTATGTTAAAATTAGTTTACTTATCAAACATTTTTCACATTCTAACCATTAGGATTAACGTCAACTCTAAATTAACATATTACTATTAACTAGTTTATTATATAATGAAGTTTAGGGGATCTAACTACTAAGAAAATAACTATTCCCATATAGAGATTACAGACTATATTATTTAGCATACTGATGTACAGATATATGTAGATACTAAGTTTACACTAATATACTACGTACAGGTGTAGGTGAGTCTACTACATAGACTAACTAAGTTCATGTTACCCAGATTATTTTTGGTCTACCATGTTCAGTTATCTTATTGGATTATTCATAAACTGTAGTGCATGAGTAACTAACCTGCAACTGTGTATACTGAGCCGATCTTCTGGTTGAGGTTGTTGGTGTTGATGGCGACCACATACTGTGGTGTTAACTATGTGTTCCACACTGTAGGTTGGGGATGGCGAGGCAGACTCAATGTAGGTGAGTGTAAAGACCAAGTCTCTACTACTAAACATGATAAACAAATACATCAATTGTGTGGCAGCGGAAGAAATAAAACTTGACTTTATTCAAAATGTATAAAGAGTACATTACAAAAATTTCCATAAAGGAAGTACAACTTTATACAAAACATAGGATCTAGGTAGAGAAAGACTTAGACTAATACAACATTGTCTCTAAACAAAACAACTTAATATATATAAAGGCAACTATGTCCAAGCAAGCTATATGTTCCTTTTCTTCTTGTCCTATCCTTAGCCTTAGGTTCACCAAGCTTCCATGCGCACTCTGATCCTAGCCTGGATGGTTGGGGTCATCCAGCAAGAGAAAGATAAAAGGTATGTGTTAATAAAAGGATAAAGGCAATCATAAAGCTAAGCATTTCATAACAAAAGATTCCACTAAGGAATTTCAAGAAGTGAGAGGCAAATGGGTAAATAAGATTTTAGAAAACTGCCACATTTCAATATCAAAAAATATCACATTTGCATGAATATAAATTATGACTCAAAATCATCTCAATGTAGGGTGAGGCACCTACCGGACCTCACCAGTGGCGGGGGGACTAAAACCCCAGTGCCTAAAAAGTGGCAGGGGGACTACAACCCCAGTGCCTAATATATAAAATGGCAGAGGGACTAAAACCCCAGTGCCTACGGCAGGGGGACTAAAACCCCAGTGCCCTATGGGTGGTTTGTACTCATGTACACTACATTGTCAATTGGCCAATAACTATATCATGCATAAACATTCACTTGGCAGTAGAGTGAAAAGTATAACAAGATAACAACATAGCATTGGGAATAAAACCCACAAAATAAATAAATAGGCCATCATAGGAAACAAAAATATCTAAGAACTCCAAGAAATATAGGAGCCAACAAAGCAACAACATTATACAATGTTTCCAAGTATTTCAAAAAGATGAGCCAACATAGGCAATAACAAGATTAAATATTTCACATAAGTGAGCCACAAATGCAATTGATTCATCAAAGAAGTAAAAGAGCCAAAAATACATTTAGGAGAATAACAAGGCTAGCACAATAATGATTGTGGGGTTGGAAAAGACCCAACTGAAGGATAGGTAATTTGCACATATACATTCCACATTCATCTTTGATAGGATTCACATATATAAATATGGTCCACATACTAAAATAGGCTTCACATACCTGATCTTCATGATTAATGTCTTGTTCAATTGTTATACTTGGTCCCCAAAGTTGAGCACTCACCCTAGGAACACATTATATACATTAGATAAAATCAAGTGAACAAGTGGGTATATTCATGTTATCCATTTTCATAGTGCATTTTATTCTGATTCTAGTTGCCTAAAGGCGTATTAGGGATTTTAGTCTTAATTGTGTTTAACATGCTACTCTTAGGTATCCGATTGAGACCTAACATCTACATTTAGCCACATAAGCCTAAATATGTAATTATTACATATATGTATTGGCATTAACCAGATCCCTCAATTTTAGCTATCTTTATTGAATTGCTCTTATTCCAAGAATCTATGATTTTAGTCTTGCTTACAAGCATGTATGAAAACATAAACATCTCTTATTATATATATGGGTAAACAAGTATGTATATTGCCTCATACTCCACACTGGTATTACTATAAATAATGTTTTCCTATTATTTAATTCTAGGTCACACTTAGAAACATTAGGTGTTGTTCTAAACAGTTAAAACTATATATATAATCATCTACTAGTGTCTAGATATTGAGTTGATCTCATCCCCATATCCATATGCTAAAATACATTAGTATTTGGTTAATCTATTGTGGTATTATTTATTATAATCACCAAGTATCGTATTCTTAGAAGATTGAGTAATGTCTAATTTGTTATTTAATAAACACGTACACAACATTGTTAGGCCTCTCATTATAATAACAATTAAATTATTGGATTCTAGATGAATAATTGTTTAAGTAACTAGAGTAGATAAAACCATATACATCATATTGGCTACTACAAAGTTATTGATAAGATTAAGTCTCATATCTCAACATAATATTAGTAAGTAACGTGATACCGTTAGCCTTTCTCGTATTCCATACAATTTTGCTTACTGATGCTAGTACATTAATATAATAGAACTAGGGTAGTCGGCCAAGTAATTTACTACTTATTTGTTAATATCTCAATCCTTCAAATCAGTATCATATGAGGAGCACTTACCATGAGGGAAGACTTGCAGATCCTCGACGCCATCGCAGGTGATGACGGGTGTGATATTGACTGCTGTTGCGCTCAGGATGGAGAAGTAGGTAAGGCAGGTGGTCGGGCACAAGGAAAGGAAACTGTAGTGGATTGTAGTGGTGTCGGCGGCACGAGTCTGCTGCTAGGACCTTCAGCGATTGATGGAGGCGATGGAGGTGGTGGTAAAGGCAAGTAGATCACGACCATTGGTGGTGTTGCCGCTGTGCAGTTGCTTCCTGACGAGGAGGATGGCGGGGCGGTGGTGATGTCATTGTTAGCTCTTTGGCTTAGGCAGTGACATTGAAGGCAACGTAGGTGGCGGTGCAAAGACATGGGAAGCTATTTCACCATTAGCCGGTAGCTACTGGGCTATCAATAGACACCGCAACAGGTAATGAAGACAACATGTCTTCCCGTCTCATCTTGAATTTTGCCGCTCCGGGAAGATGCATGAAGCTGCTATTGGTTGTAAGCAGTTGCAAGTAGCACTGTGATCTTCAAAACATGCAAACGAAAACATGAAATTGAACCGTACGTCATCTGTTTGGTACGAAGCAGCTGCCAGCAGACCCTTTCCTCCCGTTATTGCGTGCTTGAAGGTAGACTTTGAATCAGAATACCACCGTGGGGTTACCACCACGACACAGCTATACAGAACTAAAGCAGAGACACCTGATCGTCTACTGTATACTTCTTACCATCCACCATGGCGCGTGGACAGCAGCACCAGCGGCTGCGGAACTTGAACTGCGCCCTAAATGGGCGCGGTCTCTTTTCCAGCAAACTGTGCGTAACTCGGACTAGCCTTGCGGTTGGTTTTCCAACCAGGGGTCTCAGCTGCGCCGTACCAAACACTGTGAATTGTAAAACATGTGCAGTTGCTACACACACCGTTGCAACTGCGTGGAACCAGACGGGCCCTAACAGCAGATAGGAAGAAGGAGGGGCTAGGTTTTTTTTTGGAGGAAAGAAGAAGCCCAGTGAGGTAGAGAGGGCGGTGACGATGGTGATGCTAGTGGCAAGGTGTCGCAGGTTGTGGCATCGTTGCAGATGGCCGTCGAGACCATGCACCAGGTTGATGATGCTGGAGATCTTGAAGGAGTCAATCATCGTTGTAGCGGATCGGTGACCATCAGCTGTCTGTTTGCTGGCGAGACGCCGAGGTGGCTGCAGGCCGCTTGGGGTCGGGGCAAGGGCGCCCAGGTCTGAGTTGCAGACCGTCGCTTGGTATCAAGACGGAGGAGGAGGCGAGGGCTAGGCTGGCGGGAGACTGAGGAGTGGTGACGGGTGTGCTTGTAGATGACAGGATGGTGATGACGAGCCACTGGTAGTGGAGGTGACCACCGTTGTAGGACCTGTTGTAGGTCGGATCAGATGGGAAGCAGCGGCAGATCTGGTAGCGGCTCAGATCGGAGAAGGAGAGGAGATCGAGATCGTTGGGTCTGACAGGGGCGATGACCTGTAGTTGCAGGTCGATAAATCGCCGGCGGCACTGAGAAGGAGGAGTCCATCACGGTTGGAGGGCATCAGGTCGGCGATGGCAGCAGGTTTCAAGCTCTTCATTGTTTCTGTAGGTCTAGATAGGTGGGAGGCCGCTAGGAGTTTATGGAGAGAAGAGGGAAAGCAGAACAGAAGAGGAGAAGATGAAGCGGAAGGGAAGAGGATCGGTGGAAGAGGAGATGCCGTGAAACGCCAGCCGTTACCACGGCCGCAGGCGTCGCGAGGGGGAAGTCCCACGGGCATCGGGCGTTGCAGGAGGGTTAAGCGGAAAAAGGCATATACGCATAATTATTAACAAGGCAATAATGTAAGTGAAATTTTGGATCTTCAAATGATAAATTGAATGGTCAAAGGATGTCCAAAAGGCACCAAATTTGGACCATAGGTTCTAATTAGCATTTAGAACAGTGGCATATAATTAGATTTCGTATTTATGTCCAATAAGGTCCTTAATTAATATATTGCTCATTAAAGTGTATATTAATATATTAAAATGAATGAGTTAATTGAAAGGTCTTCTTTTAATGGATTGCATGAGTGAATTTCGAGATATCCATCCATTATTAGCTTTAAGAACAAAACTCATCTTTATATTCTATTTATATATATTATTATCATTTTTGAGGAGAGAGAAGGAAATTAGGTTAATTACACTCTTAATTAATTACATTACACATTATTATTAATATATTTATCCAAAAAGCTCCAAATTAATATTTTCTACTACATTACCATCCTTAATGACCAAATTACATTATTAACCCTCACTAATATACTTAATTGGGTTATTTGTGCAAACACCCTTTTATAAACATGAATGGGGGCAAACATGGAATTTCACCATCATCAATGCTCAAATTGCAAATAGAGTCCAAAAGTGATTCAAAAGGATGGGAAATTTATGGAAACGGTCCAAATGGACTATAAGGCCAAGAAAAGTTCAAAAGCGGGTAAATTGTAGGAAAGACCATGAGATTCAGTATGTTACAACACACCACCCCTTAAAGAGGATTTCGTCCCCAAAATCACAACAAGAGGAAAGAGAGGGTGTGTGTGCAACTTCCCAACCATAAACACTAGGTTATAACCCTTAATCTAGGGTACAACACAAAATCTACATAAGTCAGGTGTTACTAAGGTTTCCGCAAAACATATAGTCTTTTATTAAACTCAAATTAACATTTTTGCCTTATTAGCATAATCTCCATCCTGAAGAGGTATCATATTTATTATACTATCACTTGTGCCACATTTTATTCAAAACAATTACATCTCAATATTATATCAGGTGTATTTCCCTCATCAAGGGTTTTAAGCACAATTAGGGTTTACTAAGCCATTTCAACATTAATTAATGTATTAGGTCAAAAACTTTAATAAAATGAATTCATTTTTCCATTATCCTCTTAAAACTATCATGTAGAATTATCACAAATTATTTTGTAGAAAAAGTTAATATTATCCAACAAGTTATTAAGCCTATAATAATTCTAAATAATGTTCATATTGCACATTTTCATATCATCTTTCATACTCATATTAATGACATCATTAATCATTTTTTGTCCATTACACTACATATTATAAATTATACATATTTTACATCACATTAGGTATTTTATGAATATTTATGTGAATCCAATTATTCATTATCATGTTTGAGTCATTGTATGCATTTTAGTGAATAGGATGTGACACATTAAATATTAATGAATTAATTCATGTATCAAGTTATGATGAGGTGTTCATTAGAGAACAAGGTGATATACCTTATATATATTGATAACTTTGTGACTATAATCCATTTATATGCATTAAGGTATATTATGTGATGATGACTCCTAATGTCACTAATGTATCATGAAAGGCATTAAGGATATATATATGTATATGTTGTCAAGGCTATATGATTACATATTAGGGTTTAGGTCAACATGATCATTACATGTTAAAGCATACTTAGGGTGCATTATCCATACAGATTTTACCATTAGGGTGGCATAGTCAACGTTATGTATATTCACCATTAGTAATGAGTAACTCATTATTATGTGAATCAATAATATATGAAGGTTCAAGCATATGAACTATCTCTATATGACTTACTACATATTCATGTGTGTATAAACAAACAAGTTGAATTACAAGTATAATGTGTTTGGTAAATTTTTGTTCACTTAAGTTATTATGTACATATGTCCACATAGATAGGGTTTCTAACTCTAAAGGTATTTTGATTTTGCTTTTAATTGGGATTCCATCCCCCTAAAAAGGGATTTCGTCCTCGAAATCAGATTTGCAGAAACAAATAGGGTACTAACACCAGTACCCTCACTCCATCCCTTAAAAGGGTCAAACTAAGTCAAACTAAGCTAAGGGTAAAAGGTACATAAGGTTCAACACCAAAAGGATTTACAACCAAGCTTGTACATGTAATATAGGGTACACTAAACCCTAAACCTAGGAGTATAAGTTATTTAAGGATGATTTTTATGTAAGAGATCAAATCATCATTTATGGTTTTCCTAAAGTATTCAACAATTAGGCAACATGCCCAAAGATAGACTATTTCGAGCTGTCTGTATCAGATCAGGCCAAGCCAGGTCATATGAGCTCAGGAGTCCTCATTACCAAGCTAGTGGGGCGGAGGAAAATATTGCCAACCCCCAAGCTCTGACCCTGTCTAGACACCATCACTTTCAACTTCTTACTCTAGTAGCTTCTCAATAGACAATTCACCAAAAAGTTGACAAATTTTATTTTTAATATGAAATTATTATGATCCTAAATCAAACTTTCATCATAAGTCAACTCTAAGGTAAAAAACTTACTAAAGAAACTATATATGGTAAGGGTTCTATCTAAGAGACAATTTTGAATTAGTCAAGAATCCGACTACCTTGATGCTCTGATACCATGATGTAAAGACCAAGTCTCTACTACTAAACATGATAAACAAATACATCAATTGTGTGGCAGTGGAAGAAATAAAACTTGACTTTATTCAAAATGTATAAAGAGTACATTACAAAAATTTCCATAAAGGAAGTACAAATTTATACAAAACATAGGATCTAGGTAGAGGAAGACTTAGACTAATACAACATTGTCTCTAAACAAAACAACTTAATATATATAAAGGAAACTATGTCCAAGCAAGCTATATGTTCCTTTTCTTCTTGTCCTATCCTTAGCCTTAGGTTCACCAAGCTTCCATGCGCACTCTGATCCTATCCTGGATGGTTGGGGTCATCCAGTAAGAGAAAGATAAAAGGTATGTGTTAATAAAAGGATAAAGGCAATCATAAAGCTAAGCATTTCATAACAAAAGATTCCACTAAGGAATTTCAAGAAGTGAGAGGCAAATGGGTAAATAAGATTTTAGAAAACTGCCACATTTCAATATCAACAAATATCACCTTTGCATGAATATAAATTATGACTCAAAATCATCTCAATGTAGGGTGAGGCACCTACCGGATCTCACCAGTGGAAGGGGGACTAAAACCCCAGTGCCTAAAAAGTGGCAGGGGGACTACAACCCCAGTGCCTAATATATAAAATGGCAGGGGGACTAAAACCCCAGTGCCTACGGCAGGGGGACTAAAACCCCAGTGCCCTATGGGTGGTTTGTACTCATGTACACTACATTGTCAATTGGCCAATAACTATATCATGCATAAACATTCACTTGGCAGTAGAGTGAAAAGTATAACAAGATAACAACATAGCATTGGGAATAAAACCCACAAAATAAATAAATAGGCCATCAAAGGAAACAACAATATCCAAAAACTCCAAGAAATATAGGAGCCAACAAAGCAACAACATTATACAATGTTTCCAAGTATTTCAAAAAGATGAGCCAACATAGGCAATAACAAGATTAAATATTTCACATAAGTGAGCCACAAATGCAATTGATTCATCAAAGAAGTAAAAGAGCCAAAAATGCATTTAGGAGAATAACAAGGCTAGCACAATAATGATTGTGGGGTTGGAAAAGACCCAACTGAAGGATAGGTAATTTGCACATATACATTCCACATTCATCTTTGATAGGATTCACATATATAAATAGTGTCCACATACTAAAATAGGCTTCACATACCTGATCTTCATGATTAATGTCTTGTTCAATTGTTATACTTGGTCCCCAAAGTTGAGCACTCACCCTAGGAACACATTATATACATTAGATAAAATCAAGTGAACAAGTGGGTATATTCATGTTATCCATTTTCGTAGTGCATTTTATTCTGATTCTAGTTGCCTAAAGGCGTATTAGGGATTTTAGTCTTAATTGTGTTTAACATGCTACTCTTAGGTATCCGATTGAGATCTAACATCTACATTTAGCCACATAAGCCTAAATATGTAATTATTACATATATGTATTGGCATTAACCAGATCCCTCAATTTTAGCTATCTTTATTGAATTGCTCTTATTCCAAGAATCTATGATTTTAGTCTTGCTTACAAGCATGTATGAAAACATAAACATCTATTATTATATATATGGGTAAACAAGTATGTATATTGCCTCATACTCCACACTGGTATTACTATAAATAATGTTTTCCTATTATTTAATTCTAGGTCACACTTAGAAACATTAGGTGTTGTTCTAAACAGTTAAAACTATATATATAATCATCTACTAGTGTCTAGATATTGAGTTGATCTCATCCCCATATCCATATGCTAAAATACATTAGTATTTGGTTAATCTATTATGGTATTATTTATTATAATCACCAAGTGTCGTATTCTTAGAAGATTGAGTAATGTCTAATTTGTTATTTAATAAACACGTACACAACATTGTTAGGCCTCTCATTATAATAACAATTAAATTACTGGATTCTAGATGAATAATTGTTTAAGTAACTAGAGTAGATAAAACCATATACATCATATTGGCTACTACAAAGTTATTGATAAGATTAAGTCTCATATCTCAACATAATATTAGTAAGTAACGTGATACCGTTAGCCTTTCTCGTATTCCATACAATTTTGCTTACTGATGCTAGTACATTAATATAATAGAACTAGGGTAGTCGGCCAAGTAATTTACTACTTATTTGTTAATATCTCAATCCTTCAAATCAGTATCATATGAGGAGCACTTACCATGAGGGAATACTTGCAGATCCTCGACGCCATCGTAGGTGATGACGGGTGTGATATTGACTGCTGTTGCGCTCAGGATGGAGAAGTAGGTAAGGCAGGTGGTCGGGCACAAGGAAAGGAAATTGTAGTGGATTGTAGTGGTGTCGGCGACACGAGTCTGCTGCTAGGACCTTCAGCGATTGATGGAGGCGATGGAGGCGGTGGTAAAGGCAAGTAGATCACAACCATTGGTAGTGTTGTCGTTGTGCAGTTGCTTCCTGACGAGGAGGATGGCGGGGCGGTGGTGATGTCATTGTTAGCTCTTTGGCTTAGGCAGTGACATTGAAGGCAACGTAGGTGGCGGTGCAAAGACATGGGAAGCTATTTCACCATTAGCCGGTAGCTACTGGGCTATCAATAGACACCGCAACAGGTAATGAAGACAACATGTCTTCCCGTCTCATCTTGAATTCTGCCGCTCAGGGAAGATGCATGAAGCTGCTAACAACATATAGGAAGAAGGAGGGGCTAGGTTTTTTTTGGAGGAAAGAAGAAGCCCAGTGAGGTAGAGAGGGCGATGACGATGGTGATGCTCGTGGCAAGGTGTCACAGGTTGTGGCATTGTTGCAGATGGCCGTCGAGACCATGCACCAGGTTGATGATGCTGGAGATCTTGATGGAGTCAATCACCGTTGTAGCAGATCGGCGGCCATCAGCTGTCTATTTGCTGGCGAGACGCTGAGGTGGCTGCAGGCCGCTTGGGGTCGGGGCAAGGGCGCCCAGGTTTGAGTTGCAGACCGTCGCTTGGTATCAAGACGGAGGAGGAGGCGAGGGCTAGGCTGGCGGGAGACTGAGGAGTGGTGACGGGTGTGCTGCAGATGACAGGATGGCGATGACGAGCCAATGGTGGTGGAGGTGACCACCATTGTAGGACCTGTTGCAGGTCGGATCAGATGGGAAGCAGCGGCAGATCTGGCAGCGGCTCAGATCGGAGAAGGAGAGGAGATCGAGATCGTTGGGTCTGACAGGGGCGATGACCTGTAGTTGCAGGTCGATAAATCTCCGGCGGCACTGAGAAGGAGGAGTCCGTCACGGTTGGTGGGGATCAGGTCGGCGATGGCAGCAAGTTTCAAGCTCTTCGTTGTTTCTGTAGGTCTAGATAGGTGGGAGGCCGCTAGGAGTTTATGGAGAGAAGAGGGAAAGCAGAACAGAAGAGGAGAAGATGAAGCGGAAGGGAAGAGGATCGGTGGAAGAGGAGATGCTGTGAAACGCCAGCCGTTACCACGGCCGCAGGCGTCGCGAGGGGGAAGTCCCACGGGCATCGGGCGTTGCAGGAGGGTTAAGCTGAAAAAGGCATATAAGCATAATTATTAACAAGGCAATAATGTAAGTGAAATTTTGGATCTTCAAATGATAAATTGAATGGTCAAAGGATGTCCAAAAGGCACCAAATTGGGACCATAGGTTCTAATTAGCATTTAGAACAGTGGCATATAATTAGATTTCGTATTTATGTCCAATAAGGTCCTTAATTAATATATTGCTCATTAAAGTGTATATTAATATATTAAAATGAATGAGTTATTTGAAAGGTCTTCTTTTAATGGATTGCATGAGTGAATTTCGAGATATCCATCCATTATTAGCTTTAAGAACAAAACTCATCTTTATATTCTATTTATATATATTATTATCATTTTTGAGGAGAGAGAAGGAAATTAGGTTAATTACACTCTTAATTAATTACATTACACATTATTATTAATATATTTATCCAAAAAGCTCCAAATTAATATTATCTACTACATTACCATCCTTAATGACCAAATTACATTATTAACCCTCACTAATATACTTAATTGGGTTATTTGTGCAAAAACCCTTTTATAAACATGAATGGGGGCAAACATGGAATTTCACCATCATCAATGCTCAAATTGCAAATAGAGTCCACAAGTGATTCAAAAGAATGGGAAATTTATGGAAACGGTCCAAATGGACTATAAGGCCAAGAAAAGTTCAAAAGTGGGTAAATTGCAGGAAAGACCATGAGATTCAGTATGTTACAGTGAGAGTCATGGTGTTAGGATTCTTGGTGCGGGTTAAGTTTTTATTGGTGGCTTATTCTCGAGAATCTGAAGACAGTGAAGAAGCTATGACATCATTTTTTTGCAGATCAATGCATCGCCAGGTCTGAACAGAGGTGGGGGTTTTTGGCGATCCAAATGCACGGTGGCCCTGGTGGTTGGAAGGAAGAAGAACTACGACGTGATGATGATTGAGTTCTTAGTGACGACAGTCCCTGTGATGCCCTGGTGGCTGGGCGCTAGGGTAGACAGAGCTATCGACGGCTAGGGTTCTTTTTCTGCATAAGAAGAAGAGGACAGGGAAAGTGGTTGTACCCAGTCCTACATACGAGCATGGAGTGGGGGCTGAGTAGGACAATCAACAACCACATCATTGAATCTACTGGCACTGGTAGAGATGCCTTGCAGCCCTGGCAGCAGGAGCCGAGTAGGAGAGGAAGGAGTGGCAGTCAGGTTTAACAGGGATCTTGGCCGAAGGTGGACTTGACAGAGGTGGCATAGATTGGAAGTTCAATTGCAGGTCGCGCATGATCACATGCACTGCTACAACCATGGAGAAGGTAGACAATAGGTTGTTGATTTGCAATTGAATAAAGGGGGTCTGAAGTAGCATGATCTATGGTCACTGTTATGCTGCAGATTGTCCTCAGAGCAAGGGTGGCATGGACTATTGGCACTGTAGGGAGATTGGTGGAGGAGGAAGAGGAGAGGGTGTAACCGAAGTTTGATTCAATCATTGGATCTACTGAAGAGTCACGTTCATGGTGCCACTATTTCTGATCGCACAGTGTTGAAGGGTGCAACACCGATGAAGCTCCTTCATCGGCTATGGTGCTGATGTTGGTGAGGGAGGAGGTTTATGAGTATGCGATGGTTGCCGACGGCGGTGGTGGCTACTTCATCTGGCGGCGGCGTTTCCCTATAGCCATGGAGACTAGGAGTGAAGGGAAAGGAAGAGTGGCCTCTAGGGTTAGGTGGGTGTGGGGAAAGGAGAGGGAAAGGTTGACAGGAAGAAATATGAGTGGGAGGCGAGGAGAATAAAAGCCATGATGGGTGCCGGTTACCTACAGTCTGTGGGGTAGGAAGTGCAAGATGCACAATGAGGGAAAAGAAGAAGTAACACTCTGTGTTACATGCCCAAGGAATTAAATGAGTATATTGACTAAAGTGGTGAGATATATTGAACGTATTGAATCTAAATTCTGATCAACTGAAATTAAATGGAGTCCTATTGACCCAAAATTCGACACGCTGTCTCTAAAAGATGTAGGGAACCCAATTGCCATGTTAGTTTTATTTTTAGATGTTGTTTGATATTTTATTTTATTACATGTAGGTTAAGGACCCGAGTAAACTGATCAATGCCTTTCTTAATTAATTTGATACATTATTTCACATTAATTGAATTCTTTTTATCAATTAGACTGGTATTGCCTTTAGATTGGAAAATTGGGGTCACCTCTAATTAATCAGTGAATTATATACTAAACTTGAACTAATGATGTAATGACTTAATTATTCATTCTTTTATATAGTAATTTATTTTCTTGGATCCAAATAATCTTATCTGATATGAAAAAAAGTATAATACTCATATATTTAATGATGGGCCTAAGGAAAGTGAATATAAGTTATATACGCAAATTTGAGTATGTTACAATTAGGGTTCAAGAAAAGGAGTTAATCTATCAAGATAACAACATAATCATGAACCCTAGTTCAAGGTATCATAATAAAGCAACTTGAAATCACATTTTATACATAGATATACTTGCATGTAAGATTAAGTGCAACAATACTTGAGGATAGAGTTATATAACCCGCATTGGATTGTGAAGAACAACTCCAAAGACAAGAAGCTCCAAGAGAGAGAAGAACGCCAAAGCTTGGATCAACTCCACGGCCAAGAAAGATCACCTCAAAGAAAGAAGATGAAACCTAGGTCAGAAGAAAGCTCAAAGAAGAGAGGGTACAAACCCTATGCCAAAAAGAAAGGGAAAAGTGGAGATCTTCATCTCTCTTAGGTACTACCATGGGAGAACCATGGATTCGACCTCTATTGGAGAGAAGTTCCTCAAGAGGACCACCATGGAGAACCATGAATCAACCAAGAGAAGAAAAGAGAGGGATATGATTACAAGAAGACAAAACCAAGAAGGTTAGGTCACTTACCAAACTCAAAGAACACCAAGGGATCACCACAAGAGGGATGATCAAACCCTAGATCACCACATGCAAGGGTTTGACCTCCTCCTTCAAGCTCAAGAACCTCCACTTGCACCACTAAGAACAAGATCTGACTTCAAGCAAGAAGGGATAAGGAAGAAGGAAGAGAGAGCTAAAGGGGGTCACTTGCATGTTAAGAGAGAGGTATAAATACCCAAGGGTAGGAGAGAGGTGAGGGAGATGAGGTGTCAAGGCACTAGTGACACTTATCCATCTAAAACTCGTACATGCAAGCACTCAAGACATGAATGCAACAAAGGGTGATAAAACCAAGGGAGGGTAGCAACCACTTGATCACCAAGCCCTTTCAATCAAAGAGGATTGATGGTGACCAACATTGTAGTGACCGCTACAGCCTACACCATGTCAACCAAAACATAGCGATCAAGATCAAGAGAAAACGTTCGCCACAACCAAAGCATCCATCAAAACTCCTTCGAATGCAACTAACAAGGTACAAACAAGTCACATCAGTCTTTACAAACAAAACTAAGGAAAACACTTCGGTCTCAACACACACATGATCAACATCAACATCATCTCAAGCATCCATGCAGCCCATGTAAACCTTAACTTCAACACTCATGATGCCACCTCATCAACCAATGTCCAAAATAACACCCCTAAGCATCATTATCTCTCTAATGATGCCAAAGCATAAGAGGCACATCCAAAATGTAACAAATTGCAAGATAAACCCTCAATGTGGGTAAATTGCAACTTGGTCTAAAATAAGCACACATATAACATAACTACCTCAAACATCAGCCAAACATGACCAAACTTAAAACATAAGCACATCACATGTTATTAAAGCATATCACATGATTAGGTTAAGGTTTTAAGCATGTAATTATGCTAAGAAAGCAAGGTCAAACAAAAATCTAGGTTAGGGGTCTGACAACCATAAACCCCTAACAAGGATTTCACCCTCAAAATCCTATGCAAAAAGAGACGGGTACTTACTATGAATCTTGTCCTCCAACTCCCACATGGCTTTCTCCACACCACGGTGATGCCACAAAACCATAACCAACACTATATCCTTCTTCTTCTTCTTCAAATTCTTCACCCTTCTATCAAGGATCAACACAAGACCCTCCACATATGACACATCCTCCTCCAACCAACCTCTATAGGTTGCAACACCAACTCTGTGTTAGGGTGACAATTCCTCAACATCGAAACATGGAAGACTGGATGCCACATGTGCAACTCTAAGGTAGCTCCAACCTATAATCCACCTTCCCAACATGTGCGACCACATGTTATGGTCTCATAAACCTAAGAGCCAACTTACCCTTCTTCTCAAACCTCAATACGACTTTTGAAGGAGAGACCTTGAGATACACCTTGTTCCCCACTTGGAACTCCAAAAGCCTCCGATGATTATCAATGAAGACTTCTACTTGTCTTAGGCTACCTTCAACTGATATTGTATCATCTTAATCTTATCTATTGTCTATTGTATAAGCTCAGGTCCCAAAAGATGATACTCACTAGATTCATACCAACACAATGGAGACTGGCAACGCCTCCCATACAAAGCCTCGTAAGGTGCCATGTCGATACTCCTCTAGTAATTATTATTGTAAGAAAACTCTATCAAATTGAGATGTACATCCCAACTTCCCAAAAACTATAGAATACAATCTCTCAATAGATCCTCCAATGTCTGAATAATCCTCTCAGACTGTCCATCTGTCTGCAAGTGAAATGTTGTAATGAATCTCAATTGTGTACCCATCGTTGTCTGCAGACACTCCTAAAAATGACTGGTAAACTAAGGACCTTTATCAGACACTATGGTAGTTGGGATACCATGCAAATAGACTATCTCATCCATGTACACCTGTGCCAACTTCTCAGTTGTATATGTCATCTTCTGAGGAAGGATGTATGTTGACTTAGTCAAACTATCCACTGTCACCCAGATGGAATCATGACCTTTGGCTATCCTAGGGAGACCAACCACAAAGTCATAGTGATATGATCCAATTTCCACTATGGTATAGGTAACGGTTGCAACATCCCTGCATGTTTCTAATATTCAGCCTTAACCTGCTGATGTACATGACACCTTGCCACAAACTCAACCACATCATGCTTCAAACCAGGCTACCAATACAGATCCTTTAGATTATGGTACATCTTGGTACTGCCTGGATGCATAAAGTACATCAAGGAGTGATCGTCCTCTAAAACCAACTTCCTCAGACCATCAACATTAGGAACCACTGCCCTACCGTGGAAACACACTATCCCATCCTCTGACTCATGTAAATCATCACACTTCTCATTACAAAACTTTACTCGGATCCACTGTATCACAGTATCATCTCACTGCACATCTATGATCTAATTTCTCAATGTAGGCTTCACCTATAACTGTGCCAACAAGATGACCTCCAAATTTACATTCATCCGACGCAACATCACCAACATGTCTCTCTTATGGCACACCAAGTAACACAACTGTGCCTTATCAACAGATGATGGCGAAGAAGACTTCCTGCTCAAAGCATCTACCACCACATTCACCTTCCTTGGATTATAGTCTATAGTGAAATCATAGTCCTTGATCAACTCCATCTAGTGTCTCTACCTCATGTTTAGCTCCTGCTTTGAGAAGATGTACTGAAGGTTTTTATAGTCAGTGAAGATATGACACTTATCTTCATAAAGATAGTGTCTTTGAATCTTTAAAGCATGGACCACAACTGCAAGCTCCAGAACATGCATCATGTAGCTCTCCTTGTATTTCTTAAGATGTCGTGAAGCAAAAGAATTCACATTCTTATCTTGCATTAGCACACAACCCAAACCATTCTTCGACGCATAACAAAAGATGATATAACCTTCCCCTTGTTCAGGAAACACTAACACTGGTGCACTATCCAGCTTCTCCTTCAAGAACTAGAAAGAATGTTGTCACTTCTCATCCCAGAAAAATGGCACACCTTTCCTTGTTAGCTTAGTTAGGGGTAATGCTACATCACTACAGTTCTTAATAAACCTCATGTAGTAGCCTGCCAAGTCTAGAAAAATGCAAATCTTCATCAGTGTCTTCAACCGCTCCCATTCTAACACAGACTAAACCTTCTTTGGATCCACACAGACTCTTCTAGCAGATATGACGTGCCCAAGAAAAGACACCTCTTTCAGCCAGAACTCACACTTGTTGAACTTGGCATACAACTTATGTTGTCTCAACAACGTCAAAGCCTGCCGTAGATGCTGCTCATGTTGCTAGATGTCTCTGGAGTATATAGAGATTTTGTCTATGAATACCACCAGAAATTGGTCAAGATAAGGTTCGAACACCCTGTTCATTATCTCTGGAGTATATAGAGATTTTGTCTATGAATACCACCAGAAATTGGTCAAGATAAGGTTCGAACACCCTGTTCATTAGATCCTTGAAAGCTTCTAGTGTATTGGTTAGCCCAAATGGCATAACCACGAACTCGTAGTAAGTATACCTCATTCTAAAAGCTGACTTGGGTATGTCATCTATATTGGTCCATAATTGATGGTATCATGACCTTAGATCTATCTCAGAGAACACTACAACACCTCTCAATTGATCAAACAGATCATCTATCCACGACAAAAAGTACTTGTTCTTGATCGTCACCTTATTCAACCACCGGTAATAGATGCACAACCTCATAGATCCATCCTTATTCTTCACAAACAACATGGGATCACCCCAAAGGGAAGTGCTCGATCTAATAAATCCCTCTTCTAGCAGATCCTACAACCACTTCTTTAGCTTTTACATCTCAGCTGGTGCCATTATGTATGGAGACTTCGCTATTGGTTGTGCACCAGGAACCAAATTGATCTCAAAGTCAATCTCTCTAGGAGGGGGAACACCAAAAAACTCATTAGGAAACACATTCTCAAACTCACTTACCACTGGAACTTACTGGATACCAGGAATCCTCACCTTAGTATCCACCACATGTGCCAAGAAAGCTTCACACCCTTACCTCATCATCTTCTCTATCATCATCACTGACTCCAAGCACACTGATAGAATCTTCCTATCTCCCTAGAAGACCCACAAAACATCATTGTCAAAGAACATATCCACTTTGGAATACATTCCAAAACCACCTAGTATTTCTCCATGGTATCCATCCCAAGGATCACATTGAATCCATGCATGTCAAGTAGTATAAGGTCTACTTGAATGCTGTATCCTGACAAAGAAAGAATGTAGGATGGACACACCTCCCGCAACTCAGTGGAACCAACCAAAGGGGTTTCTAAGAGAAGACTATTAGGTCTACGACTAATAAGAAAGGAACAACTATCTATCACCTCTTTGGTGATAAAAGAGTGAATCGCACACGGGTCAACCAAAATGATATAAAGAAGGAAGAAGACAAATCAAAATGAAATAACTCCATCTGACCTATCATGACCTATGGATTGACCACTGCCTCTGGCAGAATCATGGCAAAGAATCATTTGGTTGCATGTTGTTGCCCCATCCTCTGCTGGCTTACTCAGAAGATCCTGCTTGTAACACCTGACCACGTCCACTGCCTCCACCACTGTTGAATTGTCATTGCTGTGACCCTTGATAGCTCTATCTCAGCTATCGAGTCACTTGCTCATCCTTCATAAGGCAATACCATATGATGTGCCATACCTTCCCACACTTGTGGTAAGTCCTTGAGTCATATTGTGGCCTAGATGACCCTATCACTGATACTGACATCGCACTATGAGCTCCTGTCGATGGAAACTATGGCCCCTGCCTTTGCTTGGTGACTACTGAGACTGAACAACTGATCTTTGTTGTGACTGAGGTGATGAAAACTTAGGCTTCTTGAAGCCTCCAGAAGAGTTCCAATAAAACTAAGCCACTCTCTTCTTAGGGTTAGCCTCATGCTTCTTAATAGCTGACCGCTCTATCCATTTCATGGACTCCACAAACGTCCCAAACTTCTCTCTATTCTCCAAAGCTAACACTGTTGTTGTTAACTCCTTACTTAACCCCTTCTCAAACTGTATGATCCTCTCCTTATCTGTCACAGACATGTGAGGACAAAACCTCAAGAACTCCATAAACTTAGCCTCATACTCATTGATCGTCATAGATCCCTGTTGGATCTTCTCAAACTATGTCTCATCTAGCTACATCTTCAAGAAGTATGGACTCAAGAAATCCCATTGAAAATCTTCCCAACTGATTACCACACCAGGTTTCTTCTCTTCCTCAGTAGCCCATCAAAGTCCAACACTACCCTTCAGTAGATACACCACATGCTTCATCCTATCCAGCTCAGGGATATTAAGGATCTTAAAGGCCTTCTCTAGCTCTGTCATCTACATATCTGCATCTGTCGGGTCCAATGTACCCACATACTCCAACACTCCAATGCGTCACAACCTCTCAAAGGTCTTCCCAGAACCCTAGGGTTCGACATTGGGAACAACAACCCTTGGTTGTGATGCGGGCGCTCTATCCGCCCATATGTAAATTTGTGATCATCATCTGCCTAAATGGACTGAAAGGTGGGATTGGCCATGGTAGTTGGGTCGAACTGAGTCTCTTATGACACTCCATCTACTCTTTCCTACCTCCTCACACCACCTCCTGGTGAAACTACACTACTCTCTACATGTTCTTCATGTTATCCATACATATATTCTTCTTCTTCTGCATAAGCATTGCATAAGCAGAAGCTGTAATCAGATATACTAGATAACATAAGAACAGACACAACCCTAGTCCTATGTCCCTATAGACTCAACGAACCTTGAGGTCTGATACCAACAAAGTGTGACACACCAATCACACCAATTGAGATAACTCAAAACCAAAGCATGCGATCAACTACTAAACAAGCACATTTCTACAAATTAGGGTAAATTAAAACCAATCTTAGATAACCATCTCAAGCATAAACTTATGCATCAAGCTTCACAACCTGTCACCACATATATTGCATACCATACCATACATGTATTACATCATTGTACAGTGGCCATCCTGCAACAACCTGTTACAAAAGATATCCTGTTCACATATACAAGCCATACATGTACAACCAAGGTCGACTACCAAAAACTTCATATCGATACACAACATCTAAAAAAGACCCTTTCCAGGACCTGTGAGTATAGGGATGACACATACGTGTTGTGTGGTTTCCACATCAACTTTTCACATGATTTCACACACAAGTTTAGTTCATTTAATTCTCATTTAGCCTCTATTCATATCATTCTTGCCACCTTTTTGTTGTTTTATTTATCACATGATGTGTATTGCAGATATGCATCAAAAGGATCAAATTGGAGATATCCCAACTCAATCTCATCATTATCAGAACTTCTCCACGCCTTGCAGATGATCAGAACTTTAATTCTACTGAAACAGCAATGCACACGACGTGTCTTATTTAAGACACGACGTTTGTATTTCCAGATGGCCTATTACTTCAATCACTGAAGAAAAGTACACGGCGTGTCCACTAAAGACACGACGTGTACCTGGGAATTCAGAACCGAGCTTTGCCTTTCTGGTAAAGTACACAACATGTATTAATTCAAACACGCCGTGTGCTTTATACTCAGAACAACTGCCTGAGACATGACACGCCAAGTCCAAAGAAAGACACACCGTGTGCCTGTCAGTTTCAACAATTTTCAAATACAACTCCTTTCATTTTAAAAGATGAAATCACTCTATGGAGCAGTTAACTTTGGCCATTATTCAAAACTCTTTCGTCCCAGAGCAAGGATAGAGCAAGGAGGGAAATTTTGGAGGTGGAAGAAGGTGGTTTCTTTCTAAAGAACTCCATTCTTCTTCTTTTCTTCTCCAATCTTCTTCTCCAAGGTGCAGCAGAGCTTCTCCACTCCACAAAGCTTTTTGGGAGAGAGGTTTGTCTGGTTTGGAGCAGCTATAGGAGTGGGATTTCGTCCTAAAGCTAGAATTCTACTCCTCTTGGGTTACACCTTGGGTTTTCTTAGTTTTTCCTTCTCTAAATCACATTGAACTCTGAAATTTCTATGCATTTTCTACTGTACACCATTATTGACGAGTAGTTTCCTTTTCTTTGACATGGGAGAGTAGATCCCATGTCATATCATGTATGGAACATGATAATTTCGTACTAAATGCTATGTTGCTTGTTTTTCCACCTTGTGAGTATCAGTTTCTTCTTTTCTGCATGTATGGTTGGCCACCTTATGTGTATGTTTTATGCTCTTTTGCTTGATCTATGAAGATAGGTAGGAGAGTAAGGATGTACTCTCTTGGCAACTCCTTATTTACCACGAGAGTGGAAATTATGGAGTTGAGGAGTAGGTTTGTGATCCAAAACAAAATTCATACATGGGAATGTTGAATTGAGTTAGGATCGTTGTACTTACATCGAGAGGTGAAGTGCAACATATAACTCTCCTTTAAAGCAAGTGCTTAGTATGTTTAAATTTCATGCTCCTGTTCTATGCTATGATATATGGATGAAATCCTAAGTCCAATATACTTCCATATCTAAATTTAAATCCCTTTTAGTAAGCCTTTACTATTTTGCTTAATTATGAAATTTGTAGATTAATCAACCAAATCACCTTAAAAATGGTCTAGATTGTTGAACCTTAGCACTGTTGCATTTAGTTGATTTCCTAAGCTCCTTGTGTTCGATCTCGACTATGATTACTTCCGTATACTTGCAGAAATTGGTTAGTTGAGTAAAAGATCTTTCTTAAGATTGAATCTCGTTAGTGTAATAAACCTTCAAGTTTTTGGCACCATTGCCAGGGATATACGGTAATCTAATTAGAGTAACAAGTGCTAACTAGTATTTGAGACCAGATCATCATTTCCATTTTCAATTTTCCATATACCTTTTAGTTGTGTTCTCAAAATTTTCTTGCTATTTTTCAGGTTGTATGCGTCGTTTGCAAAGGGGTCTTCAAACATCAGGGTTGCTAGGCCTTGAGATCGAGCGTACTCTTTCAAGCTTAAGAAGAGCAAGAAGAGTTGAGCAACCACTGCTAGGAGGTGTTCCACCATCATCACCATCTTCATCTTCTTCATATTTTGAAGAAGCTACACCAATGGATCCAACCATGGATGACGACCATCCTTTGAAGGATTTTGCAATGCCGATTGCCACAAACATTTGTGGGGCCATTGACCTGCCTACAATTGAAGTGAACAATTTCTCTATTTCTCCTTCTATGATGTAGATGATACAACAGAACCACTTCGGAGGTACAGTCAGTGAAGATCCGAATCTTCATGTGGCTGAGTTCTTGGAGTATATGAATACTTTCAAAATCAATGGTGTATCCACCAAAGGAGTGAAGCTAATTCTATTTCCTTTCACCCTAAGAGATAGAGCTAAGGCATGACTTTTGTCTCTTCCAACGAAGTCAATCAAAAGCTGGGACCAACTTCTAAATATTTTCTTTGCAAAGTATTTCCCGCCGAGCAAGACAACCCAGCTAAGGAATCAACTCACCAAATTCTCTCAATCTAATGAAGAAACTATGTATGATACATGGGAGCAGTTTAAGGACCCGTAACGCCCTTGCCTGCACCATGGATTGACCAATTGGATCCTACTCCAAACATTATATAATGGACTGTTCTACAACACCTGAATGACACTAGATGCCGCAGCTAATGGAGCATTGATGAATAAATCTTACAGAGAGGCTTATGAAATCATTGAAGACATAGCCCTCAACCATTGCCAATGGGGATCAGATAGGAGAGCGCAGTTGTTATGACCGTATCTGAGCTTAATTGGTAAACTAGGGTTTACCTGGATGATTATATGCTTAATTGGATTGATCATTTCTTAAATCTAATTAATGATGATAATTCAATTATGATGTTTTAAACCTAATAAGAACGTTAAGTGTTCTATTGTTTGAGAAATTAGGGTTTGAGAAATATAAACTCTAGTTGTCTGAAATTAGGGTTTTGATGGTACATGAGTATGAAATTTGATCAAGATAGTAGTACGGTAAATAATTTATCATATTTTCTATGTAATTTGGATTTAATTTAAATTTGGATATAATATGTATAACTCAATCATGCATTTCAATGAAAAATTTCAGAATTTTTGTATGTTCTTAAAAAGTCATTCTCGGTCAAGATATATTTCAACCGACCATGCTGACAGAATGTTGTTCAACAATATATTGTTTGATTTTTTATTATTTATTGGTAAATCCAAATCATTTGAAATTTTTACAGGAGATCTAAAAATTAATTATAAACATCATGTAACATTTTCATAATTTTTGGATGTGTTTAGACCTTATCAATAGATAAATTACAGTAACTAACATTTCTGCAGAATTCTGGATAGCAGTGCACTATTCGATTTATAATTATTTAATGGAAGCTTGGAATGATCTCAAATTTTAACTAAAGCTTTGTAATTATACAAAACATGCTAAATTATCATAATTTTTGAAGGTTTTGATCTCTAAAATACACAAATTTACAGAATCCTTTTTATGATAGAAAATTCAGCTGAAATAAGAAAAAGTATAGTGAGGGGTCAATGTGTAATTGACCTAAGCAGCTCAATTGCTCTATATGGTCACACTAGAAACTCTCATAATTTGTTATTCATTCCAGAGAAACGAAATCCTAGAGAGAGAGGGAGAGTTAGGGTTTGAGAGGAGAAAGTGATGGAGATGCTGACCTAGGGTTTTGCGGTTCGACGAATGATGAAATCATGTAAGTTTAGCTTCTTTACATAGCCTTTCATGGTGAATCTTATCTCACATGTCAAGATTCCATCCCTCCTCTGATTTGATCTGAAATGGTGTCAAAACTTCCCCTTTTCTCACTCTTTCTTCATAATCCCTCATTTTTAGGGTTTCCGAGTTGAAAGGAAGAAGAATCGGGTGAATTGCTAGGGATTTGATATGAGATCAAGATTTTTAGGGATGAGCTGTGTTTTTAAGGTGTTTTCACACCTTAGGGTGAGTGGGAACTTCCTTTAAATAGTATATTGCATGAAAATTGGTTAAATCATCCATAATCTTTAATTGCTTAGTATGCGACTACAAACCCTGAATTGTGTGTTTGATCTAAGTTGTTGCAAAATGATATGAAACAAATTCTTCCTATGTTTGGATGAATTTCAGATGATAAAATCATATCAGAAATGTATACAATACATCCTAATGAGAATTCCCTAAGCATTCGTAGAGGTTATAAGAGTAAACTGAAATATAGGGAATATGTCTGTGACTGAAATTGCTGTATAATTAAATAGAGAAATTTGTTTATTTAGATCCCGTTGTTTATGAATGATTGTTTATCTAAATGCATAGTACATATATGTCAGATACTATTTTGGATTTCATGTGATGTGAATAGTGTTTGCTTGATATCTTCATAAAGAGGGTGAAGCCCTTTATGAGTGGAAAGTTGGAAATTTGTGAATAAATATGGTGAAATCCATTTGAAGTGTTTTTCTTGGCATCATAGACTCTATTTATGCAATGTTATTCTTGATTCATAATATCTCAATGAATGGCATGGAAAACCCTAATTTAGCTCAATTCGAGGATTTCATACATATGTTGATTGTATATGACTTGTTTAAAGCAATATGTATTTAGTGGATGTTTATGACATATTAAATCCTTATGAGAGCCATGTGATAAGTGAATGAGGTAAATGAAACCCTAAGGATAGGGTGTTCAATGAATTAAGCATTTTGATTACCATGTTCTCAGTATGAGATGTACAACCCATGATTTGGGTCGATGTGCATGTTTTCCAAGAAAGTGCAAATAATTTATGGGTGCAAATGACGATTACTTGTATGCCAAATAATTAGCTCTTATCAGTATATTAAGATGTTTAATTGCATGATTCTAGTGTATAAGTGCCAAATGGACATGCATTATGTTTATTTAAGTATTTCAGTCTGTCGGCATGTATAGTATATTGATTTCTCAGTACATTATAGTGTTTGAATATACTGCTCTGCCAAGTTAAGGATGATATACATGTTGTGTTATAAACTTCAATTAAATAGATGCGGTACCATAGAGATATCAGAGTCAATTATAAGTAAGAGAAAGGTACATTGTAGAAAGAGCTTTCCAAAAATAATAAAATAATAGACATAGGTGCCCTGAACACCGTAGATTCCCTACGGATGTCTGCACTGTAGGGAGGAAACGATCCACCATGGCAGTGACCAGTATATGTGGATCAGATCGCACCCACAGAACGTACGGGGAGACGAAGCTCTTGAGGAAGTCTCCTAAGAGAAGATAGGTTACCCAACATGAATCGGAGATCCCGGTGGTAACCCAAAGGTACCCACAATGAGTACCAAGATGAGGCCCACAGAGCATCTCAGACCCTCTGCCTATGTACCCAGCCTAGAAGGAGAGGTCCAGTTAAAGGCCAGCTATTTAGCCGCCTTAGTCAGACGTGACAGTTCAAGTCAAGCAGACCCGGATTCAGTTCTAGGCTTAGCTTCCTGGGTTTTAAGCTAAGTCTTGTACGGTGAGATCGTAGTTCGCTATGAGTCTTCATATGTAGAGTACACTACATATGATCAGGGCATAAGCTAAAATATGTTCATATAGGTCTAGCGAGTTTCTTATAAGTAAGAAAGGCTAAGAAAGATTCGAGTACAGTTTCCCAACAATTATTCTTTGTATGTTTCAAAATTATTAGTTCTCGTTGAAATTAATCAAGCATGCTCATATATTGATTTACTCTTGTTGATATCTAGAGTATCCTGTCATATTTATGATTGTCAATGATCAATCTCTTTAAGGCTTACTGCTGTTATAATTGATATCAGTTGCTCAAAAGTATATCTGTAATTATATTAGTGCTTTAGACTATTTCTTTGAAGTACTCATTCACGGAGCGAGTAGGCTCACCCCTCTACTCAAAAATTTTAGGGAAATTACATGGACTCGAAGAAGGTCAAAGCATCAGAGTAGATATACCACAAGAGTTAAGTCTGACTATAGTTAAGTTCAGTCAGTCCCTGTCACTCTAGGTCCTAGTATAGATGTGAGAGTGTTGTAAGTAATGTTTTGTATCTTTGTTTCCTTAATAAGAGAGAATGTATTTTATTATCATGTCGTATGTACATGGAAGTGTGAGAAACATAATGAATGTATGGATGTGTATCAATAATGTTGAGATCATATTAGAGTACTCAGGGTTTAATTCTCTTGTAAAGTTTGTTTATGTGATTCAACGCGAGGAAACAAAGAGTTTGAAAAAAGAAGAAAAAGTTAAGGGTGATCTTTGTATTACGATAAATCCTCAATTTATGCCCTAATCTCATGATTATTGGTAATTGTGAGATCAGTGTGTAATAGCTTTGGTATCAGAGCTTAGGCTGAGTTGTCAGGGACCATTAAGTTAGTAAGTTAGAGTCATAAGTGTGGCAGATAGGAGATGTTATGATGTTAGCTCTAGGGATTTGAGTATTTGGATATCTTGGCCCAGTATCTGAGTACTTGGATCAACCAATATCAAACTACTATGTCTATTCTTTCATGTATACCCTGGCCAGGTATACAGTGGAAGGATGGTCTAGAGAGGAACCCTAGAAATATTAGGGTTAGAAACAAGATAAGTAACATGAATTAAGAGCATAAATATAAAATGAGATAGAACTTTCATTTCATATTGTTGTTTTATTGGAGATGAGTAGAAAAGCTCTTATATGTTGAAATTTCGATATTCAGTATTTTGAAATATATATAGGTCTTTAAGATTTGTTTTACACTATGCAGTTGTAACATTTATTGATTACATTCTTTGTATCAAGTAGACTAGAAATGATCTTTGAATGAACTTTCCTAAGTGGATATTCTTTCCACATGTTTGAGATTAATAGGAGTTGGTTAATCTTAAGTAGCTCTTGGCTTCAGGACTGCAGGTTCGGCCTGGTCCGCCTGGCAGGATGCGTTACTAGGATCTAATGACTCCTATTAAAAATATAATAAGAGTAGACTCTGGATAAATTAGACCCACATAACAGTGAGAATGTACATACTCTAAGATGTTGAAACATATGGGAAAGATTAGAATAGCTAAGAATCAGTTGAAACTGATGTATGAGATCCAACTTTGGGGCCTCATATGAGAAACCCTTAATTGGGAATAAAGGAACATGACATAAGATTCTGATTAAGTTTAATCATTAGTATTATATGAACTCTAAATATGAAATATGGAAAAGATATGAGAAAAGTATGTAAGGGCCAAGATAGTAAGAATCAATCATGAGGAATGGATTATATAATCGAGTACAATGTTTTTATGTACTCCAAAGAAAAGGGAAAATAGAAGAAAAGAGTTAAGTATTCGATAAGTACATAGAAGTGAAGAATCTTCAGAAAAGTTAATGTGAAGAGAACTAGATGAGCATGTAAATCATAAAACTAGGATAAGAAACTTAGTTGAAACAAAGAGAAATGTTGTAAATAATGAGCTTGATTAAGGAATGAGGGTTATGATATAATTGAGAGCATGGAATGTATACCTTTATTGTGAAGTTAATACGTTCATCCTTACTACCTTTAGATTCCAAGTCTCTATAGAACAAAAAACTAGTTTCTAAAGGAAGAACAAAAGTGTAGCTAAATAAATGAATAAGTCATACAAAGGTAGACTATATTCAGGAAGGAAAAACTTGATTGAAAGAGAAACTATGTTCCACCCATGCATGAGCCGTTTGATTGAAAATGAAGGATATGTAATGTATTAAACATGAGGTGATACTAGTAGAGAGATTATTGATTTAGAATTTCAACTTCACATTAGTAGAAGGATAAAAGGAAATATATGCAACATGGTATACATGATCATACATATAAAAGAAGCAACATGATCATAAGAGAAAACTAGAAGTTAAAGATGACATGTGGAATAGTAGTATATGGTAAGGGGATTATGTAAAGTAAAGAAGGGTTTGAAACATAATGGAGTAATATAGATTATAAAAGAAAGAGGTTGCAAGATTCAAGAAAGTGCTAATTAGTCAAGTATCCTTGTTGATAATTAATTAAACCTACATATGAGAAATGTATTATTGAATGTTTGAAGATAAGAATTCTAAGTCTCAAAATCATCTTCTCTTTCATATCTTCCTTAATGAGAGCAATGTGGGAATGAAGTGATAAGAAAATGAATCATATATGATGCATAACCACCGTGGTAGAGACATCTAGTGAATGTAATAATGACACACAATATGATGATGAAACCCTAGCAGGGTAATCGAGAATGTAATTTATCTGAATGGCCAAGTAAGAGAAAGGGAATTCAATTGATAAGATAAAGAAGACTTTAGTAAAACTTGTGAGATCCAAAGTTTGAATTTCAAATTAAGGGAGTAAAGTCACATCACAATAATGTCATGCTACTGATAAGGACCAAACCCTAGAATGTTTAGAGTTGTAGTAGTTCAAGGAATGTCACTAGTGATTTGACCTTGAATACTAGCATCTCTATAAAAACAAGATCATACAATTTGCATTATGAGAAGTAAACTAGCACTGATAGTAATCCTAGCTAATCTGAAAGGTTGATGAACAATATGAAAATTATCCAGAGCAAGGGGTAAGAAATAAAATTGAAATGTAAAAAGTGTGTTTTGAACAAAATAAGAAGTGCAAGATGAGCAAAGTGTAATCTAAAACAAATTCTTGCAGTGATACCAAGAATGATGAATAATCTATTCTTAGCTTGTATGTTTCAATTTTAGGGATGTTTAATCTACATGATTAAAATGAGAAGGATAACTAGCAAAAAGTAAGTAGTAGTGAATGAGGAGAGAGATAAGAGAAAACAATGGCTTTTAGTAATATGTGAATTTGTTTTTAGAAGTATAATTTGTTGAAGGTATATTAAGGGATGTAAATTGGTTCTACGTGTGATTTCAATGTACATGTGCAAGCAATATGTTAATTAAAGGTGTCAGATAGTTTTAGTCATTCATACCAGTAATCCATCTTTGTATTGTACATTTGTGGTATGGTGATATGGGTTGAATAATGATGGAACAAATGAAGGGTTACCCTGAATAAGATAGTCTTACCTATTCACTCATATGAATAGAAGGGATGATAATTATATTGTATTGATATGTAACCCTAATGAGGTATAGCTTGTTATACCTAACTTTAATATAAATATGTGATGGTAATTGGGTATGAATAGTCCTTGAATGACTAATACAATCATGGAGTACTTTGTTACTATTGTTGAAACCCTAGTATGCTATAACCTGATGGTTACACCTTGAATTATGTGTGGGTTCATACTTGAGAATAATATGGAATGTGATGGTAATGCTTCACCTTATGCATCCATGATCCAATGGGGATGCCGTGAGTAGTATTGTATAATTGTTGTTGAATTATGTCTTCCAACTCAAGACTATTTTGCTATTTGAGTAGAATAATAGTAAAATTCAAAAGAACATGGTGAACTCTCTTTTGTGACTTAGAGGTAATACATAACAATAGTACATATTGATCCGTACGAATTGAGATAGTTGGATCAGATTATCAATGTTGAGGTAACACCTCAAGAGTATGAAAATATTGAAATGGTTGTTTCTCTCTCTATCCTATGATTGATTGTGACACAGAGAATTCATTTGTTATCATTGAGCAGTCATGATTTAACATGTTGTGATTAGAAAAGAAATAAAGGACTTAATGTTGAAAACTGCATTCAAGTATGAAATACAAGAATATAATGACATGTAAGATTTCAGAAGCTTAAAATAAACCTTAAAAGTACTTTTCTAGCATGATTATGTTTTGGGGATGAAACCTTTTAAAGGGGGGGACTTGTTATGACCGTATCTGAGCTTAGTTGGTAAACTAGGGTTTACCTGGATGATTATATGCTTAATTGGATTGATCATTTCTTAAATCTAACTAATCATGATAATTCAATTATGATGTTTTAAACATAATAATAACGTTAAGTGTTCTATTGTTTGATAAATTAGGGTTTGAGAAATATAAATCCTAGTTGGCTGAAATTAGGGTTATGATGGTACATGAGTATGGAATTTGATGAAGATAGTAGTACGGTAAATAATTTATCATATTTTCTATGTAATTTGGATTTAATTGAAATTTGGATATAATATGTATAACTCAATTTTGCATTTCAATGAAAAATTTCAGAATTTTTGGATGTTCTTTAAAAGTCATTCTACATCAAGATATATTTCAGCCGACCATGCTGATAGAATGTTGTTTAGCAGTATATTGTTTGATTTTTAATTATTTATTGGTAAATCCAAATGATTTAAAATTTTAACTGGAGATCTAAAATTAATCATAAACAACATGTAAAATTTTCATAATTTTTGGATGCGTTTAGACCTTATTAGTAGATGAATTACAGTAACTGACATTTCTGTAGAATTCTGGATAACAGTGTATTATTCGATTTTTAATTATTGAATGGAAGCTTGTAATGATCTCAAATTTTAACTGAAGCTTTGTAACTGAATTATACATAACATTATAAATTATCATAATTTTTGGAGGAGGTTTGATCTCTAAAATACACGAATTTATAGAAACCTTTTTATGACAGAAAATTCAACTAAAATCAGAAAAAGTATAGTGAGGGGTCAATGTGCAATTGACCCAAGAAGCTCAATTTCTCTATATGGTCAACCTAACACACTAGCAGCTCTCATAATTCGTGATTCATTCCATAGAAACAAAATCCTAGAGAGAGAGGGAGAGTTAGGGTTTGAGAGGAGAAAGTGATGGAGATGCTGACCTAGGGTTTTGCGGTCTGAGGAATGATGAAATCATGTAAGTTTAGCTTCTTTGCATAGCCTTTCATGGTGAATCTTCTCTCACATGTCAATATTCCGTCCCTATTCTGATTTGATCCAAAATGGTGTCAAAACTTCCCCTTTTCTCACTCTTTCTTCATAATCCCTCAGTTTTAGGGTTTCCGAGTTGAAAGGAAGAAGAATCGGGTGGATTGCTAGGGATTTGATATGAGATTGAGATTTTCAGGGATGAGCTGCGTTTTTAAGGTGTTTTCACACATTAGGGTGAGTGGGAACTTCCTTTAAATAGTATATTGCACGAAAATTGGTTAAATCATCCATAATCTTTAATTGCTTAGTATGCGACTACAAACCCTGAATTGTGTGTTTGATCTAAGTGGTTGCAAAATGATATGAAACAGATTCTTCCTCTGTTTGGATGAATTTCAGATGATAAAATCATATTAGAAATGTATAAAATACATCCTAATGAGAATTCCCTAAGTATTCACAGAGGTTATAAGAGTAAACTGAAATATAGGGAATTTGTCTGTGACTGAAATTGCTGTATAATTAAATAGAGAAATTTGTTTATCTGGATCCCCTTAGTTATGAATGATTGTTTATCTGAATGCATAGTAAATATATGTCAGATACTATTTTTGATTTCATGTGATGTGAATAGTGTTTTCTTGATATCTTCGTAAAGAGGGTGAAGCCCTATATGAGTGGAAAATTGGAAATTTGTGAATAAATATGGTGAAATCCATTTGAAGTGTTTTTCTTGGCATCATAGAATCTATTTATCCAATGTTATTCTTGATCCATAATATCTCAATGAATGGCATGGAAAACCCTAATTTAGCTCAATTCAAGGATTTCATACATATGTTGATTGCATATGACTTGTTTAAAGCAATATGTATATAGTGGATGTTTATGACATATTAAATCCTTATGAGAGCCATGTGATAAGTGAATGAGGTAAATGAAACCCTAAGGATAGGGCGTTCAATGAATTAAGCATTTTGATTACCATGTTCTCAATATGAGATGCACAACCCAAGATTTGGGTCGATGTGCATGTTTTCCAAGAAAGTGCAAATAATTTATGGGTGCAAATGACGATTACTCATATGCCAACTAATTAGCTCTTATCAATATATTAAGATGTTTAATTGCATGATTATAGTGTATAAGTGCCAAATGGACATGCATTATGTTTATTAAAGTATTTCAGTCTGCCTACATGTATAGTATGTTGATTTCTCAGTATATTACATTGTTTGAATATACTACTATGCCAAGTTAAGGATGATATACATGTTGTGTTATAAACTTCAATTAAATATATGCGATACCATAGAGATATCAGAGTCAAGTATAATTAAGAGAAAGGTACAATGTAGAAAGAGCTTTCCAAGAATAATAAAATAATACACATAGGTGCCCTGAACACCGTAGATTCCCTATGGATGTCTGCACTGTAGGGAGGAAACGATCCACCCTGGCAGCGACCAATATATGGGGATCGGATCGCACCCACAGAGCGTACGGGGAGACGAAGCCCTTGAGGAAGTCTCTTAAGAGAAGATAGGTTACCCAACATGAACTAGAGATCCCGGTGGTAACCCAAAGGTACCCACAGAGCGTACCAAGATGAGGCCCACAGAGCGTATCAGACCTCCACCTATGTACTCAGCCTAGAAGGAGAGGTCCAGTTAAAGGCCAGCTGTTTAGCCGCCTTAGTCAGACGTGACAGTTCGAATCAAGTAGACCCGGATTCAGTTCTAGGCTTAGCTTCCTAGGTTTTAAGCTAAGTCTTGTACGGTGAGATCATAGTTCACTACGAGTCTTCATATGTAGAGTACACTGCATATGATCAGGGCATAAGCTAAAATATGTTCGTATAGGTCTAAAGAGTTTCTTATAAGTAAGAAAGGCTAAGAAAGATCCGAGTATAGTTTCCTAGCAATTATTCTTTGTATGTTTCTGAATTATTAGTTCTCATTGAAATTAATCAAACATGCTCATATATTGATTTACTCTTGTTGATATCTAGAATATCCTACCATATTTATGATTGTCAATGATCAATCTCTTTAAAGCTTAATGTTGTTATAATTGATATCAGTTGCTCAAAAGTATATCTGTAATTATATTAGTGCTTTAGACTGTTTCTTTGAAGTACTCATTCACTGAGCGAGTAGGCTCACCCCTCTACTCAAAATTTTAGGATAATTAAATGGACTTGAAGAAGGTCAAAGCATCAGGGTAGATCTACTACAAGAGTTAAGTCTGAGTATAGTTAAGTTCAGTCGGTCCCTGTCACTCTAGGTCCTAGTATAGATGTGAGAGTGTTGTAAGTAATGTTTTGTATCTTTGTTTTCTTATTAAGAGAGAATGTATTTTATTATCATGTCATATGTACATGGAAGTGTGAGAAATAGAATGAATGTATGGATGTGTATCATTAATGTTGAGATCATATTAGAGTTATCAGGGTTTAATTCTCTTGTAAAGTTTGTTTATGTGATTCAACATGAGGAAACAAAGAGTTTGAAAAAAAGAAGAAAAAGTTAAGGGTGATCTTGGTATTATGATAAATCCTCAATTTATGCCCTAATCATCATCATTATCATCTAAGCCTCAATCCCAACTATGTTGGGGTCGGCTACATGGATCCTTCGTTTCCATTCAGCTCTATCATGGGCCATATTCTGATTGAGATGTAGAGATTCAAAATATCTCTTTATAAGCTCATCCCATGTTAATTTAGGCCTTCCTCTTCTTCTATTTATAGCGTTTGGCTCAATAGCATTGCTTCGTATAGGCGCACTAGTAGGTCTGCGTTGCACATGTCCGTACCATCTGAGTCGGCCCTCACACAACTTGTCCTCAATGCTCGCCACCCCCACTTTATTCCTGATATAGTAATTTCTCAAACGATCTTTTCTTGTCTTCCCACACATCCATCTCAGCATACACATTTCAGCCACGTTCATCTTGTTGAGACCTTGTTTCTTCACCGCCCAACATTCACTCCCATAGAGCATGGCTGGTCGTATAGCTGTTCTATAAAACTTACTTTTAACCTGAGAAGGATCTTCTGATCACATAAAACTCCAGTTGCACTCCTCCATTTCAACCATCATGCAGTAATCCGGTGACAAACATCATTTTGGACATCCCCGTCTATTTGAATAATAGAACCTAAGTAATAAAATTTGTCACATTTTGGTATATCTACTCCGTCCAACTTGGCTCCATCATTCACACTGCGAGATTGGCTGAAATTGCAATGCATATACTCAGTTTTGCTCCTGCTAATCATCAATCCATTTGATTCCAATGCCTTTCTCCAACATTCAACTTTATCATTCAATCCATCTTTTATTTCGTCAATCAAAACAATATCATCAGCAAATAACATACACCAAGGAATATCATCTTGAACATTCTTTGTTAACTCATCCATAACCAGAACGAATAGATATGGGCTGAGTGTGGATCCTTGGTGTACCCCAACTGTAATAGGAAAAGTTGGTGTCTCTCCTCTAGGAGTCTTGACACTTGCAGTAGAGCTATCATACATGTCTTTGATCAAGTCAATGTATTGGATAGGCACACCCTTTTTATTCAAAACCATCCATAACACTTCTCTGGGTACTCGATCATACGCCTTCTCTAGATCAATAAACACCATATGAAGATCTCTTTTGCTTTGTCTATACTTCTCCATAAGCCTCCTTATCAAAAAAATAGCATATGTTGTTGATCTTCCAGGCATGAAACCAAATTGGTTGTTTGATACCTACGTTATAGATCTTAACCTCTGCTCAATAATCCTCTCCCAAAGCTTCATCGTGTGACTCATCAGCTTGATACCTCTATAGTTTGTGCAGCTCTGAACGTCACCTTTGTTCTTGTAGATTGGGACTATAATACTATTTCTCCACTCATCCGACATCTTCTTGGTCTTCATGATCCTATTAAAGAAATTTGTTAACCATGTAACTCCCTCATCCCCCATACTCTTCCATACATCAATGGGAATATTGTCTGGTCCGCATGCCTTTCTCATTTTCATCTTTTTCAAAGCATTCTTGACCTCAAATGGTGAAACTCGTCGTGTGTAAATGATATCTCTTGTATTCATGTCACATGAGTCGCTAACATTATATGCAGTATCTCCATTGAAAAGTGACGTGTATTTTACTACGCGCTAAAACGCAAGTATACGCGTCGAGTAGTACAGGCCTTTGTGAGGCCCGAGTCGAACACAGGGATACGCTGAATTATTGGAGACTCCTACTAACTATTTGCGATTAGCTAAGCCGAATAACAAATTGGGTTTGTTGTCAAAATTAAAAGAAAGTAAAAATAAAACAAAGCAACCAATCGATTAAATGTTAATTTAATCAATTCAAAAGAGTATCTTTAGGATTGCGGTTTCACCGCGGGTTATCATTGTATTAGGTTTCATATAATTCCTCAATCTTCTCTCTCTATCCGGGGAGTGGCCTGAAAACAGAATTACCCACTGTCGTGGTGCAATTCACTACTTAGGTTTAGGTTGATTCCACCGTCGTAGTAATCTATTCCCTAAACTAAGTGCATTACGAATGATCTCTCAGTTTCCACCATTAATTTTACACCTCCTTTGTCAAGGGATTTATCGATTAATGTAGGTTTCGTATCTTTTCAACCGTTAACCCTTCTGTCGAAGTGATTAAGGGCATTAGGTTATTATTATGGTGATCAAGCATAACAATATATAGAGAAAACGAAACTATGCCATAGATTTAAGAGAGAAAATATGAGTTATTAATATAAAACTGTCATACAATGCATTCCCGGGCTACTCCCGGTCCTAAAGATGGAGGGGATTAGCCCCGCATGTTCATCTCGCACAAATACATGGTAGAAATAGGGGAAATCATATGAAAAACGTGAATTAAATGGGAAAACCCATGAACGGAGGAGAACCGGTTGATCCTTTGCGTAGAACACGAGCTTTCCCGCCTCTCGGTGGTGAAATCCGTCTTCGGCAGCGTCCGGATCGACAGGTATGAACTTTTGGCCTCCGTTCTCCTTTCTCTCCCTCCTCGGCACTTGTGCAATGGCAAAATTAGATCCTCCTTTCGTCCGGGCGGCCATCATTAGGTATAAGTCCCTAATTAGGTCGTCAATTAACTCCAGCCGTCCGATTGAAATCAATATGAATCCAACGCATATCTGAAGGTGTCGATACCATCGACGCGGGTCGATGGTATCGACCCAATGTAGTAGCGACAGCCTTCTTGTCTTTTAGTCCGAGTGCCTGTAGCCATCTCGATACCATCGACTTGGGTCGATGGTATCGACTACCCTGTAGCGTCGGTTTTGTCATTTAGCAACACTGTAGCCTCAATGTGTCGATGGTATCGACTTGGGGTCGATACTATCGACAAATTCCTCGCCAGCAACCTGAAGGGGTCTCGATACCATCGACTTGAGTGTCGATGGTATCGACTCTTTGCTGCTCGTTTCGGATGGCGACCTGTGGCCTCGTCGATGGTATCGACTTCCGTCGATGGTATCGACGGAAGCAGATACTTGTTTTTCCTGAAATCCAAAGACAAGATCAAATAAATCCACACGAATTATGATAATGTGATAATTAATGCTCAAAATGATAAAACTAAGGGGATTTGACATAAAATGATGGCAAAGACCAAAATGGATGAATTATGCAATATTAACCATAAAAATGACTAATACAAGCACAAAACACGTATAAAAAAGGTCTATAAATGCGACTCAAAATCATCACATCAAACTCCCCTAAGCTTGAACATTGCTCGCCCTCGAGCAACTAATCCTCAGAATAGAATTGCAAATGTCAACTAAAAAACAACACACCAACCCAACATCCCATGTGACTCCCACTGAACATTCTCAAACCGACCTTCTCTAACCACAGAACGGTAATTACCCTAAAGGCGACAGTAATCATCAATAAAAGAAATTAACCTCCAAACCAATGAACACTATCACGTAAGGCAGTTAACATAATAAAATTCGCCGATTCAACATTGGTGCATCTTGTGATCGCCTATGCTACGTTGCTCGCCCTAACTACCATCTACATGGAAGCAGTTCTCCTGATAATCATTAGTGAGGAGAAATTCACTGTGGCCTACCAATCCGAGCAACGGGTGGATGAAAATGGGTGGCTCATGGAAGAACTTGGAAGTATTGTACAGTTTCAACATGCATAATACAAAATGTCCTAAATGCATAATACAAAATGTCCTAAATGATGCCAATGCACATTAAAAATGCCCTAATGCCTGAAATTGGGTGAAATGATGCATGCACTAACCTTCCACCTCAAAATGAGATGGATATCTAGTCAAACTACATCATGTACTCAATTTCCTGTGATGCGATTGATATCATGTTCCTTTCTCCCTCTTATTTCACTTTCTTCTAAATTCTCTCTTTTTTTTTCTTTTCTTTTTCTTTTATGTATTGCAGATTTTCAGAATTTTTTTCTTTAGCCCACATATCCATAATTGCTTAAAGATAAGTTTATTGGGCTATTATCTTCATGCTCAGAAATTTTTGCAATATTTAGAAGGTATGGAACAGTTCAATTCACCATTGAGGAAAAATTGAGATACATGGTATACTTTATGCATGAAAATCATGAGTGCAACTACATGGCCTGCACCTAAAGGTAATGTGCATGAATCCTTATATTTTTTTTTCTTTTTATGCAAACATATGGAAAATCCTAATGTAAGTCCTATCTAAATGCTATGCACACAAAAAAGGAATTAAAACTGCACTTTACTTCCATTTCTTAGGTGGATTATGGAAAAATGAAGTGGAATGATCACAAGATTAGATGACTGAACCTTAGAAAGATATTATGTGTCCCTCCTTAATAACCTGTGTAGTAGTTTAGAGGGTTCTCTCTCTTATATCCAATTAAGGTCTCATTACCATTTGGCTAGGTTAGGCTCAAACAACCATTACTGCCCACTTTCATGAATCATTAGGAGTACAGATGTGAAATGTTGTTTTAAAGTTGACATAATCAATCATTTTCGTAGGATGTGTTCCCCAAGGTCAACCAAAGCAAGCTATCCAGAGACACAAAAACTTTTAAACTTCCCTTAAATTCCCATGAACTAACAGCAAGATGACAAACTTTTACGACATCCACAGTTACACTAGATAGCACGTGGATCCTACAAAAACTACAGATGCAAGAAACAAATAACAATGCTAAAAACTAAAACAATAAAAGATAGAACTGTTCCAACTACCCCCCCTAAGCTTGAATCTGACTATGGCCTCATAGTCAAAAACAACTTAAGAGTGGAACAGAGATACCCGATCACTCTTGTGGAGGTGGAGGTGGCTGCGGAGAAGTGGGGTCCCAAGATGAGAACTGCCCTTGGAAGTTCATCTCATACGGGGGCATTGATGGAGGCTGTGGATACCCACCAAAATAACCCTGACTCTAGTAGTGGTCGTAGAATGGCTGCTGCTACTGCTCCATCCTATGCAGCCGATCATGGATGCTTTCTTGATTGGCGAAAAGAAGGCGCTCATTCTCGAATATCGCCTGTTGGTTTACGAAAAGCCGGTCGGTGGTGTCTTGGATACCGGCATATGCAGCGGTGTGGCTGTGCTGCGTCTGCTGAATGTCTTGGAGCATGCTGTACATGCCCTGCATAGAATAAACATCCTTGCTCTGCTGCGAGGACGGCGGCGGTGGAGGCGGATGCGGAGAAGATGATGAAGCACCTGGATGCATCCGAGGATTCTTCCGGGGTGCCACTCGGGATCGAAGAGGTGTGAACGCCTCTTCCTCCTCTTCTGCCGCCTCGTCGTCGTCGCCACCGTCGTTGCCGCCGTCTTCTTCATCGGAATCGATGGCTATGATTGGCCACCGGAAATGCTGCGCGCCGTCGATGTTGAAGACGGGGTCAGGTAGAGAACACTCCTGATATGCTTGATTTACATGGCAGTGTGCGAACGCCACGCCATCTCGGAGAAGAATTAGGTTGGCCCGGTGAAGATGTTGCAAGTTGACCTTGCTTCTCGTAGTAAGAGGAGTCAGCTGATCGAGATTCAAGCCCAAGTAGAGGGCTATCCTGGTGACTAGCCCGCCGAAATGAATCGGGGCGCTCCTCGTGCTCCTCTTCATCGCCAACACTCGGTGTAGAAAGAATGCACCCCAGTTGCATTCTTGTCTCGTCAGGAGCTTGTATAGGAAGAAAAGATCAGACTCCTGGAATTTGCTCAAAGCAAGATCGCTTCGAGCAAAGATGGTAGAGCTCAGCATCCTGTGCAAGACCCATGCAAACGGGTGCTCAAAGTCAGCTATCACGGCATTATGGTAGCTCACCGACCTCCCATGCGGAACCGTCACCAACTCGGCGAAGATGGCGGCGTAATCGGTGCGGTTATCTGGCCGGCGGTAGTCGTACTGGGAACTGTTCCAGTTGAAGATGTCGTTGAACTGCTCCAGAGTGATGGTGTAGTCATGGTTGTAGAGCCGGAAAGACACCCGGCCCTTCTCCCACTCACGGTCGCGGGTAGATATCTCGTTTGGCATGACATTGACGTCGAGGGACGCCATGAATTCTGCCACCAGTTCCTTATATGTCGGCCACTCGCCGAAGAAAGGTTGACCGTCCTCGTGTCACTCCAGCTCGTCGTGGCCACGGCCCATTTGGTGTGCTTGTCCTTTGAGCACGTAGTCCAAGTTTGCCTTGAAGCCAAGATCACGGAGCATCTCCGGATCCACATATTGGGTTGGCTCGATCTTGCGCTTCATGATTTCGTCGAAGATCTTCTTCACCTCCGCAGAAGGGTGGACAAGGCGAGGACGTGACACCGATGATGGCGGTGGTGGCACGAACTCGGGAATGTCGTCCAGATGAGCACGCGAGGAAGAAGCTCTAGCGGTACGCACCATGATGGCAAAGAGACAAGGATTAGAAGGAGAGCTCGGAGAAGAATGGAGATATGAATCTCCGCTCGGGGAAGATCGTTGCTCGGTGCTGGTGCTCTTTGCTCTTGGATAGCTCGGGGGAGTGCTCGGCGCCAAGGGAGGATATCACTCTGAAGGTGTGATGTCAAATGACGTATTGCTTCTCATTATATAGACTTGGTCGGCGCCACTGTTGACCCGTCGATACCATCAACGCGGGTCGATGGTATCGACACGTCTCGATGCTATCCGGTCCCCTCGCGAGTATAGACGGCTGACGATTGCTTGATCTTGAAATCCGAATTGCTGACGTGTCGATACCATCGACATAGGTCGATAGTATCGATGCTGCACCCAGATCGATGACGTGGACGCCGCGATCGCCGTCGATTTCTTTGTGCAGATCGGTGACATGGATGGTCGATACTATCGACAGGAGTCGATGGTATTGACTTGGATTCATTGCGACACCGCCACTTTTTCACTTCAACCTGTGACCATGTCGATACCATCGATGAGGCCGTCGATGGTATCGAGTTGAGTGAGACAAATCGCTCTGAACTTCTCCAGAGATCTTGATGGTATCGACTGATGTGTCGATACTATCAACTGTTGTTGGGCGACCTGCCTGTAGGTGTGTCGATACCATCGATGATACCGTCGATAGTATCGACATGGAACGAACTCTGCAGTTGTCAATCTGACCCTATGTCGATACCATCGACCAGTGTGTCGATGGTATCGACTCTTCCTCAGCCTGCACAATGAACAACCGGATCAAGGTATCTTCTTTACACTAAAAATTGAACGAAATTAAAGCAACCTATGATTATAATTAAACTATCCTAATGTACCGATGGTTGGGTTGCCTCCCAACAAGTTCCCTTATTTAACGTCTTAGGCTAGACGGCTTCCGGGCATCTCATTCGTCCGCAAGTGTAATGAGTTTGACCTCATTCACTTTTCTCTTGTAATTTTCACCAAAATATAGCTTTAACCTATGTCCATTCACCAAGAACGTGGCATCACCATCACGCACCAAAATCACACCGTGCGGTTTAACCTCTTCCACCACGAATGGTCCACTCCACCGGGATTTCAGCTTCCCGGGATGCAACTTGAGTCGGGAGTTAAACAACAGAACACTATCTCCCTTCTTGAACGTGCGCAGCTCGATATGGCGATCGTGGATCAGTTTTGTGCGCTCCTTGTATATTCGGGCATTCTCATATGCCGTCATGCGTAACTCATCCAGCTCATTCAACTCAAACATCCTCTTTCTCCCAGCTTCATCATAACTCAAATTTAGCCTTCTAAGAGCCTAATGGGCCTTGTGCTCCAATTCCACTGGAAGGTGACAAGCCCGGCCATACGCCAACCTAAAAGGCGTAGTGCCTATAGGTGTTTTGTAAGCCGTTCTATATGCCCAAAGTGCGTCCGGTAGTAGGGCACTCCAATTCTTCCTTGTGGATGCCACTATTCGCTCTAGAATCTTCTTGATTTCACGGTTTGAGACCTCCACTTGGCCTTGAGTCTGTGGATGATATGGGGTGCCAATGTTGTGCTTGACCCCATATTTCTTCAATAGTGTCGAGAATTTCTGATTCCGAAAGTGTGTACCCCCATCGCTTATTATCATTCGGGGTATCCCAAACCTACAGAAAATATTTTCCTTCACAAACCTACACACTACAGTAGAATCATTAGTCCTTGTGGGGATTGCTTCCACCCACTTCGACACATAATCAACAGCTAGCAAGATATACAAATTGGAGTTCGAGGACACAAAGGGTCCCATGAAGTCTATGCCCCACAAATCAAATACTTCAACTTCCTGAAATACATTCAGGGGCATCTCTTGTCGCTTTGAAATGTTACCTACTCGCTGACACGGGTCACATTGCCTTACAAAATTGTAGGCATCCCGAAACAAAGTTGGCCAATAAAGGCCGCTTTCCAACACCTTAGCTGCTGTTCACGAACTGGCATGGTGTCCTCCCATCGGCGATGCATGGCAATGGTGGAGAACACTCTCGTACTCCATCTCAGGCACGCACCTGCGTAAGATACCGTCCCTGCATTGCTTCAAAAGAATTGGATCATCCCAAAAATAGTATCTTAAAGAATGAAAGAATCTCTTTTTCTCTTGATATGACCAGTCTTCCGGGATGATCCCGCAAGCCAAATAATTAACAATTTCAGCAAACCACGGTTCTTTAGAATTAATTTTCAAAAGCTGTTCATCGGGAAACGTCTCGGTTATGGGTATGTGCAAATCTTTTTCATTCACCCTTTCTAACCTAGACAAATGATCAGCCACTACATTCTCAATTCCAGACTTATCCTTGATTTCAATGTCAAATTCTTGTAAGAGAAAAATCCACCTAATAAGTCTAGGCTTTGTGTCCTTTTTCTCCATCAAGTATTTTATCGCAGCATGGTCGGTCCATACAACTACTTTAGATCTAACTAAATACTGCCGAAATTTTTCAAACGCAAACACGACGACAAGTAATTCTTTTTCATTAGTTGTATAATTCAATTGAGCATCATTCAGAGTTTTGGAAGCATAGAAAATCACAGCGGGCTTATTATCTACCCGTTACCCCAAAACGGCTCCTACTGCAAAATCCGAAGCGTCACACATCAATTCGAAAGGTTTTGTCCAATCCGGCGTTTGAACAACCGGGGCAGAAATAAATTTTTCTTTCAAAACATCGAATGCATGAAGACACTTATCGTTGAAATAAAAAACCACATCTTTCTCTAAGAGTTCGGATAAAGGTTTTGCAATTCTAGAAAAATCCTTAATGAATCGCCGATAGAACCCGGCGTGTCCCAAAAAGCTTCTCACCCCTTTTACAGAATTTAGTGGGGGCAACTTGGAAATCACCTCAATTTTCACAGGGTCTACCTTAAGACCTTTTCTAGACACCTTGTGTCCTAGCACTATTCCCTCTATCACCATCATGTGACATTTCTCCCAGTTAAGGACCAAGTGTGTGTCCTCACAACGCTGTAGCACCTTGTCTAGGTTATAGAGACATTCATCAAATGATGCACCATAAACCGAGAAGTCATCCATAAAAACCTCAAGACAGCGCTCTACCATGTCAGAAAATATGGCGAGCATGCAGCGTTGAAACGTCGCCGGTGCATTACATAAACCAAATGGCATTCGTCGGTAAGCAAAAGTCCCATAGGGACATGTGAATGTAGACTTCTCTTGATCCAAAGGATCAATCGAGATCTGGTTGTACCCCGAATACCCATCCAGAAAACAAAAATGCGACCGACCGACAAGACGTTCTAAAATTTGATCAATAAAAGGTAAGGGAAAATGATCCTTAAGTGTGGCGGCATTCAGACGACGGTAGTCAATACAAACTCGCCACCCGGTTACCAATCGGGTGGTGACAGGTTCATTCAACAAATTTTTAGTGACAGTAATTCCCCCCTTCTTAGGGACTACCTGTGTGGGACTCACCCACATCGAGTCTGATATGGCATAGATAATTCCTGCAGCAAGAAGTTTGATGACCTCCTTCTTCACAACCTCCATCATGCTCGGATTTAAACGTCTTTGAGGCTGAATAACAGGCTTGGCTCCCTCTTCGAGCTGAATCTTATGCTGGCAAAGAGTAGGGGAGATCCCCTTGATGTCTGCAACAGATCACCCAAAAGCTCCACGGTGGTTCTTGAGCACTATCAGCAGTTGCTCCTCCTCATCCGCACTCAAATAAGCAGATACGATCACCGGTAACTTGTCCTTCTCAGCTAGAAAGACGTACTTGAGATGCGGGGGCAGCAACTTCAATTCCAACTCTAGCGGGCTGATAAGAGATGAATGCAGCGGTGGGGGAAGTGCACCTAAATCTTCATAGTGCCTCGTATAGAAGCATGGAAGCATCTGAAGCATTTTAGCGCACTCCTTGAGTGATTTACTCCGCATCCAATCATAGGTAACATTCAACAAACAAGCCTCCAGCGGCAATTCTGGATATGCATCAACAACAGAAATAGCAATCGCATCATCCTCCCAAGAGAGCGGAATGTCCTCATTCTCATCATTCGGAAATCCAACAACTTTACACAAAGAGACAACCTTAGTTTGCTCCATGATATGCACAACTAAGTTTCCATTATCCATCTTGCTCATCACATGAGCCATGTCCAAAAATGGTTTTCCAAGGCAGAGTGAGATGTTGTGATCCATGTGTTTCACCATATTACATTGTTCTTTTGCTTTCGAAGACGCAGTGCTAGAGGGCATGACCATCTCAAAGCGGTCATCTGCTATGCCTAAGGTCAAGCGAACTCTCCCCATCTCTAAGATCATGTCGACTGTAGCTTGGAATGGACGTCCAAGTAACAGCTCATTACCATGCTCGTCCTGCATCTCCATAACCACAAAATCAGCCGGAAAGACAAATCGATCCACCTTCACTAAGACATCTTCGCAGATTCCATAAGGCTTCACCACAGAGTTGTCGGCCAATTGGATAGTCATATTGCTCGGCCATGACTCCTTTAATCCCAGCTTTTTAAATGTCAAAAGGGGCATCAAATTGATGCTTGCCCCTGAATCACATAATGCCTCTCCAAATTTAAACTTCCCGATATAGCAAGAAATGTTGAAACACCCGGGTGCTTGTCTCTTTGGCGGTACAGTGCCCATAATGAAGGCACTCACTTGCTCCTTTATCACAACGACCTCAGTATCTGGTATCTTCCTCTTCTTGGTGATGACATCTTTTAGAAACTTCCCGTATGAAGGGATTTGCTCAATAACTTCCAATAACGGAATATTGACCGAAAGCTTCCTAAAGCTGTCCAAGAATTTCTTAAATTGTGCATCTACCTTCCTTGCCTTTGCACTATTTGGATAGGGGACCGGAACGGCTTGTGCCCTTTGATGAGGTGGCACATAAGGCGTCATTTTCTGTGGTTCCTCCTCAACAACCTGTTCATCATTACCATCCACAGCTATGTCTTCAACCTGCCCTGTGACTGGTGTGGGCTGCTCCGTAGTGGTTTCACCTTCAACTTTATCTTGCGGTATGCTTGTTTCATCCATTCTTGGATTCAACACCTTCTTGCCGCTTCTCAGTAAAATGGCCTTGGCTTGCTGGTTTCCCCCGGGAACATTGGTGTTCCCCGGAAAACCCAGATGTGTTGGCTTCTTCAAACTAGCAATTTCAGCTGCCATCTGCGCCATGGAGGTCTCTATGGTCCTCATTTGAGCCCCATGGCTCTGCAATGTCTGCCCAAATTGATTCATAAATTCACCTTGTTGCTTGATTTGCTGCCCGAATGTGTTCATTAACTCTTGATTTTGCTTGATGACCTGATTGAGCAACTCCGTGCTCTTGTCCTCTGCAGCTGGTGCGGGCTTGGCTTCCGGATCCTGCATAAAATTATTCGGATCCTTCCATGAGAACTTTTTGTCCTTTCTCCATGAGTAGTCATTGTTCCTGTACCCTTGTTGTTGTCTCATGTACTTGACTTGAGCCTCATCCTCGGACTCATTTTCTTCTTTTTGCAGTAACTTCTTTGCGAGAAGATCCATCTTCTCATTCAGCTCTCTCATTGCCTTTGATTCACTGGCGACTCGTGCTTGCTCAACTGGGCCTCTCTCTCTTTCTCCCCAAGACTGCTTTCTCGCCATGTTCTTGAGTATTTCCCAGCATCTAGTGTCAGTGTTATTCAGAAAAAATCCCGACCCGGCTGAATCCAGATTACTCCTATCATGCTTGGAGAGAGCAAAATAGAAGATTTTCACCTGTGTCTCTTTGTCCAGCCCGTGATGCGGACATCTCCTCAACATAACCTGAAATCGCTCCCAGGTCTCATAATATGTTTCACCCGCCTGTTGGGTGAAATTGTGAATCTTCCGGATCATGTCGTTAGTCTTCTCAGGAGGGAAGAACCTCTCAAAGAAGACTTCCACCATATGGTCCCAAGACTCAACGAACTCATCGTCTAGATTATGTAGCCACTCTCTTGCTGCTCCTGCCAAGGAACTTGGGAACAGCTTGAGGTACAAAGCATCTTGTGGAAACCTGTCTATCTTTACCATGTCACAGTTTTCAACGAACTGGCTGATGTGTGCAACAGGATCCTCATTCTTCAGCCCATGAAACACATTTGATTTTACCAAATTAATCAACGCTGGATCGATCTTATATGTCGGTATGTTGATCGCCTGCTTTTTTATAGGCCCCTTTGAAGCTGATGAGGAAGAAGCCTTGATCTTCTCCCATATGGTATGTGGCTCGGCCATGTCTTCTGGTTCAGATTCAGAATCTATCTCTTCTTGGTACTCGTGCTCAGAATGCTCCTCGTCCTCAGGTCCCGAATATGGAACCTCGGGTGCGCGTTCCACGTAGTCAGTACTACGTGTCTGCACCATACACAGTACCTGAAATAAGAAAATTCGAATTCAGTACTAAGCTTAGACGAGTATAAACAATTAAAGCGCAATGTAAAAATATTTGAATTTGAATGAAAATTAAAAAGAAATTTGTGGCCTAGAGTGGCCGCTCGTAGCACTCGAAGTGCCAACAATTTCGCCGTATCCCCGGCAACGGCGCCAAAAACTTGATGTGTATTTTACTACGCGCTAAAACGCAAGTATACGCGTCGAGTAGTACATGCCTTTGTGAGGCCCGAGTCGAACACAAGGATACGCTGAATTATTGGAGACTCCTACTAACTATTTGCGATCAGCTAATCCGAATAACAAATTGGGGTTTGTTGTCAAAATTAAAAGAAAGTAAAAATAAAACAAAGCAACCAATCGATTAAATGTTAATTTAATCAATTCAAAAGAGTATCTTTAGGATTGCGGTTTCACCGCGGGTTATCATTGTATTAGGTTTCATATAATTCCTCAATCTTCTCTCTCTATCCGGGTAGTGGCCTGAAAACAGAATTACCCACTGTCGTGGTGCAATTCACTACTTAGGTTTAGGTTGATTCCACCGTCGTAGTAATCTATTCCCTAAACTAAGTGCATTACGAACGATCTCTCAGTTTCCACCATTAATTTTACACCTCCTTTGTCAAGGGATTTATCGATTAATGTAGGTTTCGTCTCTTTTCAACCGTTAACCCTTCTGTCGAAGTGATTAAGGGCATTAGGTTATTATTATGGTGATCAAGCATAACAATATATAGAGAAAACGAAACTATGCCACGGATTTAAGAGAGAAAATATGAGTTATTAATATAAAACTGTCATACAATGCATTCCCGGGCTACTCCCGGTCCTAAAGATGGAGGGGATTAGCCCCGCATGTTCATCTCGCACAAATACATGGTAGAAATAGGAGAAATCATATGAAAAACATGAATTAAATGGGAAAACCCCTGAACGGAGGAGAACCTGTTGATCCTTTGCGTAGAACACGAGCTTTCCCGCCTCTCGGTGGTGAAATCCGTCTTCGGCAGCGTCCGGATCGACAGGTATGAACTTCTGGCCTCCGTTCTCCTTTCTCTCCCTCCCCGGCACTTGTGCAATGGCAAAATTAGATCCTCCTTTCGTCCGGGCGGCCGTCATTAGGTATAAGTCCCTAATTAGGTCGTCAATTAACTCCAGCCGTCCGATTGAAATCAATCTGAATCCAACGCATATCTGACGGTGTCGATACCATCGACGCGGGTCGATGGTATCGACCCAATGTAGTAGCGACAACCTTCTTGTCTTTTAGTCTGAGTGCCTGTAGCCATCTCGATACCATCGACTTGGGTCGATGGTATCAACTACCCTGTAGCGTCGGTTTTGTCATTTAGCGACGCTGTAGCCTCAATGTGTCGATGGTATCGACTTGGGGTCGATACTATCGACAACTTCCTCGCCAGCAACCTGAAGGGGTCTCGATACCATCGACTTGAGTGTCGATGGTATCGACTCTTTGCTGCTCCTTTCGGCTGGAGACCTGTGGCCTCGTCGATGGTATCGACTTCCGTCGATGGTATCGACGGAAGCAGATACTTGTTTTTCCTGAAATCCAAAGACAAGATCAAATAAATCCACACGAATTATGATAATGTGATAATTAATGCTCAAAATGATAAAACTAAGGGGATTTAACATAAAATGATGGCAAAGACCAAAATGGATGAATTATGCAATATTAACCATAAAAATGACTAATACAAGCACAAAACACATATAAAAAAGGTCTATAAATGCGACTCAAAATCATCGCATCAAAAAGCTTATGGAAGTAATTTCTCCACTGGTTTTTGATATCATCGTCCTTCACCAATACTCTACCATCTTCATTCTTTATGCATTTTACTTGACTCAAGTCTCTTCCTTTCCTTTATCTTATACGAGCCATTTTATATATATCTTTTTCCCCTTCTCTAGTGTCCAACTTCTTATACATATCATCAAAGTATCTAGACCTTGCCTCCCGAACCACCTTTTTAGCTTCTTTCTTTGCTTGCTTGTATCTTTGGAACGTTGCATCATCTCCAGATTTGGGCAAGCTCCTATAGATCTCCCTTTTAAGTTTAATAGCCTTTTGTACTTCTTCATTCCACCACCAAGTCTCCTTCTGTGGAGGTCCACAACCTTTAGACTCCCCCAAAACCTCTTTGGAAATTTTTGTTATGCAGGAGCTCATGTTATGCCACATAGTGTTAACATCAGACTCCAAGTTCCAAGTTACCTCCTTGATGAGTTTATCATGAAATGTCAATTTCTTTTCTCCTTTAAGATTCCACCACTTGAACCTGCTATCTTGGTTTCCATTATGTTCGCCTTTATTGATCTTCATGTTAATATCCAAAAATACCAACCTATGTTGGGTCGTGAGTTCTTTACTAGGAATCACTTTACAATGGTTATTGTGAGATCGGGTGTAACAGAAATCAACCTCTACAGCTAGTCCTTCAGCTGAGAAACAAGGAGGGAAGCATATTGTTGATGCTGTTGATCTTATTGCTACTAAACTTGATATTCTTACGTAAAAGTTCGAGAAGATGACTACATTGCAAATACATACTTCTTCTTCATGCTTTGCTCCTAATGCTAATGAAGGGAGCCTTGAACAAGTCAATGTCGTTGGGATGTAGGGGAACAAGCAATACAATCCCTATTCCAACAGCTACAATTTGGGATGGAGAGATCATCCTAATTTCTCCTACCGGAACACAAGCAATGCTCAGAATTTCCAACACGGACAAAAACAACCACATCAATAACAGAACTTCAACTGGAAAAACAATGGGAATCCGCAATGATTTAACAACAATAGGGGTTACCAACAACAACAACAACCCCAAAGTTCTTCCTTGGAGGCCATGATGGAGAAATTTATCTCCACACAGATGCAGCAGAATGAAGAGTTAAGGGGCAATGACAAGCTTTTGAAGGATGCAATTGCTCAACTTTTCACCAAAGTGGATGTCATTTCCACTCACACAAGGATGCTGGAATATCAAATTGCCCAACAAGCCTTGACGCAGCAAAAGAACACCCAATCCGGTTCTCTTCCAAGCCAACCAGAGATGAATCCAAGACAACAAGCAAATGCCATCACCATGAGAAGTGGAGATGAAATCCACAGACCTTCTCCACCCAAGGAGAAGAGTGTTGACATCACCAATGAAGAGAAGCTTGACACCTCTATGGGTGACAAAGGTAAAGGTCCAGTTGAGGTACCATCTTCTATTAAAGCAAATGCACCATTTCTACAAAGGCTTGCAAACACAAAGGAGGATTCAAAGTTTAGGAAGTTTATGGACATCCTAAACAAACTCCATGTCAATCTTCCGCTAGCTGAAGTTATTGCAAAGATGTCGTCATATGCTAAGTTCCTTAAAGACATCCTCACCAAGAGGACGAAGGTGGACCAAGTGGAGACCATGATGCTTTCTAAAAGAATCAGTTCTATCATTCAAAATAGACTTCCTGAGAAGTTAGATAAGTTGGGAGATTTTACTCTACCATGCAAGATCATCAATACCATGTTTGAAAAAGGTCTAGTAGACCTTGGAGCCAGTATCAGTCTCATCCCGTCTACCCTGTGGCAAGAGCTAGATCTTGGATATCTGAAGCTTACAAAGATGACCATTGAACTGGATGATCATTCCATCAAATACCCAAAAGGTATCGTGGAAGATGTGCTAGTGTAGATTGGTAAACTTTATATTCCATGTGATTTTGTTGTACTAGATATGGTAGAAGTTCCTTCCAACCCCATTCTTTTTGGGAGGCCTTTCTTGAGAACTGCTGGATGCCTAGTTGATGTTCACGAAGGCAAACTCACACTCCGAGTTGGTGAGGAAGTCATGGAGTTTTCTGTATATGATGCTATGAAAGCACCCTCTCGTGTAGAAGAAATCTATTTTATGGACTCTGTTAATTCTTTTGTACAAGAAGATCATGATATTGCCAATTTGATACTGAATTACTGTGATGATGATGAAGGTATTAATAATGGATTTGAAAATTCTGGGGTATTTTCTATTGCCCAATCAGATGCTACCAAAGAAGACACTCAATCTATTGATGACAAAGCCAAAGAAAATGCAGCCGGAAAAAAGGTAGAACTTAAAGCCCTTCCACCAGGGTTGAGGTGTGCATTCCTTGATTCTGACTCTACTTCTCCTGTCATAATTAATAATGAGTTAACTAATGAACAAGAAAGTAAATTGCTTGCCAAATTGCGTTTGTATAAAGACGTTATTGGTTACTCTATCGATGATTCAAAAGGCATTCATCCCTCCATTTGTATCTACCGAATAAACATGGAAGATGATGCTAAACCAACCATTGAACCACCTATATGTTTAAATCAAAATATGCTTGAGGTGATTAAAAAGGAAATCTTTAAGTTGGTTGATGCCGATATCATTTATCCTATAAGTAACAACTCTTGGGTTACTGCCATCCATGTGGTACCTAAGAAGGGGGGGTGCAACTATCATTAAAGGTGATAATGATGAGTTGATACAAACATGTATTATCACAGGTTGACGTATGTGTATTGACTATCGACGCTTGAATAAAGCAACTCGAAAGGACCATTTTCCGTTGTCATTTATTGATTTAATGCTTGAACGCCTTACAAAATACTCTTATTTCTGTTACTTGGACGGATATTCTGGGTTTTTCTAGATTCCTATCTACCCTTCCGACTAAGAGAAAACCACTTTCACATGCACGTATGGAACTTATGCTTATCGTCACATGCCCTTTGGCCTTTGTAATGCTCCTGCGATGTTCCAACGATGCATGATGGCTATTTTTTCTAATTTCATTGAAAACATAATGGACATTTTTATGGATGATTTTAACATCTATGGAGATTCATTTGATCAATGTTTATGCAACCTGTCTTTGGTCTTAGCTCGCTGTAAAGAGGTTAACCTAGTACTAAACTGGGAGAAGTGCCATTTTATGGTACAATATGGTGTAGTATTAGGCCATGTTGTATCTAACAAGGGTATTGAGGTTGACAAGGCCAAGGTGGAAGCTATTGAAAAGATGTCTACCCATTCTTCAGTCAAGGACATCCATAGTTTCCTTGGTCATGTAGGATTCTATAGAAGATTTATTAAAGACTTCTCCAAAATTGCAAAGCCCTTATGTTCTTTACTTGCAAAAGACACTGAATTCATATTCAATGATGACTGCCGTACAACCTTCACCAAGCTTAAGGAAGCTCTTATTTGTGCACCAATAATCCAACCACCGGACTAGAATGCCCCATTTGAATTGATGTGTGACACAAGTGACTATGCAATGGGGGCAGTTCTAGGACAAAGAAAAGATAAGAAGCTTCATGCCATATACTATGCAAGCAAGATCCTAGATGAAGCACAAATCAATTACACAACCACAGAGAAGGAGATGCTTTCTATAGTGTATTCCTTTGACAAATTTTGACAGTACTTGGTAGGATCTAAGGTAATTGTGTATACCGATCATGCCGCCATAAGGTATTTGCTCAACAAAAAGGATGCAAAACCTTGACTCATCCATTGGATACTGCTCCTACAAGAGTTCAATTTTGAAATCTGGGATAAGAAGGGAACATAGAATAATGTTGCTAATCATCTTTATAGATTGACTACATATGCTGGAGACTATCTGCTTATTGAGGATCACTTGCCTATTGAGAAGCTTTATGCATTATCATCCATACAAGTGCCATGGTTTGTAGACATTGCAAACTTTCTTGCTACAAGACAGCTGCCGTTAGGTTTGACATACCAGTAAAAGAAGAAGTTCTTCCATGACGTTAAGTTCTACTATTGGGATGACCCCTTGTTGTTCAAACATGGGAGTGATGAACTTATTCAAAGGTGTTTCGCTAAAGAAGAGATTGCTACCATTATTTCGGAATGGCATGCCTCTCCTTGTGGAGGTCACTTTGGAGGAGAGAAGACTGCAACAAAGATCCTACATGCTGGTTTCTATAGGCCAACACTGTTTAAAGATGTCAATTTGTTTGTCAAAGCTTGTGATAAATGCCAAAGGTCTGGAGGAATTTCTAGATGTGATGACATGCCTCTTAACTCTATCTTGGAGATTGAGGTATTTGATGTATGGGGAGTAGATTATATGGGACCATTCCCATATTCTTGTGGCTATCGATACATTTTAGTTGCTTGTGAGTATGTCTCTAAGTGGATTGAGGCTATCCCAACCCAAGCCCCAAATGTAAAATATATAGTAAAGCTATTTTAGAAAATCTTCTTCCCTCAGTTTGGAGTTCCGAGAGCTGTAATCTCTGATGGAGGCACGAACTTTGTTGAGAAACAATTCAAAAACCTTCTATCTAAGTATGGAGTCACTCATAAAGTCTCTACGCCCTACCATCCTCAGACTTCTGGGCAAGTAGAGGTCTCCAACCGGTAGCTGAAAAGCATTCTAGAGAAGACAGTGTCTAGCTCAAGGAAAGATTGGGCATTGAAGATAGACGATGCATTATGGGCATATCAGATAGCTTATAAAACCATCATAGGTACAACTCCTTTCAAGCTGATATATGGTAAATCTTGTCATCTTTCACTGGAGCTAGAGCAGCATGCACTATGGGTTATTAAGTTCTTAAATTTTGACATGAAGAAGGATGGTGAAAAGCGACTACTGCAGCTATAAGAATTGGAAGAGATCTGGCTTGATGCATATGAAAATGCAAATCTCTACAAAGAAAGAACCAAAGTTTGGCATGAAAAAAGGATCTGGAGGAAAGACTTCCAAGAAGGAGACAAGGTCTTGTTGTTCAACTCAAGACTTAAGCTATTCCCTGGAAACCTAAAGTCAAAGTGGTCTGACCCTTTTCTTGTATTGAAGATTTTTCCTTATGGAGCTGTTAAATTACAAGGCAAGAATGGAGCATTCAAAGTAAATGGGCAACGTTGCAAACTATATACCTTGAGCGATGAAGTTCACAAGGGAGCCTCTTGCTCCCTTCAAGATGCATGATGGACTATTGAAGAGTCTCACTCCGGACTCTAAATGGAGGACCTCGTGGGAGTTGAACCCACATTATGATAGATTTCTTTTCTAGTCATTTGAGTCAAAAACACTTTTTAGTTCGTAAATAAGCTTGTCATGGATGAATGTAATAATTTAGACAATTCTATTGCATATCTGTTATAAATTCTGTGCTGACAAAAGGCTATTTTCTGCAGAAATTACAGAAGACACGACATGTCTTAATTTACACACGACGTTTCCCCACTCTCATAATTCAGCAAACGAGTTATATCTCCAGGTACACGACGTGTCTTAATTTAGACACATCGTGTCACAATCCAGCATCTACAAGCTTTCTCAACTGGAATAAAAAACACGATGTGTCCTATTTTACACACGCCGTGTACTCAAGAAGAAAAGGAAGGAGTAAGAAATCTGGAATACAAACACGACATGTCTTTATTTGCACACGCCGTGTTTGGAAGCAGAAAAGGAAACATCAAGTAATCTGAAAAAGTACACGCCATGTCCTAAAACAGACATGACGTGTATCACAACAGAAGGAAAAAAGAATGAGCTATCTGGAAAAGGAACACGACGTGTCTTCATTTGAACATACCGTGTATTTATTAGTGAAAACTGGCATTCTAAATTTCTAGAAAGTCACACGATGTGTACTTTATTCAACACGGCGTGTCTTTTATTACAGAAAATGAGTTTTGAAAAGACACACGATGTGTCTTTATTTGAACACACCGTGTCTTTTTTCGAAAATGCAAGTTCTTAACCTAGCGCACGACTGCCCCCGTCTCTCACACTCTCATTCGAGACGTGTGAGACTCTAGAGCCCTAGCCTTTGCTTCCCAGCTGCTGTGTGCCCTAGCACACCCGAGTGCCACCGCCGTGCCATGTTTGTCGGCCGTGTCTCCTTCTTCTTCAAGCTAGCAGCCTTGACGTCACCATGTTCCTTGCTCACGACATGTTTCCCTCAAGCTCAAGCAGATCTAGCCATCACCATCGAGTGCCTTAGCACAACGGGCTACTCTTCTGCACACTGTCACCCCCAAAGCACCAGATCTAGCCGCCGTCGTCGAGTTCCTCTACATTTTGCCATCATCTTCTCCAACAAGAATGTGAGAGAGGAATCCACCATCCTCCTCTCCAAGTGCCTCCTCGATGCCAAGGAGAAGCACAACAGATCTCCTTCTTCACACAAGGTCCTTCACCAAGCAAGAATCAAAGTGTCGTCATCATCCCCCTCCATTTTCCCCCAAACTGCTACCGTTCATGACCTGTAGATTTCCACAGATGTACAGGCACATGTGTACCTTTCTGCACACAGCGTGTGCATTGCAGTTTCAGTCGACATTCTATCACAGACACATGACGTGTCTTTCCTAGCACACGACATGTGTTAGTCTATCAGCAGCACAAATGACTCCATTCAAGCAAACGAGCAGCCACAAGAATGGCACCAGTTCCTCTCATGCATCGAGATACATCTCAATTACTTAGTTTTGGGTCACCCCTAAAGAAGACCCAAAATACCAGTTCTTGATTGCAAGGAGAGTTCTTCCTTCTCGGTTTGCTTGATAGCAAATGATGATGACTTTGGGCTTCAAAAATGAAGTCCTCATGCGCCTACAGGATTTGGGGTTGAGCTACATATGCCTGACGGTATCCAATACTTACCCCCACCTGGTCTACGAGTTTTGATGACACTCACCACTGAACAAGACCCACAGAAGAAGCTGGAGCCCTACGGTATCATTTGTTTTAGGCATTTGGGTCGTGCTTTCAAGCTCACATTTTGACGTTTTTGTGAGTTGTTGGTGTCATCACGATGGAGAGATTAGTTACCCGCCAATTTTTCATAGCGACAAGTTTTGGTTTGAGATTTCCGATGAGGAACATCATGAGGCCAAGCAAACCAGGGCATCTGTGATCCACAACCCTATCTTCTGGTATATTCATCACCTACTTAGTACCAAGGTTTTTGCCAAGAAGGAAACCCAAGGGATTGTTAGGAAATAAGACCTTTTATTCTTATGGGGAATGATGTATGAGCATGAAATTAATGTTGCTTTCTATATTCTTCAACATTTCCTGGACATTAAGAAGGTGAAGAAGAGGGACACTGGTGACATCATGTGTGGTGGTTTAATTACTCTAATAGCATAGAAACTTGACGTTGATTTGATAGGGCTTGAGGATGCACCAGGTAGAAACCTGGTAGATATTCAATATCTTCTCTCTACATGGTTGATCACAAAGATTCCCAACTACGATAACAAGTTTCGGTAGTTCTTCGATGATGATCAACATATTGACATTCTGGATCCTGAGAATATCACTTTGGAGAATAAAGACAACTAGAAATGCGTGCTGAACGCTGATGAGGAAGGAGATGCAGCTGGAGCTATTGATGATACCGGGGAACCTCCTTCTGCTACTTCTGCTCCACTGCCTCCCTCCACCAGCACCCAGACGGAGTACTCCTCGGCGATGCCTGATGTCAGGCATCTGTACGGCTATGTGTAGTAGCGGTTTGATCACATCGACGACTGCCTGGATCAGATGGTCACACAGTATACTGCGATGCATGACATGGTCCACCGCATGGATTCATGGCACATCTCACATGGCCACTACTCCATCCCATAGCCGTATCATCCGCCACCACCATAGCAGCCTGAGTCTGTCCCGCAACTCACTCTGATGGATGTTCCAGATGATGATCTCATCAGCCAGTTCTTTCCGACTGACCATGGGGCCACTGGCCCCTCTTATTGATTCTCACCCATGACATGTATCCGGTTGTTACCTTCATGAGCTCGATTGATGCAGTGAGGACACTATAGATTTCAAGCTTGGGGGGGTGCAATCAGCCCATAATGTAGTTTCTATTTCATTTGCTTTGGTCATTTGCTTTTGTTGTTCATGTCAGTCTTTTATTTTCATGTTTTGTATTTCCCTTCATGACAAGTTTAGTATGAAATGAGGCTATTGTGATAGAATGAACTTTTGCACCTTGTATGCTTAAACTATCTTGTACCTTGTATTTCTTTTGACCATATGAAAGAATTAGTAAAGATCATGCATGAATCAAATGGGAAATGAAATTCCTCATGTACATGATCTTGGTTTGTAATTGTAGCTTGAACTCTCATTTTTCACATCTTTGACTGCTAAATACATGTAACGGTCTCAAATTTTAGCGAATAAACAAACTCTACATGTTCATAATACGAGATACTCTTGCCAAACTTTTAGTGCATATACAACTGATTTTTCAGTGAAAAATTTGCAAAATAATGAATGGAATCTTGTTAACTTAACTTTCTCATTGACTCTCTTGTGTTGTGCAAAAATCTCTTTCATCTTTTTCTCACTTTACCCAATAAAAGATGGCAAACAACCCACATATCATGCTAGCCTAGTATGAGTTCGATCCGGGAATGATGGTTAGGTGGTATGAAAATAAAAAGAGGGTAAAAATAACACCCCAACCGACACTTCAAGTGTGCGTAAGCCTAAATTAGCAGCCGAGTGTCGGAATCCCAAAAAAATCAATTGTCATATCTTTTTGAGAAGAGAGCTAAACTAAGATTGTTAAAGTTAGCTAAGATTTCATCATTTACATCCATAATAGCTAAAATTTTTGTGCTATACATCCACTAGTTGTTTGGCTTGATTATCTAAATCCTATTTAGTGTTGTTTAGTTGATTATTTCGCTTAATCTGTGACCACCATTGATGAACTAAAACTTCTCTATCTTGGATGTTTAAATTGAGATGATGGCTATGAAAATAAACCCAATGTACATGGTTGATTGAGTTTATTGCATATCTTCATTTCATTTAATCCATGTGTGAGCTTGAATATTCCTTCATTTGTGTGGCTATGCTCTTTTTGCTTGAGGACAAGCAATGGTTCAAGCTTAGGGGGATTTTTTGTGTGGTTTCTATATCAACTTTTCACATGATTTCACACACAAATCAGTTCATTTTATTCTCATTTAGTCTCTATTGATAACAATCTTGCCACCTTTTTGTTGTTTTACTTATCACATGATGTGTATCGCAGATTTACATCAAAAGGATCAAATTGGAGATATCCCAACTCAATCTCATCATTAGCAGAACTTCTCCACGCCTTGTAGATGACCAGCACTTTAATTCTGCTGAAACAACAATGCACACGACGTGTCTTATTTAAGACACGACGTGTGTATTTCCAGACAACCTATTACTTCAATCGCTGAAGAAAAGTACACAACGTGTCCACTAAAGACACGACGTGTACCTAGGAATTTAGAACTGAGCTTTTCTTTTCTGGTAAAGTACACGATGTGTATTAATTCAAACATGCAGTGTGCTTTATACTCAGAACAACTGCCTGAGACAGGACACTCCGTGTCCAAAGAAAGAAACGCCGTGTGTCTGTCAGTTTCAACAATTTTCAAATACGACTCCTTTCATTTTAAAAGACGAAACCACTCTATGGAGAAGTTATCTTTGGTCATTATTTGAAACTCTTTCATTCCAAAGAAAGGTTAGAGCAAGGAGGGTGATTTTGGAGGTGGAAGAAGGTGGTTTCTTGCTAAAAAACCCCATTCTTCTTCTTTTCTTCTCCAATCTTCTTCTCCAAGGTGCAACAGAGCTTCTCCACTCCAAAAAGCTTATTGGGAGAGAGGTTTGTCCGGTTTGGAGCAGCTGTAGGAGTGGGATTTCGTCCTAAAGCTGGAATTCTACTCTTCTTGGGTTACACCTTGGGGTTTCTTAGTTTTTCCTTCTCTAAATCATGTTGAACTCTAAAATTTCTGTGCATTTTCTGTTGTACACCATTATGGATGAGTAGTTTCCTTTTCTTGGACATGGGATAGTAGCTCCCATGTCATAGCATGTATGGAACATGGTAATTTCGTACTAAATGCTATGTTGCTTATTTTTCCACCTTGTGAGTACCAGTTTCTTTTTTTTTCTGCATGTATGGCTGGCCACCTTAAGTGTATGTTTTATGCTCTTTTGCTTGATCTGAGAAGATAGGTAGGAGAGTAAGGAGGTACTCTCCTGGCAACCCCTTCTTTACCATGAGAGTGGAAATTAAGGAGTTGAGGAGTAGGTTTATGATCCAAAATGAAATTCATACATGGGAATGTTGAATTGAGTTAGGATCGTTGTACTTACATCGAGAGGTGAAGTGCAACATACAAATCTCCTTTAAAGCAAGTGCTTAGTATGTTTAAATTTGTGCTCATGTTCTATGCTATGATATGTGGATGAAATCCTAAGTTCAAGATACTTCCATATCTAAATTTAAATCTCTTTTAGTAAGCCTTTACTGTTTTGCTTAATTCAAAAATTTGTAGATTAATCAACCAAATCACCTTAAAAATGATCTAGATTGTTGATCCTTAGCACTGTTGTGTTTAGTTGATTGCTTAAGCTCCTTGTGTTCGATCTCGGCTATGAATACTTCCATATACTTTTGGGAATTGGTTTGTTGAGTAAAAGATCTTTCTTAAGATTGAAACTTGTTAGTGTAATAAACCAACAATAGGACCCTACTACAAACACTAGCAGCATATACAACCTTATGCGTTCACTGATATCCTTTTTGCTCTTCCTCACCAGCAAAATCTCTACCACGTTGCTGACAACCACTTAAAAAGATGTGGAAACCCACAAGGTGAGACCAACGTCCCAGCGATAGATATAACTATCTACCAACAACTATTGTTAACAAAAAATATACTGAAATAGGAAATAACATTATAAATAGGATGAAAATATTTAGCTAAATGAACAATTACAACTATTTACACAAGCTAAGTAGGCTAAGCAATGACAATTGATAAGTAGACCATCATATACTTTTAGAAGGAATATGAAAAACATGTATGACCATTATCAATTAAACAATATAAGAAACAAGGCAAGGGTAAACATTCAACGTGAATCATGTTTAGCCCTAAGAAGATATACCATATAGCTGTATTACATCTTTTAAGCCATGTGGAGATGATGTATACCACGCATACTCCAACTTACCACTACTAAGTTGAAATTAGTGCCGTACAAGATCTAAGAGAGCTAGACTCTTACGATCTCCTCGGCCCTTAGTCAGTACGAGTTCGCCACAGTGACGTATAGAGTCCAACTACATAACAACTTAGTTCGCCTTGGTATATAGGTCACGACACTAGTGAACATGGTATACAAACCCAAACATCTGAGCTACAACCGTATATGTCCTCTATCACATCATGTAAACTAAGATACGACCATAGTGGTTCTCTTGCCAACGCATGATCGCAACCATCCTCTAAATCATGGAATCAAGATGTCAAGGACACTTGGCGATCTGCACCTCACAAAATCAACAATATGCACTCTGAGTTTCCCTTAGGAATACTCATTTCACCATCCAACAAGTTCTGATACTGGAATGGATCTATGACATAGGGCATCTACACGATTAGGTTTCACTTGATTAATTATTGTCAATTGGGTATCTTTTATTGCATCAATCAAGTTACAATGTACAAACCCTAAATAGATTCAACAAAGATAAGGGTAGATTGTGACTTTAGAAGATATAAAACATATTAAGCATAAAGCTGATCACATCACCACATGATACTGTCTCACTTCCATACACAAGGCCATCACCATTGTCTCATCACTATGAGACAACAAATCCCTCATCACATCAGTAGAGGATATCACCTCAAATTAGGCATTATGCCTCTGCCAAGGTCATAAGATCTAATCACATAGTTCTTTCATAACATCATTATCTCATCATGCCTCCTCAAGGCTCATAATCACAACATATGTACCATATAAGATGACCGGCCTAAATCGCGCGTCCTAAAATTGGAGGCGGATTTGAGGTAGTCGAGCTTTTACATTTATAACCCGAAACCTTCTAGGCCCCCGCAACTTTGTTTACGGGGTCGAAGTAGATATACGGGGTTGAACACAAGGACAAGGGTGATAGTGTTGAGAACGCGGAATCGACACGCTACACTCCGGCAAGGATAAGAGATGATAAAATTCCCAAAAGGGAACAACAGAACAAAATCAATAAAACAAAAGAAAACCCTATCTCCAACTGGAGTTACAAGGAAAACTTAGGTTTTAAGCATTTAGCAGTTTTTAGGGATTTTCATGCAAAGGAAACAGAGAGGTAACACTAATGCTAAAGCAAGGTACGAAGGAGGAAAACTTCAATAAAACAAGCGGCAGCAGGAACATCCTGTACCCCTCCTCTCAGAGCGGGCACCTCTAACCAAGCATCAACACCACTCTCGAGGTTGCTGGACTTAGGTAAGAGTGGAAAGGTTACTACAACATCTCCGATTCTGGGCACTCTCATACTCTAGAATCAGACCAAACACTAGAGCCACAACACCTCTCTCAAGGCTGTTGTGATGGGAAAACACGATTTGGTAGCTAGTCGAAACGCGATCCAAACGTACAAGCTAGAGTTCAGATGTCAAACATAGCAATCATCCAACTAGAGTACCAAGCATAAGGCAGTAGGTAATTAACTCTTCTATCTCCATTAGCATATAAAGGTTTGATTACATTGCAAAAGTAAAAGAAATAAATGACTAAAATAGTAAAGATAAATGTCGTCTTCTTGATATAGAAGGACGACAGACTACAGCGGACCCTCCAACCCGATATCGGCCAGGACCCTAGCCCGATACATCCGTGTCGGGCGGCACACCGTGACGGGAGGGCTGTATCATGCGAGAACCCTATCCCGATACGCTCATGTCGGGATGCACCCTCTCAGGCGACACATAGTGACAGGCGATATGTATCGGGGTTCAGTATCGTGTTGGGCTTAGAGTGTCACTTCTAGCATCGGTCACTTATGTCGAGGATCCATGTCGGCCGATATCGGCCTGCAGTGTCACCCGAGACGACCCTAAGTGAACCAATCCCTCTATCACGGGACGGGGAAGCGCCCACCTGGAATCACCCAGCACAAGCACTGAGGCACGATACACAACTTTCCTGAGGTGACTTGCACAAGGTTCTGATCTGTTCCGACGTTCCGACCTATCTTTTCGACTTCCTGTAGCTGCTATTTATAGGCAGCGGTTGGGGAAGTTATGGTGCTCAGGGCGCCACATGTCCTCCTCATCATCGCGGGGTTGGTGGGCAGCCGATATCAGTATCGCTCGGCACAAGGAAGTCGGCTGTTGGGTATCATGGCGAGCGGCACCTGCCGGTGGGTGGTCGGTATCGCACGACAAGCTTTAGTTATCGTGACGAGCTCGGCTCCCTGTCGGGTAAAAGACGTGTCGCCCGCTAGTCCCTTTCTGCATGGCATCCTCATGTTGCGCGTCGGTGTGTTACGCTTACCCTGTCGGGCAGTGAGCGTATCGGCCATCTGGAAGGCCAATGCAGGTGGAACTTGTTTGTGGGCCGGGACGGCCTTATTGATGATAAATGTGTCAAAAATGGAGGAAAACTCTGCAAAATATGGAAATATTGAATTAAGGGCATCGTTTGGCCAATTATTGCGAAAGTACATATAAAAGGAGAGGAAAACAGTTAAAAGGGCAGTTTTGATAACAAAATAAGGGTAAAAAACATCACAAAAATTGGTGTTATCAACTCCCCCAAACTTAGCGTTTTGATTGTCCTCGATCAATATTTAAATTTTGTTTTGTGATGCTTCTTCTTGCTCAATGTAGTTTTCAGTTCAAGAGGTAAAACAAGAATCGTGATGCCTTTAGAGATAATGCTGCCCCACTACGAACAAAAGACCTTGCGTTTCCTGCCTTATTATTTCAGTAAAAATTTTTCTCTACAACTTCAGTGAGACTTTGGTGTATGATTCCGAAGTTAGCTTCCACACCAAACAGATTTATGGGTAGAAAGTTGTGTATAGGGTAGGCTAAGGCTTTTTGGGGTTTTTCTTGTTTCCCATCAGTCCATCCAAGTAAGGGTCCGTTAGCGGGCAAGTGGTACCTGCAGTCCAAGCCAGTTGGCTTTAGAGCAGTGATTTCACATCCTACGTACCACTACCCCGGATCTACCATGCCTAAAGATGGGTACTTTTGGAAAACAAGTGTGTGTATATATATATATTCTTTTCTTTTATTGGGCACAACTCTCATGCTTTTATTCACTCTCATAAGGTTACTTTCTCTTTTTGGGATTTTTGTTGGGTAAGGGGGAATCAAGAGAGACTTTTGCTATTTGGGCAGCTTTTTCCTTCTCCATACACGCCTCTTAGCTGTTGCGAGACTATTTTTTTCGAATTTTTTTTGGCGCGGAGGTTCATAGTCTTTTGTCATTTGAGGCAACATTATCAGAAAGATATAACAAAACTTGCATCACATAGGTACATAGAAAACAAACTTGGTAAGAAGTCGCATCAGGTTTTTACTAATATAGCGACTTTGTACATAAGTAGGGAGACAAAATAAGAAAAATTTTCAAAATTTTCGAAATTTTAGCAACAAAATGTATGAACATGCATATGTATATGCACACAAAATATAAGGGAAGAACGAAAGTAGTCTGAAAAATTTATCAAAATTTTTATACCTCCCTCACTGGTACATGGTACCCCCCCAAACTTACTCCACACTCTGTCCCAGAGTTGTGAAGTAGATAAGGTAGGGCAATGTTGATCCAGTGAGGGTTAGCCGGCGAGCGCTCCTGTGTCAGAAAGAAGTTCCCACACACATTCTCCTCGTTTGCTATGATAGTCGATGTGGTGGAGCTGGTCGGGCGTCTCTTCATTTGCCATCCATTCCAGGACGAAGATGCCACAGTCGTTGGATAAAGGAATCTATTGTGGGCTGCGGTGGCAGAACTGAAGCTCGTGCCATTTGCTTTGTGCCGTGTCCAGGAATGGTTGTATCAGCGATGTCACCTCGTCGTAGTATTTTCATACTAAGCGCTTGAGGGAAGTCAACGCTGTCAATGTACACTGTATTGGATAATCTTTGTTGCTGTCCGAGCTGTTATAGAAAATTCCTACTCATTGGCGAGTGTACAACGTCAGAAGCGTCCAATGGCTGTAATGCAGGATGGGAAGGAGGATTTTGCGTGGAACCCTGTGCTCCAATTCTGCCAGAAAGTATTGTTTTGCTCCTATTTCATAGGCGAGGCAGAGGTCGTTGAACAACATTGGATGTGCTATGCATGTGTATTCGAACCTTGACTGTAGTGTTTGGATGTAGGCGGATAATATAGATATTGCCAAGCATTCTCCCTCTTTAACCACGTCCCTTAAATCATCAACTGGGACTACGACATTGCCTGCCTTGTAAATGACATCTGCCAGGGTAGCATCTGCTAACTTCAGAAGGATTTCATCTACCTACTCATTCGTGAGAGTAGCGCACGAGAAGCGATCAAAATTTTTGATCAGCCCTTCTGTAGTTTCAGGCGAAGCAGTGTCTTCCATCCCGTGCACTTTCCTCAGGGTCTCCAACTGCTTGCCTGCCCCATAGGTGTCAGTTGCCATCTCCGCTTCTTTCTCTGAGGGGCCGCTGGATTGTGAAGAGTCTTCTTCTTGATTGCTATCCAGCAGGTGTTCTGGTACCCCTGCATCTCGGAAATAGCATCCGTTCTTAATCAGCAACATGGCGTATGTGCTCCTGCGGCGATAGAAGCATGTGCTCCTAAGGCCCCCCAAGTTTCCAATTGTATTGAGCACCTCTATGGCACTTAAGATGACGAAGACACTGTTTCCGCTTCCCTCTTCAGCCTGGACGGGGGAGTCGCTGATGGAATAGAAGTTCCAAATGCCGCCGTGATATTTGGCTCCTTTCTTGATAGCTCGTAGAAGACACAGCGGTAGAAGCCTCAGATTTTTGTCCTCCGGGCGGCTGAAAACATTCCCAGAGCGTGGCACCTCGTTATTGCTGCAGTTCAGCAGCCGGACGTCGTGGTTCCTTAGGTCTGCCACGTAGAGGAACCATATGTTGCGGTGCTTGTACGGTGCCAACACGAGGTTTGGGTTATGCTTGTCGATGCGCTGTAGCATGTTGGCCACCGCAGCGGAGTTTGGTTCTCCCCACATCAGCCTTCTTGCCAAGGTCGGGGTGGCATTGTATATTGTCTTCCGACCTGTCCTGCTGTCGATATTTTCTATTATCGCACTTTCAAGGACCCTAAACAGTCTTTTGCCGATGATGGACAACGAGCGGAACATACTTATAAGATCTCCCCGTCATATGGAGAAGTAGCCGTCGCTCCAGACTACATTTTCTTCATCTGCTTGTGATCTTAAGACCTTGTTCAGCAAATTCTGGTCCCTGATCGTCAGGCATCCGATGGCCCTTCTGTCGAAGTCAGTCATTTCAAAAGAGGGTATCTCATATGGCTCACGGAACCTATCCACCATCGAGCGTCTTCCTCAGGGAATGTGTCTTTCATTGGCTGCATAAACGTCCCCCTTTTCTCCCTCTGATTCATCAGAAGAGTCCACCCCGATGCTGATATCTCCGTTACCATCTTCAATTTCATCCAGGGAGACTGAGGGAATTTCTTCCTCCAGACCTAGGGAGCTCTCCTATCCTGCTGGAGCTCCGTCGATCGACCTTGGTTGCGTCCCCTCCTCGGGCATTGTGGATTGCTCGCTGGAGGCGGAGGAGAACGCTGATCTCGAGGCAGACGTTAACGAAGAAGGTGGAGAGCCACGGCTAGGGGGCGACGGTGACCTTCTCGGCTGCCTTTGGTGCGAATGGTCATCCCTCCTGTCCAGCCTCTCCTCGATCTTGTCGAGGTGTTGGAGAACTTGCTGAAGCATCGCAGTCAAAGTCTCTAGTCCCCCGGGAAGGCTAGCTAGAGTCAACAGCTCTCGTTCTTGGCTATTCAGCCTGTCTTGGAAAGATGCAAACTTGCGGGTTAAGGAAATACATATAGCTGAGTTGTTATCTGTTACCTCTCGCAAGTAGTCGAGCTCATGCCCTAGCATCTTCCCGAGCGACAGAGGGGTTCCTGCGTGTCTCCTTTCCATCCTCACGACACCTTGCTCGTGTGGAGGCCTACCAGATGAGGTAGAGTCTATCTCAATCGTTCGCGATGCAGATGCCACCGGGCGAGGCGATGACGCTTTTTCAGCCGTCACCACCTTGCCTTCTCGTCATGGTGGAGAAGGCCTTGGTGTGGGCGGATGCTACTCCACCTCTACACTATCGGCGATCACCTCAGCCGCTGCAACAGGAGACACTGGTGGTGATGTCGGCGTCAGCTGTGCACCCTTGAGCTCCATTCTTAGGATCTCGTCGAACACCCCATTACTGGCGTCCGGCTGAGGTGCTTCTTCTTCCTCTACATGCCTTATGAGGATGTCGGGGGCTGCAGCTGTCTCTTCTACGGTAGCTCCTACAGTTGTTGTCTCGGTGACCTCAACGATCACCAGTTCTTCTTCAGCCACTATAGTCGTTGTTGTGGTTGTGGCTGGTGTATTAGGAGCGACGACAACTCTATAAACTGCTGTCGTCGGTTGCTCTGGAATTGCGGTAGGCTCGGCGCGGGTCGTTGAAGCTTTCCCCCATCTTGGGTCGAGAGGGACTTGTTCTCCTCTCACCGCCGCCCTTTCCTGAAGTCTGGTGGTGGCGGCGTAAGCTGCGTCTACCACCACAACTTCTATTTCTTCGGCGGTGAAGACCAACTTTTTTGCGTCATAGGTGGCGTAGCTAGGGAGTGGGAGGAGGGTGTTTGTCCTCGCGAATTTGTAGAAATAACACCTTCCCTCCTTCTTTATAATGCTGGCCCTCATTAGGTATTTGATGTCGATCAGCTCGTTGCCCTGTGTCCTTGACAGACTTCGCGGCTCCTTAGGGTACCCAAGCCCAGCCGCAATCAGGTTGACGATGCCACCCATGCAGTATTCTTTGGTGGCATCTCTTATTGGGTGCAGCCTGTTCAGTAGGAACCGTCTGAGGTTGATCAATCTTCCCTCCATCATGTTCCAAATGACGTGGAGTTCTTCTGTGTAAATGTTGCTGGACTCGTTCTTGCTGAACATCATGCATGCCACTAATTTGTGTATGATTCTCCAGAAACACGAGTGCACTTCCGACACCTTGCTTCTCGGCTTAAATGATGACTTGCCGGTCAGCCTATTCCAGAGCTCCACGGGGTTGAACCCGTCTCCTTCGGTGATTCTCTCACCATTATTCATCAGATCCTTCTCCTCCTCACTGGAAGAGAGGATCTTGTTCAGTAGCTTTTCGGAGATAGCGTGCTCCGAGTTGTATAACCGGGCTTGGAGTCATCTACTCTGCCGTATTCTTCCTTTACAGCAGCAGAATTCTTTACTCGGCGGAGAGATGACATGAACTCCCTCGTGAGCTCGGTGTAGGAGGAAGATCGGCTGAGGCAGATCTTCCTCAGTACGGCCGCGGCGAGGATGCTTTTCAGTCTTTCAAAGATGCCCAGATCCATGAAAGAAGACTGGTGGCAGAACCTTCTCGGCCTGTAGAGCTTGGTTGCCAGCTCAGCATGACGACGCACGTGCTCGTCGTCCCTCAGCACGGACCTTCCTGGCATATATTCCAGGGGTTCTGCCGTTGCTGTTGGTGTTGGAGCCGCCACTTCTCCTACCCTCGTCCTCTTTTCTGCAGTCGACGGCCCAACTACTTCTGGATTTGGGCACTTCTGCCCGACAGAGGGTGCTTCACCTCCGGGCTCAGTGTAAATCCTCCTACCGTGCTCGTCAACCCGAACGACAGTCTGCTTGATGCGGGCCATTTCTGCCAATCATTAAGTAAATTCCTTGGTCAATTAAGTGTGCCGATGTTTAAGGAAGGGAAACTGAAAGCACGATAAGATATGTACGATCCCACAATGCTGCCTCGGGCGATACGAGGTGTTCAGAGGTGAAGGCTCGTGCCCGATATGAGATATGGGTATCGCCCGTCACGTTTGGAAGATCATACATGCGATAAAGGACGAGACGATACAACGATAAATACGCGTCAGGTATATCGCCTGACAGGGGTGTGTTGGGCGATACAGTCATGAAAGATAAGACACCCGATAGGGCTCTCAGAAAGGAACGCAACGTGCCGTCCGACAACAAAACAGGTGAGGCGGTGCAAAGATGGGCGACAGGGTTATCGCCCGACATGGCGTATCAGGAAATCATGAATAAAAGGTACGTTGCACGACATACGTATCGAGCGATACAAGGTTGCTCAGCTAAGAAACCGCAAGCCCGGTAAGTTATCCGCAAGGGGTAGGTCATGTCGGGCAAGGTGGACGATATAGTTTGTCGGGCTATACCTTTGCTGTTTTCTTAAACTTCCGCGCGACACGAGAGCTGGTGAATGTTGCACGATATGGGAGCTAACTCAGAAAATCCCAGCACGACACGGGTAGGTGAAAATAGTAAGAGCAGTAGCCCGACACGGTAATATCTCAGTCCTTTATATAGCAGTCCCGACCGGGAGTAAAACTGGTAATTCTGGGACACATGCCGGCCGTTGGGATAGGGCATTTCCGAGACGGGCAGTCCATCCGTCGGCACAAGGGTAATTACTCCTCTTGCACGACACAGGTGCATGCCGCCCAGGAATGTCATCCGTCACGGCCTTTGCGATGCCCGAAATACATCCCCGATATGAGCGCGTTCAGTGTGCCGGCCGAATTGCTGCCCGATACGAGGACTTCAGAACAGAATCAAGACGAAAAACTTAAAAACAAAGCAGAGAAACAAAAGCGGTCGATGAGTAAAACATCATTGGCCCAAAGTTAAGTTCCCGGCCTCAGATGGTATTACCCATCCCGATCCATCAAACAGAGTGGTGGCCCATAAAACAAAAGAGTCAGCGCACGTGGCGCATGCACTGACTCGGGCCTTATTACAGTCCAAATGTTCGTAATGTTTGTTTTACAGGAAAGTAAATAACATCCTATTCTAGGAAAATAAAAAGCTCGGTCTGCCTTCCGAGGAGCGTTGGGGTTCTCGTCGCCAGCTCGACCGGTTAAGGTTCTTCACTTTTAGCTTTCAGCATCATCCATCCCTCGCAACTCGATCCTTGTCTCCTTCAATCACAACCCTGCCTTGTTGGCAGTTTCGGTGTTGGATGGTATTTTCCCCGAGGGATTTTTCATTAATTCGGCCATCTGAGCTAATTGCTGGTCAATCTGGCACTGATGCGTCTGCATATCTGCCATCTGGACCTGCAAGGAGTTCAAAACACCCGAATTAGAAAGCGCACTCTGCGCTAGCTGGTTATTAATTGTGTCCTGCCTTTTCACAAAGTCAAACAATTGTCCCACCACATCTACTTGGCTTGAAACCTTGTCATGATCTTTGGCTGATCCTTGTTGTTTAACTTGCCCCTGGAAGTTTCCTTTGTTTGGCTGGAAGGAGGTGTTTTTGGTGTGTTGACTTGGTCCTCCCCTCTTTTCGAAGGCTTGAGGCGGCTTGGAGGAAGTATTCAGTTGATGTGAGTTTTCAGCTGCATCTTTGTTGCCGTAGCTAAAACCAGGGTGGTCCGGCCTCTTAAAATTTACAAAAGAGACATTTTCAGTTTCTTCAGCCTCAAATTTAGAACCGCTTGACCCTTCCAGTCGGGTGTAGATGCATTTATCTACCCCATGGCCTCCTTCTCCACATATCACACACTTCATCACTTTTTCCACCTGCTTCTTCCCTTTACCACCAGATTCCCTTAGCTGCTTGACGTCAGTCATTATCCTCTGTATCTGAGAAGTTATAGACTCCAGATCCTTGGATTCAAGAGAGGGTCCTTCACTGACCTTCTTAGCCTGCCCTCTGTCAGATCTATCATACTCGGCGCTGGCTTACATCTCGGCCATGTTTTTGATGATCCTCTCAGACTTGCTCGACTTCTTCCCAAGGAAGTCACTTCCTGCCGCCGCATTCAGTGACACCCTTTCATCGGGAGTCAGACCATTATAGAAGGTAGTGACTAGGAAACCCTTCTTGTAGTTATGGTGAGGGTAGTCCCTCTGGTATTCCTGGTATCTTTCCCATGCATCATGGAGGTTTTCATTGGGCTTCTGCATAAAGGAGGTTATCCTCTGTCTGTTCCTCACAGTCCTCTTAGTTGGATATAACTTGTTTACGAAAGCATCTGCCAGAGCTCCCCATCCATTTAGGGCTTGGTGGGGCAACCCCAGATACCACGATAGAGCTTTGTCTTCCAAGGAGAAGATAAAGCCCTTGTAGTAGATGACTTCCTGGGGAACCCCCCGCATCTTTATGGTGTCGCAGATATTCTTGAAGGCATCTAGGTGGTGGTAAGGGTTGTCATTCTTGGAACCCCCCCTGAAGCTTTTATTTTGGATCATGGAGATCACAGATGGCTTGTGCTCAAAATTTGCGGCATTGAAACGTGGGATAATGATGGGACACCGGGAATTGTTAGCCTTTGTGGAGGCTAACTCCCTCAGAGTTTTCTCCTCTTCGTCTGAATCTTCACTGTCGCTGGCTTCTCAGCAACGTTCTTGGTCATGATTTCTTCTATGCCTTGGGTGGTGGCAACGTCTATCATGGCGGCAATCTTCCTCGAGCCGATCCATTTCTGGATCTTCGAGTTGGTCGTTGCCGTTGTATCAGTCGTCTAACTCTGGCGGAGGTGAAAGAGGCCTGGCCCTCTCTTGGTGTTCACCTTCAGAACGAGGTTGTTCAACTCGAGGTGGCATGGTGTCAGCGCTCAGTGGAACAGGTCACCGTTCTTCAGAGTTCCTGAAATGCACAAAAAATCTAGTCAGAAAATCGAACTATTTATTTTTAGGCAAAGAATAATGATGATAATACTAAAAGAAAGAAAAGAGTGCTGTCAAGCTCATTTCTAAGCTTGAGGCATGGGAGTGTAGTTAGTGGATTCGGATTCATCAACAATACTGTTTTGCCTTGTCCCCGGCAACGGCGCCAAAAAGTTGACCGGCCTAAATCGCGCATCCTAAAATTGGAGGCAGATTTGAGGTAGTCGAGCTTTTACATTTATAACCCGAAACCTTCTAGGCCCCCGCAACTTTGTTTACGGGGTCGAAGTAGATATACGGGATCGAACACAGGGATAAGGGTAGTAGTGTTGAGAACACGGAATCGACACGCTACACTCCGACAAGGATAAGAGTTGATAAAATTCCCAAAAGGGAACAACAGAACAAAATCAATAAAACAAAAGAAAACCCTATCTCCAACTGGAGTTACAAGGAAAACTTAGGTTTTAAGCATTTAGCAGTTTTTAGGGGTTTTCATGCAAAGGAAACAAAGAGGTAACACTAATGCTAAAGAAAGGTACGAAGGAGGAAAACTTCGGTAAAACAAGCGGCAGCAGGAACATCCTGTACCCCTCCTCTCAGAGCGAGTACCTCTAATCAAGCATCAACACCACTCTCGAGGTTGCTGGACTTAGGTTAGAGTGGAAAGGTTACTACAACAGCTCCGATTCCAGGCACTCTCATACTCCAGAATTGGACCAAACACTAGAGCCACAACACCTCTCTCAAGACTGTTGTGATGGGAAAACACGATTCGGTAGCTAGTCGAAACGCGATCCAAACGTACAAGCTAGAGTTTAGATGTCAAACATAGCAATCATCCAACTAGAGTACCAAGCATAAAGCAGTAGGTAATTAACTCTTCTATCTCCATTAGCATATAAAGGTTTGATTACATTGCAAAAGTAAAAGAAATAAATGACTGAAATAGTAAAGATAAATGTCGCCTTCTTGATATAGAAAGACGACAAACTACAACGGACCCTCCAGCCCGATATCGGTTAGGACCCTAGCCTGATACAGCCGTGTCGGGCGGCACACTTTGACGGGCAGAATGTATCGTGCGAGAACCCTATCCTGATACACTCATGTCGGGCTGCACCCTCTCGGGCGACACGTCGTGATAGGCGATATGTATCGGGGTTCGGTATTGTATCGGGCTTAGAGTGTCGCTTCTAGCATCAGTCACTTATGTCGGGGATCCATGTCGGTCGATATCGGCATGTAGTGTCACCCAGGATGACCCTAAGTGAACCATTCCCTCCCTCTCGGGATGGGGAAGCGCCCACCTGGAATCGCCCGACACAAGCACTGAGGCACGATACACAACTTTCTTGAGGTGACTTGCGCAGGGTTCCGATCTGTGCCGACGTTCCGACCTGTCTTTTCGGCTTCCTGTAGCTGCTGCTATTTATAGGCAGCGGTTGGGGAAGTTATGGTGCTCAGGGCGCCACATGTCCTCCTCATCATCGCGGGGTTGGTGGGCGGCCGATATCAGTATTGCCCGGCACAAGGAAGTCAGCTGTTGGGTATCGTGGCGAGCGGCGCCTACCGGTGGGTGGTCGGTATCGTGTGACAAGCTTTAGTTGTCGTGACGAGCTCGACTCCCTTTCGGGTAAAAGACATGTCACCCGCTAGTCCCTTTCTGTGCAGCATCCTCATGTCGCGCGTCGGTGTGTTGCGCTTACCCTGTCGGGCAGTGAGCGTATCGGCCATCTGGAAGGCCGATGCAGGTGGAACTTGTTTGTGGGTCGGGACGACCTTATTGATGATAAATGTGTCAAAAATGGAGGAAAACTCTGCAAAATATGGAAATATTGAATTAAGAGCGTCGTTTGGCCAATTATTGCGAAAGTACATATAAAAGGAGAGGAAAACAATTAAAAGGGCAATTTTGATAACAAAATAAGGGTAAAAAACATGGTGTTATCATAAGAGTTACCACAACAATCATTAGCTAGAAAGTCATCATTATGTTCTTCTTTAACTCTAATATTATCCCAAATAGGAGCGATGTCTGAAGGAGCGAGTGAGGGGGCGATGGCCAAGGAGACGGCGACGTCTGACCCTCCAGACCCAGGGAGATCCGATCCGGAGCAAAGACAGCGGAAAGGGAATACAGTCACGACGTGGGTTGCGGTGTCGAAGGAGCCTCTGGACTGGTCTGGTCTTTTTAAGGAGAAGAGAGTTGCAGGTCCGGTCCTCTTAAGCAAGAAGGAAGTGAAGATAACAGACGGAAAACTGGTCTACCCTAAAGCTATAGCGGAACGAAATCTTGCAAGGTGGAGTAGAACAACTATAGGTTATGTTATCGGTTTGAAGCCACATTGGCCGGCGTTGGCAAAGCATCTATCGATGATTTGGAAGGCTAAAGGGTCCATTGAAGTCAGATCGAGAGGCAGAGGATTTTTCATTGTTATGTTTGAGAACGATGATGACCTCTTCACGGCGGTGGATGGGGGGCCATGGTTCGTTGCCGGGAAACCTCTGATCATAAAGAAATGGGAAAGAGGGGAACCGCTTGAAAAGATGAAGATGACGGACATTCCCATTTGGTTGAAGATCTATAACCTCCCGCTTGAACTGTGGGATGAAGAGATGTTCAACAACATTGGCTCGGTTCTTGGACGGCCTCTGAGACCTGACAAATTGACTTCTGAATTCGGACGGCTGGAGTACGCGAGGATTCAGGTTGTTATCTCGTCGGACTTCTCTTATCCTAAGGAAATGCAGATAGCTAGTGATGATGGTCTTATTGATACCATTTAGTTTGAGTACGAATGGGAGCCTAGCAAGTGTTCGACCTGTGGCTTATATGGGCATGAATCATCACTGTGTGAAGATCGGAAGGTTCAGGAGGGTAGAGGCCCGAAGAAGAAAGTGCACAAAGAATGGATTCCAAAGAAGGCAATTGCTGAGGAGGAAGCTGATGTGTTCATTGACGCTGTTGATAAGATAACTAAGGAAGACATGAGGGCCGTTTTGATTGCAGATGATGCATCGGTGATGCCTTTGCAGAGGTCGGCAGATGAAGTATCGGTGATGCCTCTGTAGAGGACGACCGGCTCGGAGGGGGCTACTCCTGTTGTCACTCCGGAAGCTGGGTGGGAGGCGATTAAGAAGAAGAGTAAATCTATTCCAAGAGGGAATGCTAAGAGTGCTATCAGAGCTATTCCTGAGTCATTGAACAAGTATTCCCCTTTGTCCAATTTCGATGATGGTGAAATCATGAATGAGAAGATGGATACATCGGTGGCTGTAGCTGCGATGGGTAGGGAACCTCCTCCTCTTCCTCCCAATGACTGATTCCTTTTGTGTTTTTTCCTGGAATGTGAGAGGTGGGGGTAATAAAATACCTCACATCCAGGATGAGGTTAGGCGGAACAAGTCGGATATGTATGTGATTTTGGAATCTAGGTTACAGAAGAATGATCTTGCTAATTTTGTGGGAAGAATCTGGCATAATGGCAAGTTTGTGATTAATGGGGAATACTATTCATATACCTGTATTCTGATTGTTTGGGTTAGCAAAGAGATTGAAGTCAATGTGATGTTTAAGAATGAACAATGCATTCACTGTGTTGTGGGAAGTGACCTGATTAATTTTCATCTAACCGCTGTTTATGGTGCTAATACGGATGAGGATCGTGTTCTTTTGTGGAATTCTCTTCTTCATATCAGAAGGTTGACTCCTAGAAATTGGTTGTGTTTTAGGCGATTTCAATGCTGTTTGGTTAATGAAGGAGAAGATGGGGAAGCAACCACCTTCTAACAGGAGCATGGAGGAGTTTAATAAGGCCATTGCAGATTCTAATCTAATTGAACTTCATACCAAAGGTTTCTTTTTCACTTGGGATAGTCATAGCAGGCATGGTGTTAGTACATTTTCGAAAATTGATCATATCTTCACTGATGTGAACTTTCTCTCTGCTTTCCCTTGTTGTTGGGGTGAGGTTTTGCCCTCTGTTGTCAGTGATCATAAGATCCTTATGCTGCGCCTTGGGCTGAAGAAGAAAGGTGGATCGCCCTTTAGGTTTATTAATGCATGGGTGAAGCATGATTCGTTTAAGCAGGTGGTTGCTGAAGCTTGGCGTGATACAGAGGTGAATGGGACACCTATGTATTGTATCTACAGACGTTTGTATGCTGTTACTTGTGCACTGAGGAAATGGAACAAAGATATAGTTGGTAACTTGCTTTCTAATGCTAGGGAACTTGAAAATGAGTTGTTCTTACTTCAGAGGGAGGTTGATGATGATCTGAATGATGAAGATAAGTAGAGAAGGATGGTTGTTCTTAGAGATAACATTATCAAAGCTCTGAATAATGAAGAAGATCTCCTTCGGCAGAAAAGCAGAATCAAATGGCTTAAGCTTGGAGATAGGAATAGTGCATTCTTCTATTCTTCTTTGAAAACAAGGAGAGTGTATAATAATATCAATGTCTTAGAAGATGATCAGGGGAATAGGGTTTATGATGGTGAAATTATTCGGGATAATATTAAAAACTTCTACTGCAGCCTTTTCAATAATACTCTGAGGGATGAAGTTGTTTGGAGTGAGCTTTGGGCTTTACCTAAGATTAGTGATGCACAGTTTGATCATCTTAGATCTAGTGTTACCTAGGAAGTGGAAGAGGTATTTCTGAGTCTTAACGAAGACAAGGCCCCTGGCCCTGATGGATATAATGCGGTGTTCTTTAAAGTGATGTGGGACACTATTGGTGATGAGGTATCCTCGGCTATTCTATATTTCTTTAAACCAGGGAGGCTTCTTAAGGAATGTAACAACACGTCTATTACTCTTATTCCTAAAATCCCTGGGGCTGTAAGTTTGAAGAACTTTAGGCCGATTTCTGTATGCAACGTTATCTACAAGGTTATTGCGAAGATCCTTGATAATCGTTTGGCTGTGGTGTTGCCCTCGATTATTGATTTAAATCAAGTTGCTTTTATTAAAGGTAGAAAGATTGGGGATGCTATTCTTCTGGCGAATGAGATACTTAGTTCGTTTGGTGTGTCGAACAGTATGTGCATTAAGGCTGATTTGGCCAAGGCATATGATTCGGTGAGAAGAGACTATATAATCTTTCTTTTGATAAAGATGGGATTCCCTGATTGCTGGTTAAGATGGGTTCAAGAAATTTTCGACACTGCTACCTATAAGGTGATGGTTAATGGTTGTTCTATTGATAGCTTTGAGGCTACTAATGGAGTTAAACAGGGGGATCCTCTTTCCCCTTTGTTGTTTGTCATCGCTATGCAGGGGTTTTCAGTTATCATTAATGCTGATGTTCATGCTGGTCACTTGAAGCCCATTAGGATAGGTGATGTGAACATCTCTCATATCATCTTTTCTGATGATTTACTTCTGTTCTTGGAATCAAATGAGAGTAATGTTGTGTGCTTTAAACGAATCATGGACACTTTTAGTAAGGTCTCTGGTCTCAAACTCAACAGCAACAAAAGTCAGTTGTTCTTAAGTAAGAAAGTTGACAAGGAGAGCCTGGGTAATATCCTGGATATCCCAGTCAGTGATTTTCCTGTTTGATATTTGGGGGTGCCTCTTTTTTCAGGTAGGTTGACGAAAAGCATGTGTCATCCCATCATTGACAGGGTTAAGATGAAGATTGAAGCTTGGAAGGGAAATTTGCTGTCTCAGGCGGGAAGGGTTGAGTTAATTATTTCTACTTTGTCAGCTTATAGTATTTTCTGGTCTTCAGCCTTTCCTTTACCTAAATCAGTGATTAAGGAGCTTGAAAAGATGATGAGGGATTTTTTGTGGAATGATTCTGAAGAGAAAAAGCACATGCATACGGTGTCCTGGGACACCATTTGTCGTCCAAAGACTGAAGGTGGCCTAGGTATCAGATTGATTGATGATTGGGCCAAAGCAGGTTTGATTAGAAACATGTGGGATATTGCTACTGAAAAGGAGAGTTTATGGGTGAAATGGATCAATGGGAGGTACATCAAGAATGAATCGATTTGGTCGGTGGTGCCCAGAGTTAATTCATCTTGGCTCTGGAGGAAAATGCTCAAATAAAGAGATGTATTTCTTAATGAAATGAATCTGTGTTTGGGTAATGGTAAGAAGTTTCTATTTTGGAGGGATCCCTGGCTGGAAGGAAAGCGAAAATTAATAGATTTGGTAAATTCCGATCTTGTGTTTAGATTGGGGAAACGGATAAATTGCAGAGCTGAAGTCTGCATTAAAGATGGACAGTGGAGAGTTCCTAATTTCAGAGGGTCCTATGTTGTGGAAGATATCTTGAAGGGTACAAGTCTCAAGTTTCTGACTGATGATTGTGTTTCCTTCAATAATAAACAGATATGTAAGCTACAAGACTGCTGGGATATTGTTAGAAAGAAACATGTTAATGTGAACTGGGGCAAATGGATTTGGAAGGGCGTGCCTAGAAGAATTTCCGTGTTCCTGTGGAAATGCTTCCTAGGGAAAATCCCTACTATCGATTATCTTCAGAGAAGGGGTTTTCAGATGGCCTCAAGGTGCTCGTTATGCATGGATAATGTGCAAAATGCGGGGCATATTTTCTTCAATTGTCAGTACGCTGTTCATCTCTGGAACCTTTGGAGGATTGATAGAAGTAATCTGCTTGTGTTCAGTTCCTTTGAAGATCTATTGAAGTTGAAGGGAAAGGACAAATTCACGGCCTGCTGGGTGATTTATCTGTTATGGAAAGAGAGGAATGCGAGGATCTTTAGAGGGGTCCATACTGACAGTAAGAAGATTTGGGTTCTTCATAAGAAGGATATAGATAGCTACTATAGTTAGTTTCCGTTTCTGTACAGCTCTGTTTTCCTTTCTTGTAGTTACACCCCTGTAATTACAGTTTTGATGCAATAGTAAAGGTAACACCCTACGTTCACAAAAAAAAACAATCATTAGCTATGGTGTTCATTCAACCTGCAAGTTAGTTTACAACAAGTAGGAGAGAGATATCACTTTAGTAACATGCTAATTACTCAAGCAAGTAAGCATTAACCACCATGTACTCAAATTTGGGTTTGGGTTACTCATAGATAATCAATTATGGTTTTCATAACAACAAATAACAACCAACATTGTGCACATGCACGTGAGAATCAAAACCTCCATCTTCAAGAGAGACAAAATCATGATCATGGTGATAAAATCAAACGTCCAAGATGTGCATGTAAGAACTAACAACTCCACCATCCATCAGGTTCAAGAATTAGGGTTCAAGAAAAGGAGTTAATCTATTCAAGATAACAACATAATAATAAACCCTAGTTCAAGGTATCATAATAAAGCAACTTGAAATCACATTTTATAGACAGATAAACTTGAATGTAAGATGAAGTGCAACAATACTTGAGCAGAGAGTTATTAACCTACCTTGGATTATAAAGAACAACTCCAAAACCAAGAAGCTCTAAGAGAGAGAAGAAAGAAAAATCTTGGATCAACTCCACGTCTAAGCAAGATTACCTTAAAGAAAGAAGATGAAACCTAGTTCAGAAGAAAGCTCAAAGAAGAGAGGGTACAAAACCTAGGCCAAAAACAAAGGGAAAAGAGGAGATCTTCATCTCTCTTAGGTACTACCATGGGAGAACCATGGATTCAAACTCTATTGGAGAGAAGTTCCTCAAGAGGACCATCATGGAGAACCATGGATCTGCCAAGAGAAGAAAAGAGAGGGATAGGATTACAAGAAAATGAAACCAACAAGGTTAGGTCACTTACAAAACTCAAAGAACATCAAGGGATCACCACAAAAGAGATGATCAAACCCTGGATCACCACATGCAAGGGTTCGACCTCCTTCTTCAAGCTCAAGCACCTCCACTTGAACCACCAAGAACAAGGGCCGACTTCAAGCAAGGAGGGAGAAGGAAGAGAGAACTAAAGGGGTCACTTGTAGGTTAAGAGAGAGGTATAAATACCCAAGGGTAGGAGAGAGGTGAGGGAGATGAGGTTTCAAGGCACTAGTTAAACTTGTCCTTCCAAAACTTAGACATGCAATCACTTCAGACATGCATAAAACAAAGGGTGAAAAATAGCGTCCGCTTGATCACCAAGACATTTCGGTCAAAGAGGATCCATGATGAACAACATGGTAGCAACCGCTACACCATGTCAACCAAAACATAGCAATCAAGATCAAGAGCAAACAATCACCACAACCAAAGAACCTATCCAAAACTCTTTTGACCTTAACCAACAAGGTCCAAACAAGGCACATCGATCACTACAAAAAAACCAAGGAAAACACTTTGGTTGCAACACACAAAGGATCAACATCAACATCAACTCAAGCATCCATGCAAACCCTAACTTCAACACTCATGATGCCACCTCATCAACCAAGGTCCAATAAGACTTTGCTAAGCATCATTCTCTCTCTCATGATGCCAAAACATAAGAGGCACATCCAAAGTGTGACAAATTGCAAGATAAACCCTCAACATGGGAAAATTGCAACTTGCTCCAAAACAAGCACACATATAACATAACTAGCTCACAAATAAACCAAAAATAGATCTCATATTGGAAAATGCATTATAAACAACACCTTATCCAAATAATTCCCCAAAAATATCCTTAGATTGATATAAATTGCTAGTTTCTTATAAAGTATTTAGATCAGTCATTTGAAAAAGAAATGTGATGGTTTTTAATTTACAAGATGATGCTTCATTTTAGGATGTATGAGATACAATAAATGACATTCATTTGAGATAAATTCTTAGAAAATTTTCATAGAACCCTAATCATGATTAAAATCTATGATCTGAATAATATCCCTAAATATAAGGTCTTTCCTCATCAAATATGTATAAGTGATATTAATGTCATATTAATTCTACAAAATAGATGAAGCAACAAAAAATATGCAAATTGAACTAGAGTCTAACTATGACATGTAGATCAGTATATAAATATATGAGACCAATATAATTTTAGTTTGAACCTAGGTTTTGCTAAACCCTAATCTGGACCTATATATCTAGAATAATCGTGGTCCTTTATTAATGATGTTTAATTGTTATGAATCAGGTGATGACTAGAAATCTAGATGATCATGGATATATTAGGAATCTCTGAACTCAGGTATGAGCTTTGATAATTATATGACTGCGACTTTCTTGCTTGAAATGTGATACATATGTAGGCTTGTTTACTTGCTCAAATATTGCCATGTAGTATTCTAGTATTGCACTTGATGTTTGTCTTGTTATCACAATTTTATAACTTGAAACATAATATAGAAACTCAATTATACAAACCTTGTGCACCTACCTTTATTCTCAGGGTAAGGACAGAGGCTGGCCATCCTACTTGAGTTTTCAAGATAGGACAAACAATGTCAATAAAAGGGTTATCTCTTGGTGATGGCCTTGAGGTCCCTCTCATATCAAAGGATTAGCTAATCTTGAGCACCCTTATGGACCCTTCTGATAGGAAGTTGGTCAAAGGCCTTATGATATATGACAATTTTGGTATAATTGGAGTAAAATGAAATAAAATATGGGCTCTCATTTTGCTAAGTGCATAACTTGTTTAATCTTGTTCGTTTACTTAGGAAACTCTTTCCAAATCATTCAAAGTATATATATATATATATCTTTCAGCCCTGTACTCAACACCTCATACATTGACCCACTTGTTTCACATATTTTATAGGTTCAGAGATGGCTATGAGTTGATGGGCTTGGTGAGCTATGTTAGGTGTACTTGTTGTAAGATCCCTAGTGTACATGAGCATATTTGTACAATTTGACTCTTGAATATGTAATTGAAAATTTGTAATAAAATAATGTTGCTTAATAAACTTGTGGATTGTTGAGATTATGTTGGTGTGTTTATCTTATTATTTGTTCATGCATGCTAAGCTTTCACAATTCTGCATGTTATCTTTGATATTCGTTTGGTTCATGGGGTCAAGATTCTGATTCTGTGATGGGGATCACTGTCAGCTCTGTGGAATATGGATTCCAAGTCTTCTAGTTTGTTTATGATGTTTCCATTATTTTTTTTCATTTTTGTAGAGTGATTCTGATTATTTTAATGTTGTTGAGAATGTGGTAGCCAGGTTCAGAAGAGTTTTGTTGTGGGTTCCAGTTTTGAGTGTAGACAGTCTTAAAATCTGAGTCTAATAGCCAGAATTTTCAATACGGAATGGCTTGTGTACCATGCTATCTGAGAAGTGTTGATGGTAATGGGGAAATGTTCGGATATGGGTTTGTGTGCCGCGATGGCAAAAGTGTGGGCGTGGTGATCCTACGATGTTTGTGTACAAAATATATGGTCTATCTGGCCTTGGAGGTGCTACAACTCCATGAAAATTTACCATTTGATGGAAGAATACCTATCACATGGTGCTTGGTGATGATGTTTTTTAAGATATTGCCAAAATGAGTGCGAGGGGTTGGTGTGCCATTTGTGTTGAGACTGTTGGTTACTTTAGTAATGAGGTTGAAGTCTCCCCCTATGAACTGAGGGTTTAATGTGTATGTATACAATAGGTTGGAGAATTTGTTTATGAATCATTGTTTGTCTCAACTTGGTTCTCTATAGGTTCCAGTGAAAATCCATGAGAAAGAGTCAATGTACTTTGTGATGTAAATAGTAGTATTGTATTCATGGTACTCATGGCTAGTGATTTTGTAGAGTTTGTCATTTAATCCTATCACTAAAACCCCTTTGAAACCGGTCGGTAGAATTTGAAGCCATTCGTTGATGTGTTTGCCTCCTATAGTTCTGAGGGCGAAGGGGGTTGAATGTGTTTTTGTCTCTTGTAAAGTGATAATGTTGATGTTGTTCTTGTAAATGAATCTATGAATAGCTCTTCTTCTTTTAGCTTTTGATGCTTTATAAATGTTCCAGGTTGTGATGATCATAGTAAAAAGTAAATAAAAACCAATATGATATAAGGTGGTGTTTTTATGCTACGTTTAGTCGTTAAAGCTCTACATTTGTGTTATGAATATGTATCTGGTTGCACCACCCCATGAATTGTTCGATTTGTTTAGAGATGTGTTGGGTATTGATTCTGTGTCAAAGGTGATACCTAGTGTTGTGGCAAGGCCAGTGAAGGATGTAATATCAGGCTAGGATGCATGTCATCAGTGTCATCTATTGGTAAAGTATTGTAATTGTAATATATATAATCATCAAAAGATGGCATTTCTTTAAGATATGAAACAATGTTATGTAGAGGTGAGTTACCTTCTTCCTCCATCACAAAATAGTTTTTCTTGGTGTGTCCTTTGGTGTGGCGATGAGAGATCTAAAAGATGAAAAAACATTTGGTATTTTAGATTTGTTCTTGTTCTTGGGGCTTTGGGATGATCATATCTCTTTGGTGATTGTTGTTTTGAGTTTTTCTATAGTATATCTATCTATGTTGGAGGTGGATGTAGGGTTGTGTAGTGGGAATGGTTGATGGTGTTGAATATGGTGATATGGTTGTTTTCTATCCATGAAGATCATATACGTTGTCTTTTGTTTGGGCTGTTTGGGTTGGGGGTTTCCTCTGGGAGGGATGATGTTATTTTTTCTTTCCCAAGCCATTTTTTCGGTCAGTAATTTTATGGACTGACACAAACTATGGTTTGGTGTTTGCATTGTTAACTAGATATAACCATGACAAGGGTGGGTTATGATGTCAGAGAATGTTGTGGTCGAGTGCGTTGGGTTCTTGAAGACAAGTTTGATAGTGTATTTTTTTCCTAAGTGGATTTTAATGGAGGTAGGAAGCTCGATGACTTTTTTGATGGAGAAGACATAGAAGGGTTTTATGTAATTTATAGGGTGGAGAGTTTCATTACTAACAAACTATATTGTAGATCCTATGGTATGGGCTATAGCATAGAAAATGTCCACCTTTCAGAGATGTGGAGGGAGGTCAGAGATGGACACCCAACCAGAGCCAACTGATCCATTTAGGGAGGATCCTCACTCAGGGGACCATTTTGAGATGGATACTTGAAAAAAGTTGTTGCCACATGGGATGGTCATGAATTTCCTGAACAGATGGTCTAGCTTTTTTCCTTCGAGGCTGAGTATAGCAGCTGTGATGGGGTGAGGATCTAAGGTTTGAGAACTGTATGGAAGGGAGAAGGAGAGTTATATCCCCGGTGATATCCAAAATGTTAACAATGGTGTTGTCGAGGTTGTTAATGACCGTGACCATAATGATTCTGCTAGAGAAAAACCCTAATAAGTCGCATGGAGTTTTTAGGGAGGTCGATGGGTAACTATGTCTCTAGATGGATAGATGGCACCATAATGATACAAGGGGGGAAATTGGATTGAGCATGTGGAAGGTGGGTAGTGGGGAAAGAGGGGGGCACTTTAAAAAAGAGGGGTCGAGTAGGAAGAGGAGAGGAAGATAGGGGGTGGTGGTGGTAAGAGAAGTGAGTTTGTGGATTCCATGAGAGGTGGAAGATGGCGATGTATCATGGATGTTGTCAGGAATAAAAAGACAAGAAAATGGGTCAGAGAAATGAGAAGGGGAAGAGGAAGGAAGGTTGGAAGACCGAGAGTATGGGAAAGGAGCAGAGGTGTTCATTGCATGGAGAGAATTTTTGGGAAGGTAGGGGGCTATGGAGCGATGAACCATGCAAGGTAAGGGGGCGACATCTAGAAAGGTTAGATTGTAGGGTTCGACGAGATGTGTAGGATAGGTGTCCAGTCAATGATAGGTAAACAAAGAGGGGGAAGATCAATGATTTTTGAGGTTCCCTTAGCGGAGGCAGTAGGAACAACTGAGGGGTTTGTGGTAGTGTCATCTGCGATGTGAAATGACGATCCAATCATGAGACAAGAAAGGAGGTGGGAAGAAGGAGATGGATAGATCAGTAGTCAAGGTAGAAGAGGAGATTGGGGGAAGATGGAGTTATAGGAGGGGTTCAAAGGGGAAAATGGAGAAGGAGAAGGAGAGGAAAGGAGAGGGGGGCTTAGAGGGATATGATGGTTTAGTGAGGGGAGGAAGAGTGAGTGATGTGTACCTACTTGGAGGAGATAAATAAGACGTTGTGTTGTGTCTTCTATAGATGTTTCCATCTATGTCACTGATGATGTTTCTATTTTAATAGGATTTGCAAAAGTTCCCTGTGCATCTTGGTATATATCTCTCATAAACAAATAATTTGCAAAATTAGAACCTTTGAAATCTAAATCTCCTGGCATTTTGAAGTGAGGAATTAGCTCAGTCGGGGTCTTGGTAAAGAGATCAATGACCCATGCCATGAGAGTATGGTGATCAACGGGTCTAAGGTAGATGATCCAGTATGGTTTGAGATGGATTTGGGTGATCATCTCCTACCATCCTTCCCTATGCATGATGTTGTATTTGTCTACCTTAAGAGTGATCTAGATTTTTTTCCCATCTTGATGGTGATGATTCCCTATTGGATCTTAGAAAGATGGGATCTCCATTCTTTTAGAAGTTGAATAGATTTCAACGTATCTGAGTAGAGCATGTAGTCCATGAAATGGATATCATATGCCATCTATTTCATTGTGGAGTGGGTAGTGTTGCTAATATTGGATTATTTTTCCTATTTTCTATTCTTCTTTTTATAGGCAATGTTGATCTTCTTACAAGATGTATCATGTTGCCTGCATGATTTCATAAGGATGTTTGAGATGAGTCCTCTTGTTCTCATGGTGGCCAAAAACTCTAAATGAGGTCTGATCCTAGATATGTTTCTGAACCTTAGGTGTATGTCAGGTTCTATAGGGCGTGTTGTTAGCTCAGTTTAAAATAAATCAGGGAAAGGTGGGTTGTAGGGGATATGAAAATAGGGAATGAGAGCTAAGTTGATAGGTTTTTGAATCTAAGGTGGAGGTCCTCTAACTTATTGCTTGTGCATCGTGCTCTATGATGTTTCTCCTTGATTAGATTTTTGGCTATCGATAGCGGTCTCGTAATGGTATATCGGGAGGTTCAACCTACATTATTACAAGGGAGGTGTTGCTTCCTGAAATATGGGCTATAAATATGATTGAGTTGATCTAGGCTCAGATGCTGTAGTGCTAGGGTTGTCCTCCCTAAGAAAAATCTATGCCGATGTTTCTTGGGATATAGATATGTTGTTTCCTCTTTGAGCATTTGTGAAGTTGTGCTAGAGTCACATCAAAGATGATGGTACTCCGCCTGCTTCCCATTAGAGTTGAGAGTGATCCTATCTGCTGGTGTTTCTAGAGAGAAGTTAGATCTTTTTCACACTAACTTGTAGTCACTACCTTCAGCGGTCGTTGTGTGATTAGTTCCCTTTGTTTTATATAAGTGTCATTCATGATATATTTACATTTTCATTTCTAGGATTTTTGTTATGAGCACATGAGTCTTGCATATCCAAAGATGATTAACTCTTACCATTACATTTGTGTTCTCCCTTGCCTACATGTTGTCACTAGGTGGGGTTCACTAGTCATCCATCAAATGAGAATGGAAATAAGCCATGTATATGATTGTTGCTAGAGAGGTATACACTTTATATTGTATTTGAAATATTATTCATATATTTTTCCTCTTATAGATGACCTTTCAGATCTTCTAGAGGTCTAGTATGTGACTACCAATTCTTTTCTTGTGAATTTCTTCCATGTTATGGATTTGAATGACCACATGATCTAGTTTGTGTCTCCTTATAGGAGAGTGGTGTACATGGGAGAACAAGTGTGATTGTAATTGAAATGAAGTTGAAACATCCATGTGGATCCCACTTCAATCATGACACATGAGATGAAGTGAGTTGGCCTCATGGTGTGAGCACTAATGTGGTAGTTGATGAGTCAAGCGATGTATATGTAATGGTATTCCCTCCAAGGCCGACCCTTATTGTTCTTAGAGGCAATTCAATATCTCTTAGGTCATCATCCATTGTTAAGATTGTAATATATTTTGTTTAATATATATATTGTGACAACCCCAAGCTCTAGTATTATGCTGAATTAATTTAGGTGGTGTTTGGCAGCCAACCAAAGGAGTTAAACCTAGTTTTAGTAATAAGTATATGTAATCTTACTATATAAGTAGAGTTGTAATGGAAACATATATTTGAATTGTTTCTCACACATGTCATATCCACACAACCAAAATATTATAAAAAAGAATAAAATTAGATATTGATTTTATACTCAAATTTATTAGTTCATACATGATTTAGACATTTAGTAGTGATAGAGGCATATATATCACCATTTCTTAAAGCCATGAAATGAAAAGAAACTTATGATAAAAAATGGAAACAAGTTTCTAAATCTAGAAACTCTATGTCAATGTTAGTCACTCAATCTTGTTCATGTGTTCCATCATCATTGTGTACTAATGTGAAAATCATAAAATGTAAAAGGATCAACACAAAGAATGTGTTGAACATGTTGGGAAATTGTTTTTTCAAGTATATGTACAAGGTTGAAAAATTCATATAACTATAAAACTACATATGTAAAATAATGTTAAAAAAGAAAACACATATTATATATGGATTAATATTACTTGGGCATCTTAAGTGAACCAGCATGGCATACCCTCATCATAAGTTCCAAACTTCAGTAGTCAAATATCCAAGTAACTCATGCCTTATTCATAGAGCACATACAATGGTACATGAGTAGTACTAGAGCCCTCAAAGGGATAACAAACTTTAAAAATAGAGTAGTCATGAACATACATTACATTATAAAATATGAAAACATTTCAACATTCAAGAACTAACCTAACAAAAAATGTATATGAATTATTACGCACCCTAAAAGTGTCGCTATTCAGGAACTTCTTTGGTATTCATACATGCCATTTACCTCCTTGGAATTCTCTATCTTTATTTCACAACTAGGTTTGTAATCCCAAAATAGGTAATAGGTAAACATGCACGAGGGTTTTAAGAAATTTACAGAAGTGAGTTCCCTACATGATTTCTAGGGTTCAAGGTCCAATCGAGTTGTAGGTAATGGTCCTATGTTTCATATAGGAGGTGGTTACCCTAGGTTTGATATCAATATTATTCTCATATATTATACTTAAAGTCACATGTATTAATTCCATTCATCAAATTTGGATTCATTATCTAATCTCCATAGTCTCAACGATTACTTTGATAGGACTATATTAATACAGAGCTAGGGCTAGATACCATATAGATATATGATAAGGTGATGGTTGGATTTCACCTATTTTGGTGGTTTATTATAAGATCCTAGGTGTGTACCACAACAACTAAAGACAAAAGTATCATTAAAGTAACAATTGCTTCAGGATTTCTTTTAATGGCCATGGGAAATGATTGTCATATAAGTATCTCAGTTGCAACATAAGAGATCAACTTGATATTTTTGGGAGTCATGTAGGTGATAGGTATAGTGGAAGCAATAAAGGTCTTCCACGTTTCCCACAAGAAGATCCCATCAACAACAGACAACAACATATTGAGGGGGGGTTTAGGTACACCTTATCAATGAGTAGATCCAGTGATTTTCCTCACGTACAAATCTATGTGTACATGGTGGTGCATGGATGATGGTTGATGACGTCTCCGAAGGTAGTTATTGGGCGTGCTTTATGTAGTCCACACAGATGATAGATGCTCCATGTCTTGCTCCTAAAGATGTTTGGGAAGGATCAACCTTTCCACTGGCAACATGCTAGTGTTTCTCTCCATATAATTCTTTCTCTTCTTGAATATTGAGAGGCTAGGTTTCATGTGTAAAAATGTATCCAAAAACCTATCCGTCATAGCCCTTTATTTCGGGGAGTCAAAGAATCAGGGTTTCTAAAACCTTGAGAAACAAAAATGCAGTGGCTACATTTGAGTAAGCTAATGGACAACCAGTCAATCAACTACCCAGTCAAGTCACTTGAGTGGGATACATCAATTGTTTCTGGAATAAGTCAATCGACTTATTGATCTAGTCTATTTGGATGACTAGGTTATCCTATTGACCGATTAGGTTGATCTTGTCCATTCGATTGATTAGACTATCCAATTGACCAATTGGGATACTTTCATCTCAATCAACAAACTATACTTTCTAGTTGATCAACTAATCTATCTAGTTAGACAACTGGACTTCCAAATTGGCCTATTGGGCCTCTCATCAGTCTATCAATGATATGATTGTCTACCTAAACCTTTTAGTAACCAATGAATTATGTTCCCATGATTATGCTCCTCTTCCATGTGGATCCTATGTGTGTGACCCTATAGGCTCCATATTATGTTGGTAGTGATGTATATAATCATATTATGACTTTACATTCAAATGATTGGCATCTAGCAAGGCTTCATTACCTACTGAGTAATTGGAGAATCTGGATAACACATCAACCTTGTGTTGTAACTAGTGTTATAATGATTGTATAATCCATTTGTCTTTGATATTCACATTGAATATGAGGCAAGGAACCATTATCCTCTAAATGTTCAATATTTTTTATTGATCCAGAATAGACTACTTTAAATATATGTGAGCTCAACATAATATGTTGAATCACATGATCATGTGTTGACTCACATGATCATGATCATGCATTTCATAGTCTCCCTCATGATCGGGCCAAGATATCACTATAGTAGGAGGGAAAATTCCAACTATGTCACTCACAATATTTTGCATGTGTCATAGTACACCTAAGAACTACATGTATGGCTCCCCTTATATGCATTGAGTAGTGTTAAAGTACATTGAACAATATGTGATCATCACAGTGAATTCATGTCTAAGGACTACAATCACCATTGACACATTGAGATCTGACTTTGACTTCCATTTTTGGCTTCCATGTATCATACTCAGGTCGGGTCTATCTGACACACTTGTTGATAATAAGTACTTATAAGTTTGTCTTGATATCCAATATCATGACTAATGAGGCATAGTCATTACACTACTACAGAAATAGCGTTCAGTGTCGCTTTTCTGGGTGTCGGTTATTAAGGAAAACTGACGCCTATAATATCAAGCGTCGGTTATTTAGGAAAACCGACGTCTATATTCGAAGAACAGCCAGACGCGGGTACTGCTTTGTATTCAGCGTCGGCTGACTATAACCAACCGACGCCTAAAAGCGCCCGCAAAATCCAATTTTCGGATGAAAAAAATTTGGGCCACATACAGCGTCGGTTTGTTAATTATTCACCGACGCCTATTTAAAATGAAATTTTACGCGAAAAGTTCCACTTTAGGTGTCGGTTATCCTTGGCTAACCGACGCTGATAATGGTTCCCGCCAAATAATTTAGGGTAAAAGTTTTCTATTTGGGCATCGGTGTTTTACTATTAACCGACGCTAAAGCATAATAGGCATAAGTTGTGTAGATAACCGACGCCGTTGATCAACTTAATAGACTCGATACCCGGCTCTTCCCCCTTTCTTCCTGTTTCATCGTGACTTCTCTTTTGTGATGCTGCTCGCCGCCGTTCTCCCAAAATCACCCATCGTCGGTTGCTGCTGCTCGCCGCCGCTGCTCTGGTTCTCTTCTGCTCACCGGTGCCACTGCCCGCCGCTGCTGCTTCTTCTCCTGGTGCTTCTCCGGTCGGCGCCTGCTGCTTCTCCGACCGTCAGTTGCTTCTACCCGCCGCCCGCCCCCGGTCGTTTGTTGCTGTCGCTGCCACTGCTGCTCTAGCTCCTCCACACGCTGCTGCCGCCAGCGGTCCTCTCCACACTAGCTCCAGGTAGCGCTACCTCTCCTTCTCCCTAGCTATTTACCAACATGCAGCAAGCACGACCATGGCTGTGTTGGCCTACCATGTCCGTGCTGGACAGCACGGCCGTGGTAGGCCAACACAGCCACGGCCGTGCTTGCTGTTGGTAAGGATATGAACAAATTTTCATGTAATGTTTTATGTAAATCCTAGGATATGAACAAATTTTTTGCTTGCATATATTTGTGCTTCTAATCCTAATGTTTGACTTAATTTAGTAAATTTTGATGCATGTTGAAATAAGATTTAAACTTGTAAATTCTAGCATCCTAATTTGATTTGATTAAACCTAACATTGATGAAACCCTAATATCAATTGTGATGAAACCCTAACATTAATTGTGATGAAACCCTAACATGTACATATCTATTATTGTGTTTGTTGGCCTAGAAACCCATCCAAGATTGACTCATTAGGAGTAAATCTTGGATAGTCCCCGGTTTGGGATTGTTCTTGAACACCTAATCTCACTTAGGATGTAAGTGTATAATGTGTATTGGGTTTTTGAGAAAATTTCAGTAGCATTTCCCCGTTTGTTCTCTAAGTACATATGTACTTAGAGAACAGCGGGGAAATGCTGCCGAAATTTTCTTGAAAACCCAATACACATTATACACTTACTAGTGATATTAGGTGTTCAAGGATGGGATAGGTGGTACACATTTATTATATATAAGAATGACATCAAATGTGTTTGTTGGCCTAGAAACCCGTCCAAGATTGACTCATTAGGAGTAAATCTTGGATAGTCCCTAGTTTGGGACTATTCTTGAACACCTAATCTCACTTAGGATGTAAGTGTATAATGTGTATTGGGTTTTTGAGAAAATTTCGGTAGCATTTCCCCGTTTGTTCTCTAAGTACATATGTACTTAGAGAACAGCGGGGAAATGCTGCCGAAATTTTCTTGAAAATCCAATACACATTGTACACTTACTAGTGAGATTAGGTGTTCAAGGATGGGATAGGTGGTACACATTTATTATATATAAAAATGACATCAAATGTGTTTGTTGGCCTAGAAACCCGTCCAAAATTGACTCATTAGGAGTAAATCTTGGATAGTCCCCGGTTTGGGACTATTCTTGAACACCTAATCTCACTTAGGATGTAAGTGTATAATGTGTATTGGGTTTTCGAGAAAATTTCGGTAGCATTTCCCCATTTGTTCTCTAAGTACATATGTACTTAGAGAACAGCGGGGAAATGCTGCCGAAATTTTCTCGAAAACCCAATACACATTATACACTTACTAGTGAGATTAGGTGTTCAAGGATGGGATAGGTGGTACACATTTATTATATATAAGAATGACATCACATTATACACTTAGGATGTAAGTGTATACCCTAATCTTTTCCTAATATATACTTGTTTCCTAATATATACTTGTTTTCTCTGATCATAGAATGGATAGATCATGGATGTCCATTCATAATCGTTGCACCCCAGAGTTTATATCTGGTCTTGATCAGTTTATTAGATTTGCCGAGGAACATAGGAAAAAACCTACAGATAGGTTCTACTGTCCATGTAGGCATTGCGGTAACAACTTGAAAGTCAACACTGGTGAGGAAATCAAAAGTCATGTCATGTGCAACGGGATTGTACAAGGCTATACAGAATGGCACTGGCATGGAGAGATTTCAAAATCGAAACCAGTAGATGTCGATAGCAGTGCTTGGGTGGAAGAAGAAATTGCCTCCGATGATGTAAATGTGAACGAACCAGTTCCAGTAGACATCGTTGATGCGATGCTGGATAGTTGTAGGGTAGAGCACACCGATCCACCTCCTATCTTTAGAAACATTGTGCATGATGCTGAGATACCGTTATATACAGGCTGTGCTAAGTTTACGAAGCTTAGCACTGTGTTGAGATTGTATAAGTTGAAAGCTAACAATAGATGGAGCGACAAAAGCTTCACTTCATTGTTGACTTTGTTGAAAGAAATGCTTCCTAAAGGAAACGAGCTGCCAATCTCAACATACCAGGTAAAGAAAATGTTGTGCCCAATGGGAATGGAGGCCAATAAGATACACGCTTGCCCGAATGATTGTGTATTATTTCAAAAGGACTATGTAGATTTGAAAGATTGTCCAAAATGTGGTGCATCACGGTATAAATTGACGACTTCGGGGGAGTCCAAAACTGGTTCTCCTGCCAAGGTGTTGTGGTATCTACCTATAATATCACGGTTTCAACGCTTGTTTGCAAATCCGAAAGATGCGAAGAATTTGAGGTGGCATGCAGATGTTAATAAAAATAATGATGGGATCCTACGACATGCGTCTGATTCCCCACAGTGGAAGAAGATTGATCTATTGTACCCCAAATTTGGTGAAGAAGATAGGAATCTAAGACTTGGGCTTTGTACAGATGGGATGAATCCGTACGGGACATTGAGCAGCCAACATAGCACTTGGCCGGTCATGCTTTTCATATACAATCTTCCTCCCTGGATGTGTATGAAAAATAAGTACGTTATGTTGTCGTTGTTGATATCGGGCCCTAAACAACCCGGAAATGATATCGATGTTTATCTTGAACCTTTGATTGATGACTTAAAGAAACTTTGGGCTGAAGGTGTGATGACCTATGATGCTTCAGCAAGAGAGACATTTCGTTTGCACGCTATGTTGTTTTGCACTGTTAATGACTTTCCAGCATATGGGAATTTGTCTGGATATAGTGTCAAAGGAGCTAAAGCGTGTCCTATATGTGAAGAAAACACTGATTCAATAAGACTAAAACATGGCGTCAAGACTATATATCTTGGTCATCGAAGGTTTCTTTCAAAATTCCATCCGTATCGTAGGAAGCGCAAAACATTCAATGGATGGAATGATGAACGGAGTGCACCTAAACCTATACCAGGGGATGTTGTTTATGAAAGAGTAAAAGACATTGTCAATGAATTTGGTAAGAAATCACAATGTAGTATGGCCACACAGAGTGACAATTCTTCATTCAAGAAGAAGTCAATATTTTGGGATCTTCCTTATTGGAGTTCTTTGACAGTCAGGCATTGTATCGATGTAATGCACGTTGAGAAAAATGTCTGTGATAGCATCATTGGTACTCTGTTAAATATACCAGGTAAGACTAAAGATGGGATAAAATCCAGACTGGACCTACGTGAAATGGGAATAAGGTCAGAATTAACAGAATTACGTGAAATGGGTAATAAAAGAACATACTTACCTCCCGCTTGTTACACGTTGTCTAGAAAGGAGAAGAAAACTTTTTGTGAATGCTTGGTAAATGTTAAGGTGCCACATGGTTACTCATCCAACATCCGTAGATTGGTATCAATGAAAGATCTGAAGTTGATTGGTCTTAAATCTCATGATTGTCACACTCTAATGCAACAAATATTGCCCGTGGCAATTCGATCTATATTGCCGAAGCATGTAAGGTTTGCAATTACCAGACTTTGTTTCTTTTTCAACAGTCTATGAAACAAAGTTATTGACCCTGATACTCTCGATAATTTGTAAAGAGAAGTGGTTGTTACCCTATGTCAGCTTGAGATGTATTTCCCTCCTTCGTTCTTTGATATCATGGTACATCTTGTTGTCCACTTGACTAGGGAAGTGAAAATGTTGGGACCAGTTTTCTTGCATTGGATGTATCCCTTTGAACGATACATGAGCGTTTTTAAAGGTGATGTTCGAAACCGTTATCGGCCTGAAGGGAGTATTATTGAAGGTTATGTGGCGAGAGAGGTTATCAATTTTTGCAATGGCTTTCTCAGTGGTAATGACACTCCTGATAATGACAAGAATATTGAGGAGGGCAAAGGAATTTTGGGATCACGGGTGAAAGTAATCAGCCGTGAGCAGTTGGAACAAGCTCACTTGTATATTTTACACAATATGGATGAAGTGAGTGTTTATATCGAGGAACATACCAATTTCATAAAGAGACAACATCCTCGAGCAAGTTCAATGTGGCTTGCTAGAGAGCATAATAAGACTTTTACTAAGTGGTTTGAAGATAAAGTCTTACATCAACTATCTCAAACACCAAATGATATTACAGAAACTATCAAATGCCTCGCCTTTAAACCAAAACCGAATGTTATGTCTTATGAAGGGTTTGACATTAATGGATTCACATATTACACAAAGCGCCAAGATGATAAGAGTGTCGTCCAAAATAGTGGGGTCACTCTTCAAGCGTCGACTATGTACTTTGCAAGTGCAAAGGATAAGAGTCCACATGAAGCTAAAATGTCATATTACGGTGTCATTGAAGACATTTGGGAGTTTGACTACATAGATTTCAAAATTCTGCTCTTTAAATGTAATTGGGTTGATAACACCAAAGGAGTTATAGTGGATGAATTGGGTTTCACTTTGGTGAACTTTGAAAAGATTGGCGAGAAGGGTGAACCATTCATATTGGCATCACAGGTGAAACAAATATTCTATATCGATGATCCTGCAAATGATAAATGGTTGGTTGTTCATCATGGTAAAAGACAATTCATTGATCCTATAGATGAAGAAGAGTACTATAATAAGTATGATGACTCTAGTCCATTCTCAGTTGGGTTGCCAACTCCACAAAATATTGAAGCTAATGATGGCTTATATGTGCACGGAGATCACAATGAAGGATTGTTAATTGATAAAAGATCACAATTTTAGAGACATGTATGTTTATACAAATGCTAAATGTTTGTCTTTTTCTAGTTAATACAAATGCTAAATGTTTGCCTTTTTCTAGTTAATACAAATGCTAAATGTTTGCCTTTTTCTAGTTAATACAAATGCTAAATGTTTGCCTTTTTAATGACATTTTCAGATGGTTGACCATGATGAGCATGATGTCCATTATGAGCATGAAGTCCATGATGAGCATGCTATCCATGACGAGCATGGTGAGGATACCAATGTAAGTTCTAAAAACATATCCTGTATTTCTATAAAATTCATTATCTTCTAGTTATGTCATATATCCTATATTTCTATATTGGGCTTATTCAGTGTGTTTATTTTTGTCAAATTTTAGGTTGATGATGAACATGTACCCACTGAAGCACTGGAGCAACTTGATGCGTAGCACCAAACACTTAACAAGAAAAGGGGCATCACTCTGTTGAAGAAGTTAATAGCGCTAAGTGGCAGTGGATCCAAATTGGTTGTGGAGTTTGATAATGGAGGAAATGCAATTGGAGTGAACCGCAATAATTTTGTAAACTATCTTGGGTGTACCACTCAGAGCCATTGTGGTGTTAAGTATGATAATTGGCATAAAGTTCCTCAGGGGAAAAAAGACTTGATATGGAAGGATTTATGCGTGAGTTATTATTATTTGCAATTCTATTTTGTAGATTACAAATTATATTATTTGTAATTCTATTTTGGATACTAGTTAATAACATTTCTATTTTATAGAATCTGTTTGCATTGGATGAGAAGTTGCATCGTAAAAGTGTGATGCAACGCGCTGGAAAGATGCTTAGGAATTATAGGACAAATCTGAACAGAGAATACATAAAAGAGGGTGATAAGAAGAAGAAGTCAGCCCTTGAACAATGGAACTTCTTGGACAAAGAAGATTGGGACAATTTTGTTGCTTCAAGAAAATCTGAAGAATTCAAGGTATTAGGCGTCACTCCCAATTTAATTAATATACATTGTATTCACCTATTCAAGATTAACATTTAGTGATACTAACCAAATCATTAATGTGCATACTAACTAGGCCCTCAGTGACGCACAAAAAGCAAGGCATGCACTGAATGTGCATGACCACACTATGGGTCCAAAAGGCTATGCAAGCGTTCACCAAAGACTACATGCGGAGTCTGCGGCTACTCAGGAGTCTACTCCTACTCAGGAGTCTGCCACACCCATGCCTCGCCATGATATCTGGATAGCTGGGAGGCAAAACAAGAAGGGTGAAATAAAGAAGCCCGTAACTTCTGAGGCGGCTGCGAAAATGGTAAAATACAACTCTTAGAGAAATCGTTTGAATATTGATTATTTGTGGTGTTAACTTACCAATTTCTATTGATGGTGATTAGCGGGAGGTGCACGAGCAGAGGAAACAAGGCACGTTCATCCCTCAGGGTACAAGGGATGAATTGAAAGTTGCTCTGGGTAACCCAGAGCATCCTGGACGTGTTAGGGGTGCAGGCGCTGGTGTTGGCATCAAAGCATTCTTTGGGCCATCCCAGTGCAAACCCAGAGCGGGACTTTATCAAGAAGAGGTAACCTATTCTTTTTTTAGAATGTTACTACAAAAGGAAATTCAATAATAAGAAGCTAATGTTTCTTTTATCCATGTATAGGAGAATAAGAGAGTCGAGGATATAGTTGCTAAGAAGGTCAACGATGTAGTTGCTGAGAAGGTCAAGGAAGAATTGCTGCGGTGGCAGGCATCTCAGGCTTCCAATCAGCCTATGGCGACCCACTCTTCTCCTGATGCACAGATTGCGAGTAATCCTGGAGACCCATCGCCTAACACGTCTGCTGTAAGTATTGTTTATGACATTGTAGCTAGTCTTTTCAAGATGATATGTTTTCAAGATGATATGTATATATGTATAACATTCTTTACGTAAATTTGTAGGCATTGAAGCCATGCCGCTTAAAAATACAAGACTATGTTGTTGCAGAGGCACAGGCTTACCCGTCCTTTCCTGGGGAAAGGTTTCACGGGACTCCAATGCCACATGGCTACATTCGTGTGGGCCCATTACGTGTGTTACCCGATTGGAGGGAAGCTACATTGCCATATCCCCACCCGGATATTGATACACTTGCTGAGGCAGAAGGCGGGGTCATATTGTGGCCCAAAGCAGATGTCGTCTACACTACTAAAATTATAAGATAAATTTACATTGATTTAGACTGTTAATGTGTATATATGATGTCAACTGATATGAGATTATATATACAGGTTAAAAAGAAGACACCAGGAGCACCTAGGCCTCCACCTCCACTTCCCGCATTACCAACTTGGGTTCCAACTGACCTAACATACCCGTTAGGTCCTGCTTGTAGGGGAATGGCATGTTGGTTACGGGCACATAATATACATTGCCCGATAATTGTTTCTTTAGATGCAGATTATGCAGGTCAATCATACGATAGCTCTTTATTTATACAAGATATTATTGAGCTGTTTATGTATGATTGGCTGAATACATCAATGATAGAGACATGGATAAGGTGAGATCCTGTTTATACATCCATATACCTTGTGTAAGATCCGGTGATATGGTTTCTTATATATTAATGCATACGTAATACATGTTTTGCAACTACTTAGTCGAAGATCATTGCAAACAATTTGCATTTGATCATGTGGGATTTTTGATTCCATCATTGATTAGTATGGTAGCTAAAGACCCTGATAGTGTTCAACAATACTGTATAGATGCTTTTACAATTTTTGGTCAGCAAAAGAAGACGATAATAATAGCTCCATTCAATGTCAAGTAAGTTTACTTTATTTATAATTTGGACTTAAGAAAATTCCATTTTTATTGTGCATTTTGAGTTATTAATTGTTAACTTTTTACCTCTAGCGGTAGACATTGGGAGTTACTAGTTATTGTTCCCGGGACGTTCACTGTTTATTATCTAGATCCCGCTGGAAGTACATTAAACACTAAAATTGGACACGTAATGAGAATGCCATTATTCTGGTGAGAAATATTTCATTTTTGTATATGTTAACATCTGTTATTACATTACTATTTACTTATGCAATTTACTGTGTTATATTAACATGTAGGGGTTTAGATGCATTCAAAAAGGCTGGAGGAACGGTCCCAAGGAAAAAGAACCAGCCAATAAATTGGCAGAACGTACAAGTAAGTTCCCGACTCCAATGTATATATTATTGGTGTGAATTGTGCTTAGTTGTATTATTTTGTATGTTTCAATTTATAGTGCGCTACACAAGACAATGGCTGGGCATGCACATACTATGTGATGCGATTTATGCAGATGATTATCAAACATGCCATTGGACATCGATACCATACATGAGGTATTATATATAGTCTCATTAGTTAGTATGAAATATATCAATCTTATTTTTATATTATTACTTATATATATACATCATTCTCTTTGCAGGTGTTTAAAACTGACAACACTATAGGTAAACGCTTAAAAAATATACATGCTCCATATACGATGGAAGCATTAAATGAAATAAGAGAAGAATGGGCAAAAGCCATACAAGTAGTGGAAACTGTAAGATATAATTGGGATGTTGATAGCGATAATGAATGATACTTTGTAAATGAATATTTCTGAATTTTAATACATGTATTTGAATGTTTCTATATGTGTGAATGTGAGAATTAAATTGATGTCTGAATGTATCTACTTGTGTGAAATTTTCCTTGGGACTTTTGCAGGTTTGTGGCCTATTTGTAGGCTGATATCAATGGATGTCGTAAACCTACAGTTTAGAAAACTGAACTACAGGTTCTCATCCTGCTGACCAGCCACAGCAGGCTTGCAAACTGATATGAAAAAAAATAGATATAGGCGTCGGTTATTTACAGAAAACCGTCAGCAAAGACCTACAGCGTCGGGTTTTTGAACAAAACCGACGCCTAATGTGGCCACAACCGTACTGGAAATGGCGTCGGCTGTTTGTGTCAAACCGCCGCCTATAATACATATAGGCGTCAGTCTTTTAGTAGATAACCGACGCCAAACGGGTTCACGCCACAGAAAACAGCGTCATCTAGGACACTTTCTGCGTCGGTTTCCAATTAAACACCGACGCTATATTCCATATAGGCATCGGTCTTTTAGTAGATAACCGACGCAGAATGTGTCCTAGATGACACCGTTTTCTATGGCGCGAACCCTTTTGGCGTCGGTATTCTATAAATAACCTACGCCTGTATGTTAAATAGGCGTCGGTTAAAAAACCGACGCCGAAGTGTTCGACCTTTAGCGGCGCCCACATAGGCGTCGCTCGGAAACCGATGCCAAAGGGGGTTAAACAACCGACGCCAAAGGCTGTTTCTGTAGTAGTGTTAGGCAATACACATACTAGTCTTAATGTATTATTGTCATCCTAATTTTCACAACAATATCTAACTTGGGACCTATACAAGAATGAATGCTCTTATCATACACATGGTCTCATGTTTAGGTCTTCAACCCAAAGTCACATGCCATAGAGTCATAAATACTTAGGATGCTATTATATTTATTCATTATCTCATATTGAAGAAAACATAATAATTAAAATTGCATTTATTAGTAATCATATCATTTACAAAGTGTTCCATTACAACCATCACATGACTAGCTCTTAGGGCATACTACCAATAGTCTTCCACTTGCACTTGAGAAAATCACTTACAAATCTAAGTCTAAGTGATCTAACATGACCATCATACTTTTGCTGTGAAAGTGCTTTTGTCATAGGATCAACAACATTGCTTTCAGTTGGTACTCTACAATTATTCACATATGCTCACTGTACAATCTTTCATAAGAGATGGTAGCACTATAGAATATGTTTGGAATACTCATGTTATATGGGCTCCTTATCTTGTACAATGGCTCCATTGTTGACACGGTATAACTCTACTACAAAATTAATGGATGGGACCACCCCTAGTTGACTAGTGAACTTATTGATCCATACAACTTCCTTTATTGTATTGAAGGCATCAATGTACTCACCCTCTATTGTAGAATCAACACAGTCTCTTTCTTGGAACTTTTCCAACTCAAAGCTCGATCATTAAGGCAAAACATAAGACTTTATTGTGATTGGTAACAAACCCTTGTCAGGTTGGAAGCTAGCGTCAATATAACATTTTACAAAAAATATTCCTTACCACCATAAATAAGGAATCAATCCTTGGTTCTTCTCAAGTACTTAAGTATGTTCTTTACAACAATTTAGTGACCTTCACATTATCTGTCTCGTACCTACTCATCATGTTAAAAGCATACGAGTCAACATGACATGTACATAACTTTTCATACATGATAGATCCAATTATAGATGCATGCGGAGTCTTATTCTTGTGTGCCCTCTCTTCAAAAGCTATGGGACACTAAGATCTAGATAAACTTATTCCATGAAATATGGGTGTGTTTCCTCTCTCAGACTCTTTCATACCAAACCTATTCAACACTTCATCAATGCATGTACTTTTAGACCAACAATCCTTTTAGATTTATCTCTATAGATCTTTATTCCTAGAATATTAGACATTTTTTCTAAGTCCTTCATGGAGAAGGTGTTTCCCAACCATGTTTTAACCAATTTTTTTTAGTAGGGATGTCATTCCCCATTAGTAATATGTCACCTACATACAATATGAGGAATACAATTATGTTCCCACTAACCATATAGTAGATGCAAGGTTCATCTTCATTTTAAATAAATCCAAACTATTTAAGTTTGTCTCATCATAACAAGAATTCCAGATATGAGATTCCTACTTCAATCATTAGATTGATTTTTGTATCCTATAAACTTTTGAGTCTTCATTTGGAGTGAAAAAACCTTTGGGTTGTGTCATGTACAAAATCTCAATAAGATTCCCATTAAGGAGTGTGATTTTAATGTCCATTTATGGATTCAATATTTATGATAATCTACAATGGCAAGTATAGTTCTGATGGATTTAACCATGAAAACTAGTTAGAAAGTTTCATCATAGTCAACACATTTAACTTTTTTGAAGCCTTTTGCAACCAATCGACCTTTGTAGGTTTGTACATTACCATCCATGTCGGTCTTAGTTCTGAATACCCATATGCACCCAATGAGTTTTTCCCTTTTAGGTGGATTCACCAAGGTCCATACCATGTTGGTATACATGGAGTCCCTCTCAGATCTCATGGCTTCAAACCATTCCTTATAATCTAGTCCCTCAATAGTTTCATTGTAGGTTGTTGGTTCATAATCATCAATGACCAACACATTGTCTTATTGAGTCATGGGGAATCTGAATCTCTTTGGCTCAAAACGTGCCCTACTAGACCTTTGAGGTTCTTGTATTATGAGTAGAACTTGAGATTCCACAATAATGTGTGATTCCTCTTGTTCCTTATCGACCTCCATAGGTTCAATGTTGTGTTGCTGGACTCTTTTTCCCACCCACTGGTTCCTATGGATATAAATTCCTTTTCAAGGAATGCAATAGTTTTGGAAACAATTACTTTGTTGTTAGATGGAGTATAAAACCAATATCCCTTAGTTTCCTTAGTATATCCAACAAAATTACATTATTCATATTTGGGTCCAATCTTATTAGAAAACTATTTCCGGACATAAGCTTCACATCCCCAAATCTTCATAAAAAACATATTCATACATTTCCCAGTCCATATCTATTATGATTCCATTTGAACCAATTTAGGAGGTATACGATTAAGTGTAAATGTAATGATTTCTAAATCTTATCCATTAAAAGGAAATTTGAAGACCAACAAAACTCATTATTCATCATACCATGCCAATAGGGTGCGACGCTTTCTTTTTGATACACCATTATGTTGTAGTATTCCAGGTGGAGTCCAT